>OV743324.1:15855000-16455000 GCA_928268935.1 Lasiommata megera
GTAATAAATAATTATTAATTGAGCTGTGATAGCCTAGTGGTTATAACGTCCGCCTCCTGATCAGAGGTCGGGGGTTCGAACCCGGGCACCTCTAACTTTTCGGAGTTATGTGCGTTTTTAAGCGACTAAACTTTCACTTGCTTCTACAGTGAAGGAAAACATCGTGAGGAAATCTGCACGCCTGAGAGTTCTCCATAATGTTCTCAACGGCATGTCAAGTTTGCCAATACGCACATGGCCAAACCCTTCTCATATTGAGAGGCTTTTTAGTGAACCGAGAATGGGTTGATCGTGATAATGATGATGATTAATAAATAAACACACCGAAAATGGTTTGCATTGTGTATACTTAAAAATAATAAGCCATTTAATTTGTGTATACTTATTATGAGTATAAATTGTATTTTGTTTGAACATATTTTTAAGGACATCTTTTCTGTCGACTGATGATGATTTAATACGAGTATATTCTGGTCCCAGATAACGAAGATGAAGCCGCGAAACAGTGATGAATGTGGAAGTAAACCCGTGTATGTGGATTATGTAAATTGAGACAAAGCATCGTAGCTTCTGTCTCATACGACGTGCCGGTTTTTCATTGTTTGGATAAATTTAAAGTTAAAGAACCAGTTTTCCGTCGGTATTTCTGATTTGTATCAGTATTTTTGTGTTTTTGTTTGAGCAGATACGGACTTTATTACGGAAAAAAAATACGGAATGCAGTGTCTGCATTCAAATTTGGGGAAATAAATTGTATAGGAACAAATAGTGAGTATATTTATTGTTTTTCACACGGTTATTTTATCTTTTTGCTGTTCAATTTACGATATTACTATTATAGGAAATTATTTTTGTGATTAACGTTAAAATCTTTATAATTACATTGTTACCTTACATTTAATCTGGTCAACTGGGCCAAATTTGATATAGAGATCTGATATCTGATAGATAAATGAGAATTAATACACATTTTTTGTGCATACCGTGCTGGTATATTAAAGTTACGTATTATTATGGTTTCATGACCAACTGGCAGATGTCAGGTACGCATTCTGTCTACGGCCGTATGATTATTATTTCTTAACGCATTTCGCTCTTACATACAGATACTAATTACTAACACTCAGGCATTGGCTCAGGAGGGATTACAAATTGTTACTCTCTAGCTGATTCTCAATCTGTTACCGCTTAATGAAAGCAAGACCAAATATTTACCATTTTCAATCTCGTCGAGAACTAGCGTGCCACGTAGTACAAATAGTAAGTACACAATACAAGTAAATAAATGTGAAGACTTTAATTTCACAATGTGTAATTGCCCAAAGATCGTACAGCCATTTAGGTACTTGGGAGTAGTTCTCGACGAACTTTTATCCGAAATTTTGTCTTGGGTCCCTAACAAGTTGGCAAATATGTCAGCTAACGGGACGTGTTAGAAAACTAATATGGGTATTTATGAAGTTGAGAAATGTAGTTCAACCTGAGCTTCTGAAATAATCTATTTCGCTCTGTTTCAATCCATACTTTCGTATTGTGTCTCTGTCTGGGGAGGTACAATACAAATCCCATCTCATTCACAATAAATGTGCCCAGAGATCGGTTCTCAAGGTCATGTATCACAAATGCTGTCATTTTTCCATGATGTTGTTGTATTCATATGACTTAAGTGTTCTCAATAAAGATTCTTATTTATTTATGTATTTAAAATACTAATATTCCAATTAGTAAATATAAAAATATATGATATTGTATTTGTCGTGTTAAGGGCTTCCGAGTTGTTTTTTGTAAGGGTGACGTCAGCATTGCTGACGTCACGATTTGTTTACTTTCGCTCATAGTAATTAAAACCACAACTTGCGGGTTTACACTTTTATAGCGACAATAACTAAGAGGTCCAAACAGTCCGACGTCTCGAGCGAGAATTCCCGCGAAAGGCATCGACCGCCCGTATTTATAGCACAAAACATGCTCGTACAAAATTGATTGTCACTGTCCAAATTGTGTTAGCAAAATCATCAATAGTTAAAATGTGGGTAATTATTGAATTCTTGAGGTTTTTGGCGCCGCTGAATAAAGTTAATAACTTCTTCGCGCCGACATATTCAAAGCAGATAAGATATTTATTTTTATTTTTACGTTGCTTTATTGAACGACATTTAACTATTTAGAATCGTGATTAATTAGAATATTATTGAGTGAAATTTGTTCATGTATTAAGACTAGTCAAAGGAGAAAGGTATCTTAATGACCTATCACGATTTTGCAGTAACTCTACTTCGCTATTCTGTAACTGTAATAAATTCGACGTTGTAAATACGTGAGTACATATCTATACCTAAAGTTTATGCAAATGTATGGGATGCATAATATGAGTTCTGCATCATTACGTTTCTAATTCAAATTCTAATGTACATTTTGTATTATACTAAATTATTACTGACATTCAGCTCAAACACTGCAAGGATCATAATGAAATTCCGCACATATTTAACTTGCATACTGAAGTGCAGGATCTTACGTATAACATCTGCTTATACTTATTATTTGTGACTAGTGTTGCCCGCGGCTTCGTCCGTTTTTTTTGGTTTTTCGCAAATCTCAAAGGAACCATATATTTATCCAAGATTAGTCTATGTATTAAACCGCGGTATAAGCTCTGTCTGTAGAAGCAGTGATAGCCTAGTGGTTAGGGCGGCAGCCTCCTAATCAGAGGTTGGCGGTTCGAATCCTCTAATTTTCCGGAGTTATGTGCGTTTTAAAAAAAAAATTAAAATATCACTTCCTTCAACGGTGAAGGATAACATTGTGAGGAAAACTGCACGCCTGAGAGTTCTCCACAATGTTCTCAAAGGTGTGTGAAGTCTGCCAATCCGCACATGGCCAGCGTGGTGGACTATGGGCAAAACCCTTCTCATATTGAGAGGAGACCCGAGCTCTGTAGCGAGCCGATAATAGGTTGATGATGATGATGATAAGCTCTGTCCAATTAAAATTTCAATCTAATTGGTTCACTAGTATTTGCGTTAAAGAGTAACAAACATTCATACATACAAACTTTCTTATTAATAACATCAATAAGACCGAAATTAGTTTTATAAGGCTATGTCCGTTCTATTTAAATATTTTTTTTTTTTTTTTATATACAAAGCGAGCAAACGAGCAGGCGGGTCACCTGATGGTAAGTGATTACCGCCGCCCAATTGAACATTTGCAGCACCAGAGGAACCGCCAATGCGTTGCTGGCCCTTGAGCAATTTGTTAATCCGCCCTTTGAAGATCCCCATATTATAACCATTAGGGAACACAGAAGATGGAAGCTGGTTCCATAATTTGCAGGTTCGTGGCAGAAATGACCTGGAATAGCGGGTATATAAATAATAATTAATTAATACGGAGAAACCATTTTTTGTTGTTGTTTGATATAAAGCTTTTGAAAAAGTCGATTCAAACAGCCAGTGATTTAACAATAAAGCGTGATGTCTTATTGGCAAAGTTAAAACTACGATTTATTCATACTCGTCCGTAGTATTATCCAGCATCATCATCAGTTCGATTAAAATCCCACCGCTGGGCACAATACTGGCGCAGAGAACTAAAAAAAAATGTAAACTTGACCCTTTTTACAATCAGTAATTGGTACATGCTCATTAATGAAATCACAGTTAAAAACTTTACCGGGCGAAAATAAACAGTTAGCTACTATACAGGCTTTGTTCGGGTGGGTAACTGTTGAAATTTGGTTGGCGCCCAAGGGTTTCAAATGGATAAGCTATTTGTTCAAGTCGAGCCTAAGCCTCGGGGCGTGAGGTGCGTCCATTGGTCCTGGCGCGCCTCGGACGGAGCTCAGGGGTCAATATAGGCCCCCCGTGGAAGGTCTGCCTCGGCGGACGCCGCTGGCTGGGCCGTGGTCGAGTGCATAAGTGTTCCCGTGATCGCTGGGTTTTAGTAGGTAGTCTGGTCGCCAGCCTGGCCGCCGGGGAGTCCCACATACCCCGTCGGAAGCGGCGCAGTCTTGCCTGCGTCGCCTCCGGAGGGGATGCGTAAAAGCATTTCCCAGCGTGAAAAAAAAAAAAAACTATTTGTTCAAGGTCACCCGACAATAATATTAAATATAAAATGTGTGCGTGTACTAGTGTACACACGTAAGAAGTGAAACTTCTTTATGGCCTTATTTTCATCCCATTTCATTTTCATTTTTGTAATTAATGGCTTATGGTAACTGAAATATGAAATATATAGTTTACATTCCACGAAATTTAGTGACCGAGTAAAAACTCCATCAATTGTAGTGCCAGATCTTGTTGTTGACGTTTGAGGACTGTTTTTCATGGATAAATTCAATTTATCTTTCAGAAATTCAACTAGCTTCAAAGATTTTTCCGATGCAAAATTGACATTAAAATCTCCACTTAAAATCATCGGTATTTTTTTCGTCTGAACCAACCGTGGTAGGGGCAAGAAAAAGATGGCGCGTAACGGAAAAATGTGACGCGTAACCGAAAAATGTGACGGTAATTTTTTTTCCAACGCCGATAAAGAAGTTTCACTTTAAAAATATTGCATTTACTCGGTTCAGTTCAACAATTGGGCATTGTCACGTTCGGATAGAACAATTGGGTAAGTAAGCCGATCATCCGCCGCGGGCCCCGCGTGCAGCCGGATCAAACGCCAACAATAGGGAGATACCCGGTTATAAATGCCGGTGTTAGCCCTTTCAAATGCCAGGATTAAACTTCCCCGTTGTTTCGTTGGAAATTAATGTTTCTGTTTGTTGTTTTGTCTGTAAATTTGTGATTAATTGGTTCATTTACTAATTAAAACGTCTTGATAACAACTTAAGTAATTATTTTAAATAAATACAAAAATTATTTTAGCGCGCACTGAAATAAAATAAAACATAACACCAACAGCCGCCTCCGTGACGTAGCGATTGCGCTGTCGCATTATAAAGTTGGAGGTCTTGGGTTCGATTCTCGCCTCCAGTCTGGTCAGGTGGGAGGCTACTGCCTTGGCTAGTTATCACCCTATCGACAAAGACGTATCGCCAAGCGATTTAGCGTTCCGGGACGATGTCGCGTGAAAATCAATTAGGAGCTTACTCCTAATTGGTTACCCTTGGGTTTACCATACCCCTAACAGGTTAGCCCGCTACCATTGATTCTAGCAATAAACTAACTTTATACAACTTAATATAGTAAAATTCAGCAAGTTTTAATTTTTTAACGCAAATAAAATGAGTGCTTTACCAAGAAACTTTCTTGCATTTCTTTTTTTCTTTGTTGAAGTGAAAACTTCTTTAGCGGCGTTGAGCACTTTTCTGTAATGGGTATAAAATCTTAAACTCGCGTCAGGACACGTGACCTGATCGAAAAAGCGTAAGACATCATTTCCATGGCAACGAATGTCAACCTACACGCTACTAACGCGCTACGCTTTATAATTCAAAAAGTATCGTTTTTACCTGCAGTACTGTTACAGAATCATAGTTTTTGTATTATTAAGTGATAGGAGAATCGTGTAATGTGATATTTCAAGAGATCATTATGGTTTTCTTCTATTAAAACTTGTTTTTTTTTATATTTATATATTTTTAATTATCTGTTGGTATTTATTTATTATTATATTATTATTATATTATGGTATTTATTACTTTTATTTTTTTTACATTTACTTTTTTTTTTGTTTGTGTGCCTACCGTTAGTTTTCATAATGTACCAAGGTTGACTAAACGTTAAAGTTAAAAAAAAAAAACTTTTTTAAATTTACAGAGATATTCTAAAATGATTATTAACACTAAGATTGTTTCAATCACTTTGGTCTCCTTTGAGAAAATTTGCTTGAGAAATGTAACGAAGTTTACCGAATGCTGTACAGCTAAGTTGCATGTGAAAGAAAGTAATATTATTTTATTTGCGTATACCTCTATATATTTTTTGCACATAAAAACATTTTATAAAACCCTTTAAATAAAGAAAAAGTTATTCACTTAGCATTAATGCTTTCTTTGTTGATAGAGAACGCTGAGTAACAATAATGACGATTTTTTCACTATTAGGCTCTTCTCCCTAATTGGTTATTACCTAAGCACGATATTGAACGTACCCTCACAAAAAATCCTCTTCAAATATTATACTTTCGCATATAAAAATACTCGTTACATTTTAATACGCTGGTACATATTTTACTACATCTTTAAAATTGTTTTAATATACCTTTGTTCGGGTCCAATTTTACAACCCATTCTTCACCGTACTCCAAACATTGCCGATTCATGAATTTCAGAGCCAACCCTCAAACAAATTGGACATAAACCTGCGAAATTGCACCTTATCATGTAAACCCAGGGTTTATATTGAAATACCAGGTAGATAGCTCTGTGGAGCCGTAAAATCCGGGCAATACAAAAGTAATAAAGTTTATGGATTTGGTATTACAGTTTACCTTCGTGTGGTATAAGGTACAAGCGACGACATTAGTTACTTTTTTTTTATACATCACAAGTTAGCCCTTGACGGCATCTCACCTGATGGTACGTGATGATGCGGTCTAAGGTGGTATCGGGCTAAATTGTTAAGGGTATGTTAACCTATACTCCTAATTGCTTACTTGGAAATCAAAGAGCTGAATAAAGCTGAAAAAAAAAATGTTCGCGTATTTTATTTTGTTCATTGATTTCATCAAATCAATTCTCTAAAGAAAATAAAGTTTAGCTCGTACTTTATACATACCCTGAAACTGATTTCATTTACCTGGCAGCGTAAACTTTGCCAATCTTGTAATGGGGTTACATAAAAGCATGGCGCTCGCCGGAAAAACATAAAGTACTGTGCTTTTAAGAGGAGATAAAAAAATATAATTCTTGGCACTAACTTATGTAGAAAGATAAATTTTGATTTTGTATATACTTGGCATGTTAGATATCTAGCCTTTCTTGGCAAACTATCAAGGAATTGTTACGTAACGCCATGTTCTACTAAGAATTACAATTGGTATACTTTATCGTGTTCTCACAAGTAGGGCACTTAAGTTAAATGAAGATCAAGCGCTATTGGGTTAGTCATTATCATAAATATTATTAATGGATTAATAAATACATTTCTATTGTTCACTATAAACGTTATAACGTAAAATACTAGGAGTAAGGTAAGATTGAAGCGGTGATAGATAGTTAGCGCGTCAGCCTCCTAATCAGAGGTCGCCGGCTCGAATCCGGGCACGCACTTCTAACTTTTCGGAGTTATGTGAGTTTAAAAAAAAAAATATCACTTGCTTCAACGGTTAAGGAAAACATCGTGAGGAAACCTGCACGCTTGAGAGTTCTCCATAATGTTCTCAAAGGCGTGGTGGACTATGGCCAAACCCCTCTCATATTGAGAGGAGACCCGTGGACAATGGGTTGATCATGATGATGATGAAAGTAAGATTTCATATTATGTGTATATTAGATTAGGTACCATTTTTGCTGATCCCTACGTTAGTAAAATTTAGGAATACAATAATTTGAAATGTGATGCTACATAATTGCACTACTTAGAGACGTCACAAGAACTATTCTTTACAATAAATATGTAACAGGCCCGTTATGTCTGAAGAAGATGTCTCAACTAAGCAAGGACTGGGATTCATGAGATCTCGCCAGACCTTACAGAATTATACGGTCAAAAATAGTACAAAAATATGTCTAGCAGAAAAAATAAAAAATGAATTATATCCACCCCTGCGTTTTATGACTTACACCAAGCATAAAATGTTGTATGAATAAGTAAAATTGGATAATATGTGTAGCGGCGCTAGGCCAATAGGTTTATACGAAATACGAATAACAAGCGCGTGAGTCACCGACCGCCGGCACCGGCGGCCGCGCGGCGCGCGGGCGAGACCCCTCCCGCTTCATCGCGCCGCGCCGCCACGCCAGTCTGCGTGACGCCACCGGGCCAACCGCGCGTTACAACACTCTATCCGCTGGCGCGTTTAATCCTCGTGTACAAAGTCTAGTTAGCTAGTTACGTAGTGTAAGTTGTAACATTCCCGTTAACCCCACCTCATTGGTGACCCCGGAATGAACACCATGGATCCGCCTCAAGGAAGTGAGAAGAAAGGTCAAAGCAAGGACGCCCCAAGCTACGACGTATATCGCGTCGGTGTGCGAGTACCGCCATTCTATCCAGAAAAACCGGCGTTGTGGTTCGCACAGCTGGAAAGCCAGTTCGCGCTCGCGAACATCACGGCTGACTCCACAAGATTCCACCACGCTATCGGAAGCCTGGACCCAATATACGCGGCCGAGGTAGAGGACATTATCACGGCACCGGCAGCGCCGGACAAATACGAGCGGCTGAAAAGCGAGTTGGTGAAGAGGTTATCGGCGTCGAGAGAAAAGAAAGTGCAGCAGCTCCTGACTCATGAAGAGCTTGGTGACCGCAAGCCCTCGCAGTTCTTGCGACACCTGCGTCATCTAGCGGGACCGAGTGTGCCAGAGGAGTTTTTGCGGACGATCTGGACCAGCCGACTGCCGAGCAGTACGCAGACGATTATTGCTTCGCAAGCTAAGGCGAGCCTGGAGGAAGTAGCCGAGCTGGCTGACCGCATACAAGATGTGGTGCCGGCAACCCCGCAAGTAGCAGCGACAACAGGACAGACGGTGACACCAGGGAGTAGCATGGACCAGATGAGTAGCCAAATCGCCGAACTGACACGACAAGTGCAAGCCCTCACATCGCACGTCGACAGATTATCCCGGTCGAGGCAAAGATCCAACAGAAATGACAGTCGCGGACGTTCACCTTCAAGAAGGTCAAGCTCCAACTTTAGAAAATTCCCAAACTGCTGGTACCACTACAAGTTCGGGGATAAAGCAACGAAGTGCGTGAAGCCCTGCGACCATGCGGGAAAAGCAACAGGCAGTCGATAATGGCGACCGGCGACTGTCGTAGCACTGGTCGCTTATTTGTCACTGACCACAACACCAAGATGCAGTTCCTCGTCGACACCGGTAGTGACGTCTGTGTTTTTCCAAAGTCAGCTGTGAAAGAGCGCCGTAATAAAACTAGCTACGAACTATGTGCGGCTAACGGCAGTGCGATAAACACCTACGGTTACGCGTATTTAAAATTAAATATAGGTCTCCGCCGTGACTTTGCTTGGCGATTTATAGTGGCGGACGTGACTAAGCCAATAATAGGGGTAGATTTTTTATCACACTACAACTTAATTGTAGATGTTAGAATGCAGCGGCTAATCGACGCTAACACTACGCTGGCGACCCCTGCTTTGCCTGCTCGTCCTTCTGATATTGTTTCTTCGGTTAAGGTAAGAATTGGTGACACTATATATCACGACATACTCCGGGAGTTTCCTGATATAACCCGGCCGTCGGGTATACAACGTACACCTACACACAACACCTTACACTATATACGAACAACACCTGGACCACCTGTATCGTGCACGCCGCGTCGGTTGGCACCAGACAAACTTAAAATTGCTAAGGAGGAGTTTGAATCTATGCTTTCGATCGGCACAGCCAGACCCTCCGACTCACCTTGGGCTTCACCCTTGCACCTGGCACCTAAAAAGGATAATGGATGGCGCCCGTGTGGGGATTTTAGGATGCTAAACGCAAGGACAATACCCGATAGGTACCCGATTCGCCACATCCACGACTTCGCTCATAACCTCGCTGGATGTCAAGTATTCTCAACGATCGACCTGGTAAAAGCATATAACCAGATACGCGTCAATCCCGAGGATATACCGAAGACAGCTATCACCACACCGTTCGGGCTATACGAGTTTCCTTACATGACGTTCGGACTGCGTAATGCAGGGCAAACTTTCCAACGTTTTGTCGACGAAATGCTGCGAGGCCTGGACTTCTGTTTTGGTTATTTAGATGACTTTTTGGTCTACTCAAGGGACCAAAAAGAACACGAGGACCACCTGCGGCAGCTGTTCACCAGATTACGGGATTATGGGATGGTGATAAACACGTCAAAATGCGTATTTGGAGTCTCCCAGGTGACATTTTTAGGCTACCAAATCACATCAGGTGGCACAAAACCACTACCAGAAAAGGTCGAAGCTATCAGCAGCTTCCCGACTCCAAAAACAGTGCGAGAACTAAGAAGGTTTCTAGGGATGGTCAACTTCTACAGGCGATTCATCCCAGAGGCGGCTCAACACCAGGCACCGCTGAACAAGCTTTTAGAAGGATCGGTAAAAGGCTCGCATCCTGTGAACTTCACAGCAAAGGAGGACGACGCGTTTACAGCTTGCAAATCAGGTCTCTGTCAAGCAGCTATGTTAGCGCATCCTGACTGCGGAGCCAAACTAGCTTTAGTGACAGACGCCTCCGATACCGCCATAGGTGCAGCCCTTCAACAATTGAAGGATGAGGAATGGCAACCCTTAGCTTTCTTTTCTCGTAAGTTAAGCACGAGTCAACGAAAATACTCCCCCTACGACCGCGAACTGCTTGCGATATATGAAGCGATTAAGTACTTCCGACATATGGTCGAGGCCAGAGAGTTTTTTATCTACACAGATCACAAACCCATCTGTTACGCGTTTCATACACGAAAGGAGAATTGCTCACCACGTCAGTTTAGACACCTTGATTTTATCTCGCAGTTTACCACGGACATCAGGCACATTTCGGGCAAGAATAACGTTGTCGCTGATACTCTGTCACGAGTGGAGGCAATCGCTCAGCCTATCGACTTGAACGTACTAGCCAAATCCCAGAGTTCCGATCCAGAACTCAAACAGCTGCTCGACGGCGAAACGTCACTCCGCCTGAGAAAGATTACTCTGCCGGGAACACTGTCTGAACTGTACTGCGATGAGAGTAGCAAGACACCAAGGCCATATGTCACGAGAGAACTTCGCCGCCAAGTCTTCGACTATCTACACTCCTTGAGCCACCCAGGAGCCAACGCCAGCGCCAAACTAGTAGCAGAGCGTTACGTGTGGCCCGAAGTGAAGAAAGACTGCAAAGAATGGACGCGAAACTGCTTGGCATGCCAACGTGCGAAGATTACTCGCCATGTCTCTGCAACCCTGGGCAACTTCAAACTGCCACGATCACGTTTTATGCACATCCACATAGATATGATCGGGCCACTGCCAATCTCTCATGGTTTCCGATATTGTCTTACCGCTGTAGATCGCTTCACGCGATGGCCTGAGGCAATACCAATCAGGGATATCACAGCCGAAACCGTGGCGAACGCTCTTCTACATGGTTGGATTGCACGCTTCGGATGTCCTACAAAAATTGTAACGGATCGTGGCAGACAATTTGAATCATCCCTATTTAAGCACCTGTCGGAAATAGCTGGATTCGAACACAGAAGGACAACCGCTTACCACCCTGCCTGCAATGGCATGGTTGAGCGGTTTCACAGACAACTAAAAACAGCTATTACCTGCCATGGCAACCAAAACTGGGTAGAATCACTCCCACTGGTTCTTCTAGGCATCCGAAGCGCATACAAAGAAGATGTACAGGCAACACCGGCTGAGCTAGTATACGGTGAAACACTGCGTCTGCCAGGAGATTTCTTCGAACCAGAAGCTATTGGCAACACGGATATGACCGACTACGTATCAAGATTACGCATGTTTGCCAGAAATATCCAACCATCTCCAGCATCGCGACATTCTAATAGTCGGGCCATGTTCGTATTTAAAGACCTTACCACCGCAACGCACGTCTTCTTAAGAGACAACGCGTCATCAGGGTCATTCCAACCAGCATACACAGGGCCACATAAAGTACTAGAGAGGGGCGACAAAGTATTCAAGCTCCTCCTTAAAGGAAAGACAGTCTCAGTATCGGTAGACCGAGTGAAACCGGCCTACATACTTCAAGACTCACACACCACGATAACACACAACAACACAGCTAACCATAACGAACACAGACAAAAACAGACTCCAAATGACACACCAGTCATCAATTTAACGCCAACGGCCGAAGACGATAATGTCAAAAGGACACGATCAGGCCGTAGGGTGCGTTTTCCTGATTACTATCGCCCATGACGGTCTCAAGAGGGGGGTGGTGTAGCGGCGCTAGGCCAATAGGTTTATACGAAATACGAATAACAAGCGCGTGAGTCACCGACCGCCGGCACCGGCGGCCGCGCGGCGCGCGGGCGAGACCCCTCCCGCTTCATCGCGCCGCGCCGCCACGCCAGTCTGCGTGACGCCACCGGGCCAACCGCGCGTTACAACACTCTATCCGCTGGCGCGTTTAATCCTCGTGTACAAAGTCTAGTTAGCTAGTTACGTAGTGTAAGTTGTAACATTCCCGTTAACCCCACCTCATATGAAATGTAACGTAATATTGACGCTCTTTCAAGCATTTCCAGCATAGTAGATGATGTCGTGAATACTTACATCCCCTGAAACATTGCATGTTCCACAGCGGTATATCTAAGTATTAAAATATATTATTTTCCGCACTCGCTATTTTATGAAAGTGAATCGTAGACAATCCTGAACAGAATGCAGGGTAAGAAATTTCAAATACATTTAATTACATCGAGATTTTTTTATCTTGATACCTGGTGGTAAAGGATGACGCAGTTAAATATTATTATTACGGCCGTGTGCAAAATAAATTCATATAAGAGCCACAAGAAATATATTTATATAATATACTTACATATGTACATAAAAATAGATAAAACTACATACACATTAAATAAATACATATTTGTACCATGGCAGAGGATTACACCCCGGCAGGGGAGGCCAAAAAGCTGGTTTCAGAGCAACAAGTTGGAAAATCGGCGGACTATCCTAGCCGAGTAAAGCAACACCGCTTTTTTGCATCGTGGCTGCGAGCTAACTGCCACGGAACCCCAGTCACCTCTAATGGCGAGCAAGGCTCTCTGAGAACCACACATTCACAGATATGAAATATTATTATTATTATTCTTTATTTTGACGCATTAAAAAAATTAAAAGAAAAATAGAAGCAAGAAGAAGCACGATACAAACAGAGGAATTATCGCTTAGTAGCGAAGCCGAGGTCCGAATCTGAAAGGAGATGCCCTTAAGGGGACGTCCCCAGATGTCGTCGAGCCCAAGTGCTCTTCTCACAGGCTGAGCTTCGCGCTCAGCCTAAACCCCCGGTGACGTAGAAATAACCAATATGGCCACCTGCTATTGTCAATTCGACTGAACAACATCACCGTAAAAGAGTTTTTTGATTATATATTTCATTACTTATTCCAGTTTTTGACGACCTCCGTGGCGCAGTGCGTGCGTCGTATTTTAAAAGTTGGAAGTCCTGGGTTCGATTCCCGGCTCGAGTCTGGTCTGGTGGGAGGCTTCGGCCGTGGCTAGTTACCACCCTACCGACAAAGACGTGTCGCCAAGCGATTTAGCGTTCCGGCACGATGTCGCGTAGAAACCAACTAGGAGCGTGGGTTTACCATACTTCTAACAGGTTAGCCCGCTACCATCCTAGCGGTCATCCAGCATCATCACTTACCACCAGGTGAGATAGCCGTCAAGGGCAGTAGTGTATAAAAAATTTTTTTTCAAAAAACATCATGTTTTCAAGTTAAAAGATGTTGCGCAAACGCCCCAAAGCGTATGCCTTTATTTCGCGCAGTTCTGTCTGTTCAAACACCGGGCGTGATGCGTAATGCATTTGCCAGCGACCCACACGCCGTGGGAAAAATATGACAATGCAAATAAATGCAACAAACACAGACCGGTTCGTTAATTATTATATAATCCAGGTTTAAACCCGACTCCAACAACATGCAGTAAATATTGTCCGCGATCGCAATTAATTTTAATTGAATTTCCACTGGACGACTTAATTTACTTGTGTTGATATTGATACAGCTGGACCCAAAAGGTGACTAATGAGGAGGTCTTGCGACGTGTTAGTTGTAACCGTGAACTTTGGAAGACTATCAAAAAGAAAAAAGTTGCTTATCTGGGGCATGTGCTTAGGCATGACAGATACAGGCTCCTGCAACTTGTAATGATGGGCAAAGTAGCGGGAAGGAGGCGCATCGGTCGCAAGAGGAAGTCTTGGTTGCGAAACATCAGGGAGTGGACAGGGATCGCGAGTGCCGCCCAGCTTTTCAGCCTCGCGAGAGACAAGGCAAAATATGACATTCTGACTGCCAACCTTCACTAGTTGGAGAGGCACCTAAAGAAGAAGATATTGATACATAGCATCACACCACAGGCTACGAGTGCAAAATCAAATAATAACTATGAAATACAATGTACTAATAATGTAGTACAGCCATTGTAGTTGTGAGTATCTTATAAAGGCAAGGTCGAAGCACGGAGTCAGTCAGTCAGGTGACGACCTTCGCGGCGTTCAAGTTGGCTTCATTAGATTATTTACAAGACCTGCCCCCGGCCATTGATTCATCGTAGAATGAAAACTTGAACTCAGATTGGACGTAGAGATATAGGACGTTGATAGCATAAGTAGATTTGTCTGGTGGGTGGCTTCGGCCGTGACTAGTACCACCTTACCGAAAAGACGTGTCGCTAAGCGATTTAGCGTTCCGGCACGATGTCATGTTGCGTAGAAACTGATTAGGAGTATGGGTTAACCATACCCCTAACAGGTTAGCCCGCTGCCATCTTTGACTGCATCATCACTTACCATCAGGCGGATAAAAAAAAGATGCTCAATGTCTATGGCCGTCCATCGGTTGAGATGGTGGAACTGACATTGTTTAGTGATGCTTAGAATGCATCCTAAAACTAAAATAATGCATCCGAAGGGATCAGTGGGTTAAAAGTTATTGTCTAGGATCGAACCTTTCCGCAAGGGAGGACCGAAGTCTTAATCAGTAGGGTTACTACTACAAATTTTTGGAGTTATGTACGTTCAAGCAATTAATATAAACGGTAAAGCAAAACAGCGTGCATGTTAGCTAGTTCTCCATAATGTTCTCAAATAATGTCAAGTCCACCAATTCGTACTTGGTTAGGAAACTGACTCCGTCCTAAAAACCTTCTTTCTCTGATAGGAGTGAAAGAGTGAACGGTAAATTTATGATGATATTGATGATACTTAGTTTTAATAATTTTAAGTGACAAAATTGTTGTGACGAGTTTTCGTGAGGCGTATAACATCTGCCCTCAAATACGATGCTTCGTTATGACAACGACCGCTTTGCCAAGAGTGATACGCCGAAGAAGAAGGATTGTACCGAATTTCAGGAAATTAAAAATCCTCACCCTCCCCTCAATCTATATCTTTGAAATGTGCAAATTTGTCAAAAAAAATCTATACTTTTATAAAAAAAAAGAAGTAAAACCTCGTCGATTTCCCGAAAAATATGCTAACAAACTAACCCTCCCACCATCAAAGCTAAAACTCCACACCTGTAGTCCCTACGTAATGTCTGTGAAAATATATAATGGTCTGCCAGACTGCATACGAAACTTAGAAAAAGAAAATGAATTTTACGCAGTATTAAAGAATTTTTTATTGGAGAAGTGTTATTACACAGTAAACGATTTTTTAAATGATGCAAATAAAAATAAATGAAATCGGTCCCTCTACTACGGTCGATTCCAGACCAAGTTGCAACACCCAAACTTGGTATGTGTACACAATATGCAACGAAATAAAAAAATAAATTTGTGATATTTTATTTAAATTAAATTAGCATGTTCTTCGCAAGGAACATTGTAAATATTCAGCACTAAATTGATGAGGATGATCAATTTAGTTTAGATTAGAGATTTGTGTACGACAGACATGGTACTATTTAATATAATAAATCTCAACCCCTTTGGTGCACCGCTAGCGAGGTGAACCTACGCTCTAAACCACTTTCACTTTTGATACAGAATCCTTTGTCTAGTAATAGAATGTGTGATATAATGTAGTATATTTCACTTATAAGTTGACTGTAACTTAAATATACAACTCCTTTATTAGCTCGGCCAGCAATTTATCTCCCGGGAAGCAATAAACGCCCTGAAGGGAACAAATTAATATAAATTGCGTCCGCTTTACTTGGACCGAGCCACTATTGTTTTCGACTTAGCTTGGTACTTCAGTGTATTTCAAAATGGACAAGGTCAAAGTCTCTTAATTACTGATCCGTACTTCCATAAAATAGATAAAGTAGGGATGTACTTTGATGTGAACGGAGTTTGGTAATAAAAATAGTTTATGGACAGGAGAATGTTCTGTTCTAATTAAAATAAACTTCGCAAAAATTAAAGTAATTTATTATACAGATCACAAATTGTTGGAATGATACAGATAGCGAAATCACGGGCACTTCTTGTTCACAAGCGCTAATAACCTACTAGCTTGGGTATGCATTGCTCTAACTGGGTACTTATGTTTAAGGTGACAAAAAGCGAGTTTATATTTAACAAAAAGAACATCCGGTTGTCTTATACGGATTTTCTTTTTAGACTAAAACGCACTAAGATCTAGATTGGTATAGTTTCAAAATGAAAAAAATCACCTCACAATAATGACCAATCTATGTAAAAGTTAAGTTAAGAATTGACATATGGAGTTACATGCTATAAATAGTAAAAAGAAATTTATTGTATTTGTGAGACTTTTATATTACTTACCTATTTTATATAGGTTATATAAAATAAAATCTAATAAATTAAAAATGTTATGAGAATACTCCCAAGTATATATCGCCCACATAAATCTGAGTTTCAAGAAATAACAAATAATAAAGCCTTTATTAGACTGCTCTTGAAAACAATTCCTATACTTCTCGATTCAATAAAAATTTATTGCAGGGATGAAGGAACGAACTTTATGGAACAGAAATTCTTGGAAAGTCTATATTTATTTGCCCACTTCGAGTAGTTATTAAAACTGTTTAATCACATTATTTTTTTTTTATCCACTACAGGTTAGCCCTTGAAGGCACCTGATGCTAAGTGATGATGCAGTCTAAGATGGTAGCGGGCTAACCTGTGAGGGGTATGGTAAACCCATACTCCTATCGGTTTCTACGCGACATCGTGCCGGAACGCTAAATCGCTTGGCGACACGTCTTTGTCGGTAGGGTGGTAACTAGTCACGGCCGGAGCCTCCCATCAGACCAGACTCGAGCCGGGAATCGAACCCAGGACCTCCAACTTTATAATCGGACAGCGCGCGCGCTGCGCCACGGAGGTCGTCAAATTTGCACGAAATTACGTCATTCCTTTGACCTGTTGCGTGATTTTTTGCGTGATTTTTTGACAAGCCAATAAACTATCAAACACGATGTCACATAATAATAGTAAATATTAAAAAATAATTGCCAAATTGTGGCCAACACAACAAGTTGAGTCAGTACTATCCCTTACAAAATCGACTGTCACCGACAGTGTGTAAATATTTAAATTGAAATTAATAATAACACTTACAATCGAAAGCCATAAATTACTAATTAAATAAAAGATCAATCAGCACAATTTTTAAATTAGGCATTTTTAAATAGTGAGAGTAACTGGTTATGTTTTAGTTAATTTAATGTGTCATTAAGATATTCTTTTCCATGGCGTAGTGGATTATGGCCAAACCCTTCTCATATTGAGAGGAGACCCGTGTTCTGTAACCGGCAATGGGTTGATCATGATAGGTAGCTCCTTACAACTTCTACATTTGGTGAGAAAAAAGCTAAATATAAAAGTTTACGCATAAATTCGCGAATTCGCAAAATTGAGATATTAAATCAAACAGCAACCGTATACCGTAACTCGAAAATTTCGTTACCACGCCCGACGGATACGTTAATTAAAATGGAGCATTAATTTGGAAAATGGACGCGTGAGTAATCGGATTTCGTAACGTCAGATACGACTGTAAAATTAGGCTATACATTAATGATTTCGATTCGTCTGGATGCGTGGTATAAATCCAATTGAATTAGGAAAATTTGATAATCTTAATTACTATTCGGTAGCTATGAAATTTGTAGTTTGTATTTCGTGCAATTTTTTCGTTAACCGTAGGACTTCGAAACAACTAAAGAAACATACATCATCATCATCATGATCAACCCATTACCGGCTCACTACAGAGCACGGGTCTCCTCTCAATATGAGAAGGGATTGGCCATAGTCCACCACGCTGGCTATGTGCGGATTGGCAGACTTCACACGCCGTTGAGAACATTATGGAGAACTCTCAGGCGCGCAGGTTTCCTCACGCCTGTTCCTTTGGGATTCATATTATTCTTTTCTTTTAAACCGCAAAGTAAGTTGAGTGAAATCAACAAAAAAAAACACATTACGCAACACAGACAAGACCATATATTCCATTATTACTAATAGATAGATGACTTTAGAACTTCTCTTCTCTATAAAAACAACCTTGAGACAGGTCAGGGTATTCTGGGTAGTATGAGCTGTAATAGCCTAGTGGTTATGTCGTCCGCCTACTAATAAGAGTTGGGGGTACGATCCCCGGCAAGCACCTCTAACTTTTCGGAGTTATGTGCGTTTTTAAGCAATTGAGCCGGTAATTGGCTGAACATGATGATAATGTTGAACATCTTCTTCTTTAGGTGCCTCTCCAACTAGTGAAGGTTGGCAGTCAGAATGTCATATTTTGCCTTGTCTCTCGCGAGGCTGAAAAGCTGGGCGGCACTCGCGATCCCTGTCCACTCCCTGATGTTTCGCAACCAAGACTTCCTCTTGCGACCGATGCGCCTTTTTCCCGCTACTTTGCCCATCATTATGAGTTGCAGGAGCCTGTATCTGTCATGCCTAAGCATATGCCCCAGATATATCATTATATATGATAATGATGAAGATATATGTACGAAATTTTGCCAGTAGTGACCATGTTCTCCCAAAATTTGTGAGGTCAAAAATCCGAGAGGTCCAATAGTATTATCTATTGTAGGTATCAGCTCCGATCCAATCAATTACTTAGTATTTGAAAACGTAGTATAATAAAACGATCAAATGTTTAATTCAAAAGTACTCCAGATATCTTTTCAATTCCACATTATTATATCTTCACAAACATCTAAAGTAGCAAAAGAAGTGAAGCGTTCGCTTTTATATTAATGGGATCAGTTTCAGATGCGAAGTGAATGAAGCCATTTTGCTGAAAGTAAGTTTTTTAAGAAGTTTGAATTTACTTGAGTGGGCTTTGTGATAAGAACAAAAGAGTTGAAGACGGAGCTACTGAAAGACGCTGGTAGGGTTGACGTGAAATAAAAATTTATTGTATTCTCCGACTAGGGGGATTTTATTACGTGAAAAGTTTTTTCTCATTATTTTATTGAAAATATTATGAATATGAGACACTAGTACTTCATTTAAGTTTATTAAACTTTTTTTAAATATCTCGTAGATTCTAATTGATGATGGGAGTGGGCTAACTTGTTAACTTGGCCGTTATATTTAACCGATACTCCTAGGTTGTAACTAGCCACGCCCAAACCTGCCACTCTATGTAAAGTGCCGAACACACTCCCAAGCTATATATATACTATATATACTATGACTTCTACATTTATAAAAATGAAACGACGTTTTTAAATCTCACAAAAACTGAACACTTACTGGACCGATTGAGCTAATTTTAGTCTTGAACAAAATATTAAGAAATTTCATTTGCTAAATAGCAACTTGTATAATATAAATGTTGTCCCAAATAAAAAATGACGTTACAATGATTTGAAATCACAATGATTATTTATTATATAATTTTATATTCCTTTCAAAGACGATGTAAGTAATATATTAAGGTTTAACGCCCTGATTCTCGTTTTTATGAATTTAAATTAATTAACGCTTTAGGTATGCCAGTGACGTCATAATAATCGTATAAAAGTGACTAAAGCAATGCGGCATGTCCTGTTCTAATTTAGCTTCATTACGCGCCATATTTGTCACTCGACAACTTTTATTTGACTCCTCTCATTCCGATGTTATTCATGATCATAATTTGTAACCCATTTTTTGGATCCGAATAAATTTAAATCCGAATTTAAAAAAATTCCGAAGATTTAAATCCGAAAAAAGGCGCACTAGTTCAGTGAAAATGAACAAGTTTAAAAAACCAACTGTTAACGTCATATATACAAATAACTTGTGTGTTACCTTTGGAGTAGTCTGCATTGAATAAATCTCGCATTTTAGCTGTACCGTAGGCTAATATGCACAACTAACTAAATGTTGTCCGCAAATTTTCAACCGCGTTTGATTGGGATTTTAATAACTTATCCCGGAAAAATAACTAATTCCCGCGGGAATTAGTTATTTTTCTGAGATAAAAAGTATTCTACTTTCGTCTCCGGGATGTACTATAGGACTTGGGCACTTTCTATAGCATTTTAAATCTCGATTTGAGTTGAGTGACGTCAAAGTGATAACTAGTAAGAAAATAACCGTTATATATGTCGGAGAAAGACAACGTAGATAATTATTCTCGTACACGTTTCTCGTGGGCGTCAACAGGGTTAAAAGCAAGCACTAACAAAATATTAACAGTTTCGTACACTTTATTAATCTAACTTTTACAATGCTGTGACTCACTATACGAACAATTACACCACAATTAATAATTAAGTACTTAAATCAAACAATGAAATCAGAATAGCGGATTCGCGATCTATGTCCTTTTTTCAATTATCACCAAAAACACTCTAAAATGATCCAACTCGATCAACAAACATTGCAAAAACATGCACCTGACCGCCGCTTGAAAAACAAGATGGCGCCTCGACCCCGCTCGAGGGCTAACCTCCATTCTGATTGGACGTCATTCAAAATAGTGACTTTACATTAAATAATGAGTTTAACGGCAATATAAAAAGGTTATAAATCAAATTAAATAAGATTAAGATTTAACAAAGTATTCTAAGTTGAAAACTAATATCTCGCATATTATAGTCAACAATCAACTCTTATTTGTATATATAGCATATAACATAAATTATCTCGGCGTATAAACCTTTACATACTCGTCTGTGGTTTCACGGCGATGGTGCTTTAAAATCTTTATGCAAAGTTTTTATTAAAATTCCTAAGGTGCAGTTATAAAGCCGAGGGCCCTACTGTGCCTCTTGAAGGCGGGGCGCGGAATAATCTAGGTCTTGAGAGCTCCTTAAGCCAAAGCTATCGTTTAGCCAAGAAATATGACGAATATGTTATTACTAGCTTTTACCCGTTATTTCGACCGCTTTTGTTTTAGCTTTATATTATTCCTTTGTTTTCTGGGAATACAAAGTGTCATAAGCCTGGCTCCAAGATGCAAGCTGACGCTTTAAAATGGGTGCGCAACCCATGCTTCGGTAAAAAAAGCTATTTCAATTCCGCAGGAACGGTTTCTGGGAAAGACACAAAGTGATGTTGCTAAGCGACATGAAATGTACGTTACAGTACGATTCCAGAAGAAATACTATAAAAATATTGATATGATATAATCATCTAAATTCCTAATAGGCATCGTCGTGAACAACCCATTACCGGCTCACTACAGAGCGCGGGTCTCCTCTCAATATGAGAAGGGTTTGGCCATAGTCTACCACGCTGGCCATGAGCGGGTTGGCAGACTTCACACGCCTTTGAGAACATTATGGAGAATTCTCAAGCGTGCAGGTTTCCTCGCGATGTTTTCCTTCACCGTTGAAGCAAGTGATATTTTAATATTTAAAACGCATATAACTCCGAAAAGTTAGAGGTCCGTGCCCGGATTCGAACCGCCGACCTGAAATGTAGGTTACAGTACGATTCCACAAGAAATTCTATAAAAATATTAATATGATATAATTATCTAATCCTAATAGGCATCGTCGTGAACAACCCAATACCGGCTCACTACAGAGCGCGGGTCTCCTCTCAATATGAGAAGGGTTTGGCCATAGTCCACCACGCTGGTCATGTGCGGATTGGCAGACTTCACACGCCTTCGAGAACATTATGTAGAATTCTCAAGCGTGCAGGTTTCCTCGCGATGTTTTCCTTCACCGTTGAAACAAGTGATATTTTAATTTTTTTTAAACGCATGTAACTCCGAAAAGTTAGAGGTGCGTGCCCGGATTCGAACCACCGACCTCTGATTAGGAGGCTGACGCCCTAACCAGTAGGCTATCACCGCTTGTCGCATCATAACTTACTTAATAAATCCACTCGTCACACTTTAGCCCCGACTTTTTTTTTATATACACTACAAGTTAGCCCTTGACGGCTATCTCACCTGGTGGTAAGTGATGATGCTGTCTAGGATGGTAGCGGGCTAACCTGTTAGGAGTATGGTAAGCCCGAGCTCCTAATTGGTTTCTACGCGACATTGTGCCGGAACGCTAAAATCGCTTGGCGACACGACTTTGTCGGTAGGGTGGTAACTAGCCACGGCCGAAGCCTCCCACCAGACCAGACTCGAGCCGGGAATCGAACCCAGGACCTCCAACTTTATAATGCGACAGCGCACGCACTGCGCCACGGAGGTCGTCAAAAACACTTGACACATCTTAATCATGGCTTGTTTCACTATGTGATCACTAGGCCAACTAGGTAGTTCATGAAATGATAATGAACTAGTATTTTCAATTATGAAACCTTTGAACAACACGAGTGAAGTACTTGCGAATATTTTTTCCATTTAAAAGTACTGGCAACATAATCCCTCACTCATGCGACAGTTCGATACCTATTCAAGTTTCCACGTAGTGGGTTTAGCGCACCCCCGCCCCTCGCCCCACCGCCCCGCGGGGCCCAGACGGAGGAAAATTTTAAATTGAATTTAGTTTTCCAACTCGTTACCCGCCGTGCTAAGGGATTGATCGATATATAACAATGCTCATATTAGATGGGTCGCTCTCATTTGATACAGTGCCTCTGCAAACGGAAAACAATCTGCCCCGGTAGGCATGGCGTGATCGTTTGCAAAGTTAAACCTGTTCCGTCCTTCTGTTACACCTGTGGGTTGATAGAAATGAGATTCAGTGAGTCACGCTTTGCATTTCTCGCATTTGCATTTTTATTAATGGTTTTTTTATTAACCAGGGAGATGGCAGAGAATTGGTTTTGACAAATTTTCACATTGTTTGTTTTGCACTTCAAGTTAACCCTTGACGGCAATCTCACTTGTGGTAAGTGATGATACAGTCTAAGATGGTAGCGGGCTAACCTGTTAGGGGTATGGTAAACCCGTACTCCTAATCGGTTTCTACGCGACATCGTGCCGGAACGCTAAATCACTTGGCGACACGTCTTTGTCAGTAGGGTGGTAACTAGCCACGGCCAAAGCCTCCCACCAGACTAGTATTGTCATTGTTACTTAACTATTTGAGAAAACCCAATTACTAGTTAATTGGTAAATATTCCATATCTGAGATTTTTATCGTTTAAGTTATCCTTTATACTCTAAAAGGTATTTTCTACAAGCTTACGTTATGTATAGACTTTGAACGATTTTTAAAAAGTTATCTGATTTATTTTCTAGACATAAAAATATATGAAAGCGATGCCTCGCATATATTTACTATGAATCAGGTGTGATAAGGATTTTCCATTCTATATACTCTGGCGTGGTCAAACATTAAGGCAATATATTCTTGAGTAGGGCTGGCGAGGATCCTCCCATCTGTCATAATCAGTCAAGCATTACAGTTAGCTATTCACCAAATTTTCGGGCTATATTTCAAGCTATTCAACCTACTAACCTCGCGTCGTTCACAGGAGTGAGATACTTGAGCTGTTTATACCGAATATTATTCAAAGAGTTTGTATTCGCTTATAACTTTAGTAAAGGTAAAGCTCGCATTCTATTGGCATACCTACGCAATACAGTTAAAGAGCTCATAAACATAAATTAATTTCGTCTTTTGTTAAGCATAAAAACTGTGATTTTAATACGCAAGTAATTAAATCTTAAATACCGATTTTTGATTAGTTGCTACAGTGAAACACTTTATGAAGTTTTTAGGATTCAGAAATGTATGTTATATGTATATATGTGTTAAATGTATGTTTTTTTTTATAACATATAAACACCCTTTCTAAATGGTTTCATACAAACAGTCTCGCCTACTGGCTGCAATGTACTAAAATTCTAAAACCAATTATTTCAATACACTCGTAAGTTTTGAATTTACGCCCGAAATTATTTTGAAGTATGATGTTTTCATTTAGTTTTTCTTAATCTTATCTTATACTTTTTTTTCGCTGCAATGAAAAAAACATAATTCCGCCCATAACTTATAACATAACATCGTCCATGAACTTTGAAAGACGTATTAGTACTTTCAAAAAACAAGAGCTATTAATGTTTTAAGTAACTATTACAGAAACATTAAAACAATGTTTTATAACTTAATTTTTTTTTTATCAGATTGAAATCATGTATCTTATCTAATCTAAATTTAACATAACCTAACATAACAGAAAACAAGATATCGTTGTCTTTTAAGGTGGTTGTATAATTAAATTAATAAAATAACCGTTACTTTCTAACGTTCAAAATAGGTCAGTTTTTGTCAGAAAGGCTCAAAATTACGTGTATAAAAAAGAATTTGCACATAAAAATTGTAAAATTACCATAAAATTTCGCGTCCAACTACATTCGTAGACTAATCTGTTACCAACGCGCTGACAGCTGGTCTACATTCCAGAGATTTCCTCCATTTAGGGCTCTCGGGTAATTTATTACTGCGAACCATTATTGAGATAAAATGATTATATCAAATTCAAATTCAAATAGTCCTTAAAAAGGCACTTTTGACGCGTCAATAATTTACATAGTAGTTATTTCATGGTGATAACTATATTCGTAATCATAAAACTAAAGCTATGAGTTCATGTTACATTATAATCACTCACTGTTGTCTAAAAAATGTAGGTATGTTCCTAACTTTAAAGAGTCAATTTGCAATTTATTACCGCTGCACAAAGTTCAAATTCAATCATATCTATCAAAATAATCTTCGCGTGCGCACCTAATGTCGCGTTCCGAAACTCAAAATGTGTATATAGTTGTAATTCATTACCGCGTACTTCGATTTCATTCATTATTTTTTTGTTAGAAAGGAGATACTTGACAGATTATCCTGTAATTATTTCAAGGTCGTCGATTTAGTAATCAATCGCGATTGGAAGACAAACAAACACACTTTCACACACACTAACTCAACGCAGACGAAGTCACGGGCGTCAGCTAGTAATATATAAGTTCCTCTAAGAAGCCGAGGAGAAACTGTGAAAGTGGTATCACGTTTCCGCTGCAGGAGCAACATTGTTACGCTTTGTTATCATAACTTGGCTTCTTGAAGGAAGCTTTGTTTGAAGTCTTGGCGGAAAGTACGAGTAACTCACTTACGGCAACTAACTTACTCAGATATAATTAAGTTAACTACCACACAGTAACAGCTTTTAACTTGTTAATATATATATTTACTATATTATAATGTGGGGTTTTTAGAAGCGGTGATAGCCTAGTGGTTAGTGCGTCAGCCTCCTAATCAGAGGTCGGCGGTTCGAATCCGGGCACGCACCTCTAACTTTTCGGAGTTATGTGCGTTTTTTTTTTTAAATTAAAATATCACTTGCTTCAACGGTGAAGGAAAACATCGTGAGGAAACCTGCACGCCTGAGAGTTCTCCATAATGTTCTCTAAGGCGTGGGAAGTCTGCCAATCCGCATATGACCAGCGTGGTGGACTATGGCCATACCCTTCTCATATTGAGAGGAGACCCGTGCTCTGTAGTGAGCCGGTAATGGGTTGATGATGATGATGATGATGATGATAATAATGTGAGGTCTTCGGTCATCCGCACTCAGTGTCGGTTCCACCGATCGGAATAAGGTAGATGACGTATTCTCCTTTGTTATTGCAATCATAATTAATATTATGATTACAATAACAAAGGTAACGAGAGGTATTAAGCTATCTTAGTTATATTATGACGACCTCCGTAGCGCAGCGCACTGTCGCATTATAAAGTTCGAGGTCCTGGGTTCGATTCCCGGCTCGAGTCTGGTCTGGTGGGAGGCTTCGGCCGTGGCTAGTTACCACCCTACTGACAAAGACGTGTCGCCTAGCGATTTAGCGTTCCGGCACGATGTCGTGTAGAAACCAATTAGGATGGATTACCATACCCCTAACAGGTTAGCCCGCTACCATCTTAGACCACATCATCACTTACCATCAGGTGAGAGTCAAGGGCTAACTTGTGCTAAATAAAAAAATATATATACCTATATATATTTATAATATAATCTTTGATATGTTTGTATTGCTTATTATGACTTAAGTCCTGAAATAGAAAGCTAGTTTAGTAAATGTCATTTAGGTAATAATCTAAACAAGCGAATAGATGGTAAATGTTAACATCTGACATTTCAAAGTTTTGATTCATTATATATGTATGAAAATTCTACGTAAAGCTATTGGCTTAGCAATCTTCGTCATTATTACCATATTGTAATGTTTACATCTAGAGACATATGAGTACTTCTCTTATAAGAGAAAGTATAGATTTTTGGCGTTGCCGTAGGACAGCAGTAAGTACTACAGCCCTTAACCCGGTAATATATTAAATATTGGAACGAAGTTCCTTATCGCGCGTTGTGAAAGGGGGCTAGACGGAAAAAATTCACACGAAAAGTTGTCACGACACTTTTTGTTATTCTAAGCTGTGCGGCGTCGCATGTTTCTCTGTCTGTCTCTCTCTCTCTTATAGAAAGCAAGCCAGATATTTTCATTTCTATTTCACATTGAACAGTGTGGTGTCGCGACTATCATTTTTGTTGAGTATATACAGGTTTTTTGTAAATAATAAAAAATAATAATAATAATGCATCCTGACAGTGTTTCTGCACAAGTTCCGGATATTGCTGATGGAGTACAAAATTGAGCCTACTGATTAAGTTTATATAACATTATATTTGTTAATAATAAAAAAAATATTATTATAACTTTAATAAAATAAAATTTTATTACAATTCCTTCACTAATTAATCGAAAGGAACTTCGTTCCATCCGGGTATCCCTTGACACCTCTCAATTTTTTTTTATATTCATTTTGTAGCCAAGATATCAGAAAATGCGATGCATTTTCATTAAAAAAATCTCATATATTTTCAATAAAAACTACATTAAAGTATAAAGCTTTGTCGGATGCTTCCGAGGAATTTATTGGACATTTTACTTCAAAGTAGGTACCTAAACTTAATTTTGAAGGCAAAGTTATTAAATGTTTCAAGTATTAAAATTGCATTGTTAATTACCAACAGGGTGCTCTTAGGGAAAAAAACCTTGCAATGTACCTCATCACCACCTGGATGCCTGGTCCTCTTCCACCACCCGCTATTCCAGGTCATTTCTGCCACGCACCTGCAAATTGTGGAACCAGCTTCCATCTTCTGTGTTCCCTAATGGTTATAATATGGGGATCTTCAAAGGGCGGATTAACAAATTGCTCAAGGGCCAGCAACGCATTGGCGGTTCCTGGTGCTGCAAATGTTCATGGGCGGCGGTAATCACTTACCATCAGGTGACCCGCCTGCTCGTTTGCTCGCTATGTATATAAAAAAAAATGTTTGACCCAATCTGTGACTCTTGGCTAATATCCACCTATACAAAACTATCGAGGTAGCACTACGTAGATTTATATATGTGTAATCCACACATAGTTCAAAATTGATAGCCTGTATCTCAAATGTGAGCGGTTTCCAATCAATCAGTGACGCTAGACAAAGCGGTTAAATCTGAACCCGCGCTTCCATGTTGTTTGATGCGCCGTATTGGCAGATTTTAATTTAAAAACTCGCTTTTAAAACTTGAATGAACACACGCTTTTACTGTACAACACAAAACAATAAAGAAACAAAAAACCTTCCTACCTTAAAGAGCGCTTTTCTTTTTTAAGTGATTTGGACCGTGATGTTACATTGCGCTCTTGCTCCGATAATAAGCTAGTATGTCAACCGCCTTTGCATACTTATGTGTTAAATGTTTTTGTATTGTTGTTTCTTTAAAGTTTTTGTGCAATAAAGAGTATTTATCTTACCTTATCGCTACATAGTGATCTATTGAAGACCACCAAAGACGAAGAAGACACGCTACGGAAAAGGAATGTGGTGCAGTAAAAAAACTTATATAAACTCCGAATCAATTAAAACTTGATTATTCTAATGATCCAATTTTGATATTAATAGCTGTTTCGATACAGAGTAATTTTTATACTGGTAGGTAATATTCTTATTGGCCAGGGGGCTTTGTCCCATGGGTCGTAAGAAGAATAAAGTCGAAATATTAACCGCTAAAAAACAACCAATAAAATAAAGTGAAAACTTTATCTACACACGAAGCATTTTTACTAGATATTTGATATCGCCGATATTATGTAATATATGTTATTGCGGCACCGGCTCTTCATGTTCGAGCTGAAATCCCATTTTTCCGTATCCACGAGTAAAGTATTACGTATAAAACATCTTTTTTCTATTACGTGTACCGGTGAATTCGATCTTTTAATTCCATGTGTCAAAGTCATCGAAACGCTCTTCATGTTCTTTGATATCGATATCAAAGAACTTCGACTGGTGCGATTTGAATAAAAGCCTATGTTTATAGATGATTATTTCAAAATACTTTTTAATCTACTCAGATATTCACACTTGGAAATATAGGGCATCTTTGACTCAATAGACATTTCGCTCACACTTTCTTTGACTTTGTTAAAAGACATTTAAAATATTGCCAACGTTCGAAAAGCGACATAAAAAACTTCGGCTAATGTTTTTTTTTTTTTATACACTACAAAATAGCCCTTGACGGCTATCTCACCTGGTGGTAGGTGATGATGCAGTCTAGGATGGTAGCGGGCTAACCTGTTAGGGGTATGGTAAACACACTCCTTATTGGTTTCTACGCGACATCGTGCCGGAACGCTAAATCACTTTGCGACACGTCTTTGTCGGTAGGGTGGTAACTAGCCACGGCCGAAGCCTCCCACCAGACCAGACTCGAGCCGGGAATCAAACCCAGGACCTCCAACATTTTAATGCGACAGCGCACGCACTGCGCCTCGGAGGTCGTCAAAATGTGGTGCTAAGGTCACGCTTTCAAACAATTAATTGGCGGTGCAGACTGACAGCTTTATTATCAAACGGCCTGATTGAAATCCCACCCCCAACTCTGGCAACGTAAAATCAATTTGTCATCAATCCTTTAACCGCAAAGCTCTGTCGACAGACTCTCACTCACTAGCGCCAACCATTAGTGTCTGATTGATCGCTATCACCATTTATCACGCCTCATTCCATTCCTATCACGCGCTCATCCTTTAAGAATTTCCGACTCGAACTTCAAGGCCTCGCCTACAAGTTATGACGATTAGATAATGTCTGTCATTTCGACAGAGGCGAGGCAAGAGTAAAACTTAATCTTAAGTTTTAGTTGCTCGCTAATTCGCTGAAGGGAAATGGAAAATCGAGTAATCTAGTTTTAATCTTAGGTATAGTCGACATCGTCCACGTACAATTTCTGATAACTAAAAAAAACACCGGCTAAGTTTGTTGTAGGCTTCTTCTTAGACCAGGGCACGTTTGAAACCCTCATAGCTTTAGTTTTAAGTTTACGAATATAGTAATCACCATGAAATAACTACTATGTAAATTATTGACGCGTCATAAGTGCCTTTTTAAAGACTGAATAAAGATTATTTTGAATTTGAACTTATCCTTTACAAACTTGGTTCCAATCTCCTATTGAGGACACATTAAATGGTTTATTCTTTTCTTAGCAGACACTTATAATACCTTCTTATTAAATATAAGCGTTTTCAGTATAATAAGAGTCATTAATGCAAGCGCAGAAAAATCCAATTGCAGAAAAATATATCATTGACGAAGAAAGTAATTTCCTAGTTTAATTAGTATATTAGGACTATAGGTTTTTTTTGGTAATAACCCGAAGTCGTCGTTTTTACTCGTCCGTTTCTAAAACGTGTATATAAAAGCTTTAAATTTAATAACCGTAATCTTTTGATTAATAAATCAATTACTGCAAAAATTTCTTGCCATTTTATTTTTCTCAATATAGAAAATAGATAATTGTTGAAAACCCAAAAAGGAACACCCGAAAAATTAAAAAAAAAGTAAATTGATAAATTTGTATAGGAATGGCAAATTTGTATGGTATTGGTGTGGCAGTTTACAGAGTAATTTAGTAATATTATTTTGTGATTTATGAAAGGGTTTTTTACTTATACCATGAGTCTGTTGGTCTGCATGTGACGCGAGACACTTTTTCAGATAATGCCTTCCTTTACTTGCCGACGACGAGACCTTGATTGATCGAGGGACACATTTGAAATTCTAATAGACCTACTCTTACCTACAAGCTTTAGATATTCATTCAAACGAAACTTGTACCAGATTCAATGACCGTAGAGAATTCGTCTAATGTACTACATTTTAATTGCTAAGTATGGGGTAATTTAGTTAAGAGAGTTGAGATACTTTTATGCCATCATCTTTACAGCTCAGTAGTTCTCCAATGAAATCTCTTTGAAGCACTGTGGAACTCTAAGATTAGCCGTCTATACTTAATTCATTTTGACGGGTTTTTTGCCGATAGATGAGCTGGCAAGTAGGAAAATAAACTTTTTTCCTACGAGTGCATGATGCAGGGACCTGGATTAAAAATATCACTAATCTTGACGATCCTGATGAGTATTAGGCATCAACTATTCAAATTATTGTTGTATCTTGAGTCCTTGATAGGTGTGCAAACATTCAAATTAATCCGACGTTTTTAACGGTTTCTAATAAAAGCTTGTATAAAAGGACTCTTTAATTAATAATAACTATATATTTTATATTTAATTTTGCTGTTTTATTATAATAAGGACATCTTTCAAGATCATTTAGGTGCATTTACCTAAATACGGAATGAATACAACGCATTAGAATAGGTACTTGCAAAATAAAAAAAAAATGGAAAATACTTATTAGTATAGTCATATTATTGGTAGGTATATGAATAACCGCTAGGATATATAATTATCTCCCACGTTGTGTTAGTTAAAAGGGGTAGCAGTATACAAATTGTTTTACACGCCTGCGGCCGCCGGGCTTTACGCCGAAAATAATTAAGTTAAGAGAACGTAATGTGAGTGCGGTTTGGCACACAGATTACGCTGCCCATACGCTATTAAGTCGCTACGAGCGTAGTCAAAGTCTAAACTTTCGTCATAAAAATAAGCCTATTGTAGGACATTTTTAGGTAAACATATATTTCAGAAGCGGTTTAGAAGCGGTGATAGCCTAGTGGTTACGGCGTCAGACTCCTAATCAGAGATCGGTGGTTCGAAACCGGGCACGCACCTCTAACTTTTCGGAGTTATGTGCGTTTTTAAAAATTAAAATATCACTAGCTTCAACGGTGAAGGAAAACATCGTGAGGAAACCTGCACGTAAGAGTTCTCCATAATGTTCTCAAAGGCGTGTGAAGTCTGCCAATCCGCACATGGCCAGCGTGGTCTATAGCCAAACCCTTCTCATAGTGAAAAGAGACCCGTGCTCTGTAGTGATAATGGGTTTGAGCATGCTCCGGTAAAACGTGCGTTGAGAGAGAAAAAGAATAAAACAACAGAACAAAGTCAACGTTGTGAATCTTTAAAAGGATCCATTACTCTCTTAAATAAATTAAAATTTCCCTTCTTAGCCATTAAAATGTTAACCTAGATTCAATGTTGAGCAATCTTAACGGACATTAAATGTAGTTAAGACCAAGCACAGACAATCTAGCCTGTTTAGAAATACTTTTACAAAGAACAAAGAAGTAGAGGTGAGCTGTCTCAAACAAGAGATGTATATGTGCAAGTATTGTGTTTAGAATAGGATGTAATAATAATAATTATACATCATTTATTTAAATTTTTTTTTTAATTAAAATATCACTTGCTTCAACGGTGAAGGAAAACATCGTGAGGAAACCTGCACGCCTGAGAGTTCTCCGTAATGTTCTCAAAGGCATGTGAAGTCTACCAATCCGCACATGGCCACCGTGGTGGACTATGGCAAAACCCTTCTCATATTGAGAGGAGACCCGTGCTCTGTAGTGAGTCGTTAATGGGTTGTTCATGATGATAATGATGATCATTTATTTGCCAAAATGTATGTACATTAGTCAGATGTTAGTAAGCGATGTCAATCGGTTAAGAGGTCATTACACTCTATGAAATTAATAGTTTGCAATTTTTTTTTACATAAATTATTTACATTTACGAAAAATATAGAACGCCAATCAAATTAAAACAAATAGGTACAATAAATTAGAAGTCAGCAAAAATAATTAATAATACATTCGATATTAAGTTTTATTCATTAAATATTGTTTAACATCATAATATTATGATTTTTCTATAAGCGTTTATATTAAATTTTTCTTAAACATTTATGCATCTTCAAAGTCCGTTGGTTGCTTATTATATACTCTCACTGCCATACCGCAAGCACTTTTCATATATATAATAGAAGTGCATAGTGAGTAGAGGACAGATTTTTTTTTTTTCGGACTGTCTATTAGCTGTACAAACCCTATTGGTTGCCACAGCGTAACCGGGCTGTTTGGCGAGCTTTGGAAAGAAGCTCTGCCAGAAGAAATTTTGAGCCCTAGGGCTCGAAGAAACTATGGGAACGACTGCCTAAGGGCGCCTCCTTTGAGGCCGAACCTCGGCTTAGGCGACGTTTGGGATAACGGGGGGGTCGGACGGTGGCGACAGGAAACAATTAATGGAAAACAAAGGTGGTCAGAGACGATTCAACAAAGCACAGAATAAAGGCAATAAGTAACCAGAATACCATACTTTAGAGGGGAGACGGGCATAGTCTGCTTCTGAGCCTATAAGAAAATATTAAAAATCCAACAGACACTATAATTCCCATATTGGTAAAACCGCTTTTAAAATGTGCCCATCTCATCCCGGCGTGATTCATCAATCAATTACTACTACATACTCGTATCATGAACTTTATATTCTGCGGTGAAAATGAATTACCATCTCGTACCTGCCATGATGTATTGCTCTCGGGCGAGATTTACGATCGAGAAAGTGTATTTTTGAAATGAAATTTTATCTGAGCGCTGCGAAAAATGGAGAAACCGAATGAGAATATCGGGCAGCTCACAAATAGTGGGGCAAGCGAGCTTGTGAGAAGGAAAACCTACCTGGAAAATTTACCTGGCTAAGTTTGTTGTGGGCTTCTTCTTAGACCGGGGCGCGTTTGGAACCCTCATAGCTTTAGTTTTAAATTTACGAATGTAGTTATCACCATCAAATCACTACTTTGTAAATTATTGACGCGTCAAAAGCGCCTTTTAAAGGACTATTTGAATAAAGATTATTTGAATTTGAAACCTCCTTTAACGGGCTGCGCTTGACGACGAAACATTGTCTGTGGGTCACTCTTAAATTATTGATATTTATTTATTTATTCAAAGCGCCACCAACAGAATTATATGCAAAAAAAATAAACATTTTAAAAACCTTAAGTGCTAGGATATACATATAAATCAATTTAGAGGTTTAACTACATCATGCACAATATATTTAGTGAATTAAGTATATACAGTTTTGATTAAATATATTTTGTTGTTAAGCACAAAGCCAGTAAAATTTATTTTTTAATGCTAAGAAAAGCAAACAAAAGATTCGTTACCAACGGATCTGAAAGGATTCTGGTTCCGATTTTTTTTAATTTATACATTTTCATTATAAATTTAACCATCCTTCAGAAACTTTGCGTGAAAAAAATAGTGAAATTTTCTCCAATTCTAATTGATAACTTTGATTTTACAAAAAAACTAAATTATTTGATAACATTACTGCGTTACCTTGCACGTGTTTATAAATAATGAGCTATACTTTTTATAATTACTTTAAAAACTGAGTCTTACCAAATTACATTTAAAAACTTTGTAACATCTCGTCTTTAAAATATCATTTATTAATATTAAGGTTTATTTATTCGTACAAATTTGTTTACATTAAGATTAAAATAATAAAATAGTTCAGTAAGTTTTTACATTATTTGCCTTAGTTTACATAGCCGCGTCAGTGCATTAAAACTTTGTCAATTTTAACTTCCACTGAATATCTCAGCGAAAGTTCCCTTCCTACCTGGTAAGTAGTACCAACGTTTTAATGTGTCCAATTTTAATTAAAAACTTCCATTCACTTCTACGCCCGCCATCTAATTAGTTCCCCAGCGCTTCCCTGACCTAGAATTCGCAAATTAAGCATTTACCATCGCCATTGTGTGACTAGTTGAGGAAATTAGGCTAAGATGGAACTTAAGCCGAGTTTTTTTTTGGACTGTCTTTTTTTTTTATACACTACAAGTCAGCCCTTAACAGCTATCTCACCTGGTGGTAAGTGATGATGCTGTCTAGGATGGTAGCGGGCTAACCTGTTAGAAGTGTGGTAAACCCACGCTCCTAGTTGGTTTCTACGCGACATCGTGCCGCGACGCTAAATCGCTTGGCGGCACGTCTTTGTCGGTAGGGTGGTAACTAGCCACGGCCGAAGCCTCCCACCAGACCAGACTCGAGCCGGGAATCGAACCCAGGACCTCCAACTTTTTTTAAAATGCGACAGCGCACGCACTGCGCCACGGAGGTCGTCAAAAAGCTCGTCTTTTAGCTTTGCTAACCCTATTGGTTGCCACAGTGTAAACGGGCTGTTTGGCGAGCTTTTTTGTTTGCTTATCTGGGGCATGTGCTTAGGCATGACAGATACAGGCTCCTGCAAATTATTTTAAGTTTTTGTTTGTTTAAGTTTTTTAAATGTATATAATAAAATTAGGCTATTATGGGTCTGGCATAATCTCATGTGAGATTCAAAGACCCTAAAAAAAAATTTAGAATAAAAAAAAATTATAATGATGGGCAAAGTAGCGGGAAGGAGGCGCATCGGTCGCAAGAGGAAGTCTTGGTTGCGAAACATCAGGGAGTGGACAGGGATCGCGAGTGCCGCCCAGCTTTTCAGCCTCGCGAGAGACAAGGCAAAATATGTCATTCTGACTGCCAACCTTCACTAGTTGGAGAGGCACCTAAAGAAGAAGAAGAACCCTATTGGTTGCCACAGTGTAACCGGGCTGTTTGGCGAGATTCAGAAAGAAGCTCTGCCAGAAGAAATGTTAAACTCTAGTTTCTCTCATACAAAATGTTCTTTCGAAATTATACATAATATAGTCCAACACACCGCGTCGCATCGCCCGTTCTCGATATTTCTTATCCAAGAATTTGTTCATTTTAACCGAAACTATGAATTAAAATTTTATAGATTTTACTTTAAGAATTACGGTTTCCATAAATAGGTTTTTCCCGTATTTTACTCTCGTAAAGGTAGAAATTCAGAATTCTGAAACACGTCTCTCATATCTGGACGATTATTATTCCACCTTTTATTTTACCACCTTTGGGTTTGAATTTAAATAAGAGCAACTCTTCTTTGTCGACATGGACTTATGGATGGAAGTCTTTTTTTATAGCTTATAGGAAACCTTTATTAATACATGGACTATATATATATATATAACAAATTCTATCCCCGAACATGCAGAAGATCCAAATGAATATTATAATATATTAATACACACAAACTTAAAACACGGTTTTTTAAAAATTTACTCAAAATTTTATTATTCATATCAAATCAAATTAAAATAGCTTTATTCATATAAACCTTTTACAGGCATCTATGAATCGTTCATATATTTAATAATAAACGCTTAAAACTTATTTTTTTAAAACCTCTTACATACTCTATGTAAGAGGTTTTAAAAAAATAAGTTTACTTTTAAAATAATAAAAAAAAATAAGAACGTGTTAAAACAGCCCGGACTCAAAGGTAGGGCCCCGTGGCACAAGTTCAAACACGTCGGACATCGTTTCAAATTACAGTTTTAATGAAAAACTTGCTTTCACCGCGTCCCGGCGGGCGCTGGCTGCGAGTTATAGCTACGAGTAGATATCAGTTGCTAGTTCTTTGAAATTTCTAGCAGAGAACTACTAACAGCGAGCGATATTGCGATCTCTTTGATATCGAGATGAGAATATATTAATGTCAGATTATTACTTATTTAATAACTTAACTTTGATGGCAACAATTTAGATAATATTAGCACGTTCATTAAATAACTAACTACGTGTTGAGGTTTTCTTATCGATAAATAAGATAAGATAAATACTCTTTATTGCACACAAACTTTAAAGAAACAACAATACAAAAACATTTAACACATAAGTATGCAAAGGCGGTCTTATTGCTTCAGCAATCTCTTCCAGACAACCCTTGGGGAAAGAATTAATTAAAATAAGAGGGTAATGGCGCAATTCAAAACATAAAATAAAATATCAATAAATATAATATATAAATATATACTTTTATATATAAATAAATATATATTAGTACACATAAACTATTCATTAATATGGCATTTAGACAAATAAAACTAAAAATAAGTAACGCTGGTACTTTATACGGCGACCTCCCTGACACACTGGTGAGCGTTTTGGTTTTATAAGTGGTAGTTCCCGGGTTCAACTGACAGGTGCACGAGCGTTACCGTGACCCAGCCACCAGGCGACGCGAAGGAGCATCGCTGGGTTTTAGTGGGTATTCCGGTCGCCAGTCTGGCCGCCAGGGAGTCCCACATACATGTCTTGCATTTCATTTCCCAGCGTTAAAAAAGGGGCAGTTTGGTAATTTATAATATCTGAATTTTCAATGTGTCGGTCTAGTGGAAGATTACGGATGAGACAACTTACTGACAAAGACGTGTCACCAAGCGATTTAGCGTGCTTGTACGTTGACGCGTAGATATCGATAAGGGTTTATTATAACTGCCATTCTTAGAAGGATACCTGGTGACTGTCTTTTTTGTATTATCAATTTATCATCAGCTGAGTGAGGTTACAGTTAAGGCTAACTTGTAGTGGAATATTTTAAAATATATAAAATATATATAGAAAAGCGATTTATAGATTATACTGCTAGCAAGGAGCTATTAACTAGCTAGTTTGTCTAGCAATTAGCATGTTTCTTCCACGAATAAGATCCTGTGTTCGATTCCCAGTTTAGGCCTATAATTGTTTGATAGTGGAAGAAAATTTCTTTAATAAAGAAGTGGTGTCGTGGGCACCAAGTTGGAACGAAGTTTTTTGCAAAAAAAAAATCGTGCTCGTGTAGGTTTTCTTGATTTTTCTCTTAAATTTTGCTGATTAGTTTTTATTTAAGTACAGGAAAGTATTGAGTAAATTCAGTATTTTAGGAAATAATAAATTACGTAAAATAAAAAAAAAACGTAATTCAATTTATCAACTAAAATAACAAAATATGTCTCTTTATATGTTGACAACATAAAATTACATAGAAATAGAAATAATTAAAGAGGGAGAAAGAGAAAGGTATTATACGCTACTCGCTTGTGTATACGACTGTCGCGCCTGCGCACGTCTCATTTAACAGTTTTATGCCACGGACTTTTTCTTACGGTTTTACTATCACATTTTTTCAGTTCGGTCGCGCAGCAAAATCCCTATCTCCTCCAAGCCTGCCGTAAGGAATTTCGTTCCAATAATCAAGTTTATTATTCTCAATAATATGACATACTTCTAAAATCGTAGATATTAAAGCGGCGTGGGACGTCAAATTCTATGTAAAGAAGAATTTTATATAAATCTAATATGATTAAATAATAACGTTTTCTGTACGTCTGTGTTTATGTTATTTAGTTATTTTGGTGGATACCGATTGCGTTTTATAATACTTATAAAAACATAAGGTTAAAAGAGCAATGCGCAATTTTACCATTTCTAGGTCAAAGAGTACTAACGAATGGCTGAAAAACTAACCGCAAACATTTATTTAACAGAAAGCCAGATCTAGTTTATATCAGACTAGCTTTCAACCGATTTTGTGGATATGTTTTTCGGTAAAAAGTAACCCATGACAAGCTACGGCGGTTAAGTTCACAGTTTTTATAAAACGAAAGCTTATAGAATAATCATATTACGATATTAAGGATTACATAAACGATAAAAATAGGTCCTATAATTTATTATTGATTATGTGAGATGGTGATAACAAAAAAAAACCCGGCTAAGTTTTTTCTAGGTTTCTTTCTTAGACCTGGGCGCGATTTGAACCCTCTTAGCTCTAGTTTTAAGTTGTCGAGTTTAGTTAGTGATGGTGACATCACTACACGAATAGAAATAATGAAATGAACGATTCATAGATGCCTGTAATAGTTTTATGTGAATAAAGCTATTTTTGATTGGATTCGATTTAAACTTTGTGTAAAAAATCATGTAAGAATCCTTTTGTATGTGTGCTTCACGTCATATAGTAACTGTATATATGTTACCTTTCACTCTGGAAGCACTGAAAAGATTCCAATCAAATTTCGCATGAAGATACGAGTAGATTGTACTCGTATTCTGGCGAATGACTTACTTTCAAAACCAATCTCACACAGCGCCCAAAAATAATTAAAACAAATACGAGAAACAGCCAGAATATTACACTTTTGGAACTTACTAAAACAATGTCTCTCAATAGGTTCAAATTTTTTATAAAACGAAAGCTTATAGAAAAAACCTTGTAAGATATGTGATTTCTCTATCTCCATAGGTACTATAATTTATTATTGATTATGTGAGATGGTGATTTAAAAAATGTATCACCGTCACTTTACTAATAAATGCTCTTCCTTTATAACTAATTCCTATTAATTATTGACTTTGCAAGACAGCGAAAATAAAAAAACCGGCAAATTCTTTGTTAACCTTTTCTTGAGGGTTCGAAACTAATCTTAACTTTAGTTTTAAGTTAAAGAATGTAGTTAACACCATCACCACACGAATTACTCGTAAAATAATACAAAATATATTATATGAACAGTTCATAGATTACCTAGATTACATAATACATAGATATTAAAATGAATAAAACATTTTCGAATTTGAACAACTATTTTTTATAATTATGTTCCATAAATTCGAGCATTCAATTAAAATATTAGTAGATTAATATCGGCAGTTGTTTTTGTCGATTTATTCAGTGAAAAATGAAATAAAATGAATTTTGTTGAAAATAGAATATACAGAGACAGGCCTTTTTAACAAATTAAAATTGTATGATAATTTTAATGAATACCTACTTTATTAAATCCTTTTGCTCTCCAAAGTAGAAATACGTAAATTAATTATTCTACATCGTCCGACGGGATATGTTATCAGTGTTTTAGGCTTTTGAATTATTTATGTGTAGCCGAATACCAATTTATTTCAGTACGCTTTATATTAAACTGCCTTGCGGTAAATTAGTTAGTATGTTTGGGTTCTAATTAAAAAAAAAAATAGGTTTTGCGTTTACGTTTTAAAAACTCCATGACCGAATCGAAATTTAGCAATAGGAATTATCCACCCCCCGTAATTATCGCTTTTCCGTGGCTCTGTGCTGTAATCCCTTCCCTTCCCCTGAACCTTCTCTTCTGGGACTTTTCTCTTCTTGTCTGTAAAAACCATTGGAGCATTTTTTTTTAACACTACAAGTTAGCCCTTGACGGCTATCTCGCCTGGTGGTAAGTGGTGATGCAGTCTAGGATGGTAGCGGGCTAACCTGTTAGGGGTATGGTAAACCTACACTCCAAACTGGTTTCTACACGACATCGTGCCGGAACGCTAAATCGAATATCGCCATTGGTGCAATCGTATAGGTCAAACCAAAGGCAAGGAGGTCTGGAATAAAATGGTACAGACAATATTGTACCTGCACTGCGGCGAAACGAGCAAACATGGCACGCACTTAAAGACGCATAAACGAACAGTGTAAGTTAACTTGCATAAGCTGGTTTTATTTTCGATGAAATAGGCTAAAATTATAGCTAGTTATAGTTATTTTAAGCGGTGATAGCCTAGTGGTTAGGGCGTCAGCCTCCTAATCAGAGGTTGGCGGTTCGAATCCGGGCACGCACCTCTAACTTTTTAGAATTATGTGCGTTTTGAAAAAATTACAATATCACTTGCTTCAACGGTGAAGGAAAACATCGTGAGGAAACCTTCACGCCTGAGAGTTCTCCATAATGTTCTCAAAGGCGTGTGAAGTCTGCCAATCCGCACATGGTCAGCGTGGTGGACTATGGCCAAACCTTTCTCATATTGAGAGGAGACCTGTGCTCTGTAGTTTGCCAGTAATGGGTTGATCATGATGATGATGATAGTTATCTTACTACAGACATTAGTTATAAAGTGTTCGAAGGTTTTTATACATTAAACTAGCGATTCCCCGTTGATTTAGCATACAAAATTTTTTATTCGTATCATTACAATATACTCCAACACACCGCGTTGCATCAACCGTTCGCGCTTTGGCTTCCTAAAGAGTGAATTATTTTTAACCATTATTTTTAATTATTTCCATACAAACATTCATTCACTGTTTACCCCCATAGAATTTAAACTTCTAAAATTGCGGCTTAGAAAAGAGATACTTGTATACATCATAGAACCTATGTGTAAACGTCAGCTAATTAGGTCCAAGGCGTTAATGAGTCAGTCAGTGAGTTTGAGACTTTTCTTTTATATTATGTGAATTCAACGAAATTCATAAATTTTGAAAATCAATTGGCGACTATATTTATATTATCATTTTTGTTGCCATAAAATGAGAAAGTTTTATCAATAATTTCATGCTAGCTTTTACATACGACTTTGTAAGCCTTCAGCGCAATATGTTTATGCAAAATACCAAAGTTATGACGTTGCTTCGGTGCTTCATAAAACCCTATCATTATAACATTTTCTCAATTTCGCACATTGTTTAACATTCATAATCATCATCATCATGATCAACCCATTATCGGCTCACTACAGAGCACGGGTCACTTCTCAATATGAGAAGGGTTTGGCCATAGTCCACCACGCTGGTCATGTGCGGATTGGCAGACTTCACACGCCTTTGAGAATATTATGGAGAACTCTCAGGCACGCAGGTTTCCTAACGATGTTTTCCTTCACCGTTGAAGCAAGTGATATTTTAATTGCTTAAAAACGCACATAACTCCGAAAAGTTCCAGGTGCGTGCCCGGGTTCGAACCCCCGACCTCAGATTTGGAAGGCGGCCCTCCTAACCACTAGGCTATCACAGCTTCGTCAGCTTCGTCAGCGTGTTTAACATTGAATAATTGTAATGTTATTGTAAAAAGTTACAATTATTCTATGTTAAAAAATGTTTAATTAATGTGTTAGATAAATTATTGTACTCAACTTGTTATAGACCACCTCCTGGTACAAGTATTTATAACACTTCAGTGGAGATCTCAGGCTAAGTAAGATATAAATGTACCTAGGCACTTGTTAATGGAAATCGAATTGATTTTATTATTTTTGTATTATACTGTGAAGAGTATTCTAGACTGCTTTGCAAAGGTCAAAGGTAATGTGCGATTTAATCTAAGTACACCTCCACAGAGTCGTGAAATAAAAACTATTTCCAACAACTTTCCGATACTCTTTGTAGCTCGCGAACTGTTTATCGCGTATGAGCCTTTAGTTCGAGAGCTGGTTAAACTTTTTGTATTAAGTGCTTGTACCGACACTTTTAGGACGACAAACTGTTGGGTTGGGTCACGATTACAAAGTTGGGTTAAGTGGATTGGATCGCATCGGCTTGCTTGTAAAAGATCGATAAATACAGAATAACGTACCTATACCGATGGTTAAAATTGATATTAATCTATTCGTAGATCCGAATTTTGTTAAAGGTATTTTCTTTTCTAATTCTATGTCTCGGCAATCACATTAAACCATCGTTTCTGGTAGAAACTTCTGATGGTAAGAATTACCTGAAAACTCGAGATGCATGATCTTTTCAATGAGTATACCTGCAGCATTGTCTAATTATTTTTCTCTCTCATCTCTAAGGGCTCGAGGTTTACGTACGCTTAAAGCAGTATTATTTTAATATTGTTGACGTTGATCCTTATTTTAGGAAAGTAACAGTGTAATAGGTGCATCGAAGCGGTGATAGCCTAGTGGTTAGGGCGTCAGCCTCCTAATCAGAGGTCGGCGGTTCAAATTCGGGCACGTACCTCTAACTTTTCGGAATTATGTGCGTTTTTAAAAAAATAAAATATTATTTGGTTCAACGGTGAAGGAAAACATCGTGAGGAAACTTGCACGCCTGAGAGTTCTCCATAATGTTCTCAAAGGCGCGTGAAGACTGCCAATCCGCATTTTGCAGTCTCGGTTTTGTAGTGCATTAAAAGTACAGTTCACTTACTCTTTGTCATTTTATCAGGTATTCGAGCTCTTTTAGAGAAAAGCAGTAACTACGCTTTATTTGGATCCGATAAAGACATTCGGGATAAAGGTTTAACAATACCGCAGGAGCTGTATTAGGCTGAGATCTATAGAGTTGAAAGTAGTTGCTTGTTAGTTGTTCAAAGGTACTGTTAAAAAAAGACAGACTTATGTCAGAACTCGTGATCAACCCATTACCGGCTCACTATAGAGCATGGGTCTCCTCTCAATATTAGAAGGGTTTGGCCATAGTCCACCACGCAGGCCATGTGCGGATTGACAGACTTCACACGCCTTTGAGAACATTATGGAGAACGCTCAGGCGTGCATTTATGTCAGACACATGAGGTTTTTTTTTATACACTACAATTTAGCCCTTGACGGCTATCTCACCTGGTGGTAAGTGATATGCTGTCTAGGATGGTAACGGGCTAACCTGTTAGGAGTATAGTAAACCCACGCATCGCTTGGCGACACGTCTTTGTCGGTAGGGTGGTAACTAGCCACGGCCGAAGCCTCACCAGACCAGACTCGAGCCGGGAATCGAACCCAAGACCTCCAATTTTATAGTGCGATAGCGCACGCACTGCGCCACGGAGGTCGTCAAAAAAGGTTCTCCCACTTTAACTATTTCTTAAACAAGTGGTAAGGGTAAGCTTTCTTATTTGATCTCATCGTTAGATCACGTGTAAGTTCTGTTTTTTATGTATAAATCCGCTAAAACTTTTTGCAAAATGTCTAAATAAAAGCTAACGCCAAAATTGGCACTTGTATTTTCCATAAAAAATAGTAGATTGTAAATTCAACACAGTTTCAGCTCTTCTTTTCTACTTATGCTGACATTAAACTTGCAAACGTATAATAATTCTAATCAATATATCAATTAATCCAACAAATAAATAAACCCCTGTTTGATAATCTGTATCCACATTGCATTTATTACGGATGTGTTGATTTGTTCATCTTTCTCACAGCTACTCAGCTTCGGGTCGGTGTTAGAAAAAAGTAAATAAGAATAGTTAAAAATAAAAGAACACATGAAGCTATTATTTGACTCGACAAATAAATTTCAAGAATGCTTATTATCCGCGAAAATTATAATCCTCTATGAAGCAAAGACCAAAATTTGCATGGCGAACTAAATTGGTATATTTTATATTATTGAATATCACAGCTATGAGCTATATTTGGTATAAATATAGTTCATAGCTGTGATAGCCTAGTGGTTAGGCCGTCAGCCTCCTAATCAGAGGTTGGCGGTTCGAATCCGGGCACGCACCTCTAACTTCCCGGAGTTATGTGCGTTTAAAAAAAAATCAAAACATCACAACGGGGAAGGAAAACATCGTAAGGAAACCTGCACGCCTAAAAGTTCTCCATTATGTTCTCTAAGGCGAGTCCACCACGCTGGCCATTGGCAGACTGTGAAGTCTGTGAAGTCTGTGACTATGGCCAAACCCTTCTCATGTTGAGAGGGGACCCGTGCTCTGTATTGAGGCTACAATGGGTTGAACATGATGATGATGATATTATTGAAATCTATACATTAATATCGATTAGAATGCAACGGCGATTAGGAATAAACCGACTTTAGAATTTAATCTTTAAGATAATGTAAAACTGGCAACACTGAGCTTCTTTATATTTTATTGCGTTATGTAGACACACGGTTGTGAATCATGCAAATCCCCACGGGTTCCATTTTCTAAATGCTTTCTGTGGGTGTTGCCAGCATTAAAATTTAAATGTGACAAGCGATGTGACTGCTGAACGCGTCAGCTAAAAGTTTACCGTAAAATATAGCAAGAGTTCTACATTTCCACAAGCTTACATTTAACTTTTAACGCTTCTACAATTTTTTTTTTTGGTTTAAATTTCTTATTGATTGTTTTTTTAAGACCAGTGAGGCGTAAAGTCTGTCTTGTTTCTAAACTATTGCACTACGCTATATATATATTAATATTGAAGTAATTTTCAATATTTCTTAATAATTATGAAAAAGTTAACTTTAAAATTGTTCTCTTTGTCAAATTTAATATTAATTGCCTACTTAGTAACTTGGTATGCCGAACGCCATTTTGATACAAAAACTTCTTGGCAACACAGGACATAGCGTATTCAAATTGTGCTTGAAAGTTTCCACAATATAATTGGGCTAATTAGTCCGAAGCCGGATTTAAGCCAGCGAAGGTATATTAAAATATAATTGGGCTAATATCTAATTAATTAAAATACGATCCCAATTCGTGTTAGGTTGATATAAGGTTTTTTAGCAAAGGTGCGTAACGGATTATGACCAGTATGGCGGGACCTAGTTACGAACATAAAAATATACAAACTTGTTTTTTGGTAGATGAATGAGATCTCTTATAGAAATGAGTTTAACATTGTACAACTCATATATTAGTGTTCACTATCACAGACCTGTTTCGAAAAGAAACAAAGAAGAAACAAATTTATGATCGTATTAAGATTTGTACCAAGAAATTTTATATATTTAATTTCGCGAGAAAAACTAATTTTTGGGAAATCCAGCGATGTTGTTCTAGTTTAGGCTTTGCATCTCGTAATTATTTATCTTTTCTGGCGTAGATTGATAGCATTCCTGAAGTTTCGGGCCATTCCTCATAACTTTTACGTAACTTGGACGTCGGGTCGCGTGTTCGGATCACTCAATAATTGTTTCAGTCCATTAGACGAACGTTTCGCGTGTACTAAACATAATAATAGATATTTAATTGAAGTTAGTTAGAAGTTATTATTCTCCGTGTAACGCTGTTACGTAAAAATATTGTTTCAATTTACGTGTGCAAATATTCACATAGCGTTATCTTTTAACTTTCTAAAGTGCATTTGGTTGTAGGGAAGAAAAAACCTTAACTGGTCGGTATTTTAATGAATAGTAGGATATTGCTGGAATAAATAATATACAGTATTTTGAATAGCAATCACTGAATAAACAGAGAAAGTCCGTTACAATAATTTTGACGACCTTCGTGGCGCAGTGCGTGCTCTGTCACATTATAAAGTTGGAGGTCCTGGGTTCGATTCTCGGCTCGTCTGGTTTCGCGATGGCCAAGCGATTTAGCGTTCCGGCAAAATGCCGCGTAGATACCAATTTACCATACCCCTAACAGGTTAGCACGCTACAATCTTAGACTGTATCATCACCAGGTGAGATAGCCGTCAAGGGCTAACTTGTAATTTAAATTGTATTAAAAAAAAACTAGTAATTTTCACGGTCACGGCTAGGCCAACATATTTCGTTATATATATAAGATAGAAGAAAGATATCACGAAAAATGTAAATAGGGGCAGAAAGACGCTGTACATTGTATATTATATAAAAGTTTTAATTTGATGTCAGCTTTTAGTTACCAGCGTCAGACGCAGAAGTTTAATATGAAAATGATTTTAATTAAAATGTATTTAACATGTTTCCCTTTTTTCATTTCAAGTTTTAAACGATAATTAAATTGACGTCAGACTTTTAGCTGTCATAAATCAATTACCAGGTATTTATTTATTTATTTATTCATTTGCTGTCATATCCTACAGACATGGGACCCGGTCAGGGCTTTGCAAACAGTACAATTTTAATACATGTTTGATACACATTATAATATACTAATATTAAACAGTTCAATAAAAAAAAAGCAGTAGCAGTGATCTAGTAATTGAGTGGTATCTTGACGTAACGGAATTGCTTTTATAACTATAGTAACGATTAATTCAGAGACGTCACGATTTAATCTAAATAGCTATAGCTGGTGCCCGCGATTTCATTCATGTGGAAATTTTGATGTATACAAGTGAGGATGTTAAACTGTGATAGCCCGGTGGTTAGGACGTCCGCCTCCTAATCAGAGGTCGAGGTTTCCATCCCGGGCACGCACCTCTAACTTTTCGAAGTTATATACATTTTTTAAGTAATAAAAATATCCCTCGATTCAACGGTGAAGGAAAACATCGTGAGGAAACCTGCACGCCTGAGAGTTCTCCGTAATGCTCTCAAAGGCGGGTGAAGGCTGCCATTCCGCACATGGCCAGCGTGGTGGACTATGGCCAAACCCTTCTCATATTGAGAGGAGACCCGGCTCTGTTGTGAGCCGGCAATGTGTAAATCATGATGATGATGATGATACGTTAGAACTGATGGTTGAAAAATGGGATAAGCTTATAAACGTTTTGTTTTTTTTTTTTATTTCCACTATGAAGTCATTTGTCGGCCATTAAGACGGAGTTGTACAAGCAGACTGGGATTCCAGGTTATTCTTAAAAGGAACCTTTGAAGTGTTACAGTTCACTAAACAGAGCTGTAAGTTTGTTTTGTTGGTGGTTTTTAATGACCTACTTTCATTTTATTCCTAGTTTTCCGCGACTTGGAGCATTTGTTTTAGTATTTAAAAACCTAGCGCGAGTAGTTAGGTTGCTACAAAGTATCCTTTTTGAGAATGCGAGCTTTCTTATATCCATCTTGAGAACTTAGGCATTTTTTATGCACAAAAACGCTTGCTGAGTTCTTTTTCGGAACGAAAAGTTCATTTTTAGGTTGCAAGCTACTATGTGCCGAATTTCATCAAGATAAGTGGTAGGGTAACGTACGAATGTCTCATTTATAAAATTACTATGGATTTCTTAGATACCACAGTCAAAACTAAGTACCTTTTACGGCTTGAAAAGGTAGATGACAAATTGCAACAATATCGTTCGACCTAAATGACCGGAACCCAGGGGATTCCCGTCGATATATTTATAGATGAGCGTATAAGTTCACAAAGGTTGATTACCTTTAGCCCGGCCGACCAGGTCAGAGGTCAGATCACCATTTAACATGTGACCTCCTTCCGCGTGTATAAAAATACACTAATGCTTAATGAACAAATTGTGAAAGAAAACTTCAATGAATACTAAGTCAGTTTATTTAATTAAAAAATAATAGTATTTTAATTATTATAATTTCTGCTACAAAGAGGCCTATTGCGAGCAGTAGAGGCATATTTGATGATGATGATAATGATGATGATGGTGATGAATATTTTAATAGCAGGTTCGCTCTGACTTCTGCAATACACAGATCAGACCAGTATTCTAATTCGAAAAAGAGTTAAATCTCGACAGAGTTACACGATTTTTTTTAACTTTGTTAAGGTCATGTACAGCGATATCATTAGATCAAACTGAGTGTCATATAAAAGTATCATTTCGTATTTGTTTTGTGATTTCCCCAGAGACACCGGGTCAGTTTTAAACCCTAAATCGTTAATATTCCCATAAAAGGTTTGCGACTTCTGTTCTTATACGCTAGTTTTATTAAGTATCTCACAGTCTAACAACCTGGTTTTGTTTAAAATCAGTGTAAGTAAGGTCAAGACAAGCGCTTCCTATTGTATCATGATCAGGCGGCAATAATATAATCATACTTACTCGTATATTGACACCATTTGACACCATCTATGGAAAAAGCTAAGAAGCTATACCTTCGCTTTCTCGCTCGCTCGTTTCGTTTAATTAAATCTCCATCGCAAACGTAAACCAAAATTGTGCCTAGAAACAGCTTGCGGGATGGGATATGTGTGGAAATTTATAACTACCAAATAGCCTTGCATATGGCAGGCCTATTTGGTAAATCACATAAGAAGCAAAGTGAAAAGCAAAACTCTTTTAGTTCCTCTTCCCTATTAGAGATGAGGTAGCTAAGATAGATGACCATAATGATATTATTTGGCCTCAACTAGTCCAAAGAACTCAAATAGAATCCGGTACTTTTCACTGATATAAAATTGTTTATTACTGTTTAAAGAACACATACTTTCGTGACGTACGCTCGATTCGTTTAAAATCGCCAGTTTTTGTTGACCGTTCAGTTAAGCACGCGATATATACGAAAATCTACTTAAAATAATGTTTATTACCGGATGTGACGTAAGGCCGTTATGCAAATGGCGGCTGCATATATTGAAACGGCTTTCGTGATGGTTTTTGTTTGTGTACTTAAAAAATTCCAGCAATGTTTCGTTACTGTAAATAATAAGTAATTCGATTACATTTCACAACCCAACTTTTATTATACAAGCTTTGCCGCGCTGTTTTGTACGTGTATATAATAATGAATAAGTTATATAACATCCTAGAAATATGTTATGTTTTTAAAGGAGTCGGTGGTCTGTTGTTTATGTTTATTAAAATTTTACCAGATGTAAGAACATAGGTAACTCCCAAAAGTGCTATTAAGCTTATTTTTTAGTTTATATATTGAATAGAACCAGGACTTACATTGCGTAAGTCCGGGTTCTATACAATACTTTAAATTTACTGTAATCCACGCAAAACAGGCAAAACTGCACAATGCAATCTATAATATCACCACATTTCTTCCAGATATGCTCTTACTGCACGTTTCCCCCAACACCAGAGCATATGTAAGAAATGCTGACTTTAAGAATCTCATTTCCATGTGACACTCGGCATCACGGTCATCAATTTCTAATTGAATCACAATGAACACCTCATTCATTACTACATTTGTCCATTCAATCCATCAATAAACAATATTGCTGATTGCGTATCACTTATACCAAAGCAACGTAAACGTGATGCCTTTAAAAAAATAAGAAAAACTCTTATAAACAACTAGATATATTAAAAAAATGCAAACTTCGCAATTGTTTACTTAGTTTAAATCTCCATTCAATGATATCGCGATTACTGGAACATAATTGCACATTTATTATTCATGATCTAAACTCGATCGGGTCGAGAGCTTTTGAACCGCGAAGCAGAGCCGGAATTAATTATTTAGAAAATGTAATGCATAAATCATAATTAATTTGGTCTATGCCTAATTAGTTTTCAGTTGAACTTGCAATCGATTCCATTGGATCTGTTTATTGTTTCTCATTCTGCTCATTATGGTAGTATTTGTACACCCAAATCTTTTTTTTTTATACATTACAAGTTAGCCCTTGACGGCTATCTCCCCTAGTGATGATGCAGTCTACGATGGTAACGGGCTAACCTGTTAGGGGGGTATGGCAAACCCACACTAGTTATTGGTTTCTATTCGACATAGTGCCGGAACGCTAAATCGCTTGGCGACATGTCTTTACCGGTAGGGTGGTAACTAGCCGAAGTTTCCCACTAGACCAATCTCCAGCTGGGAATCGAATCCAAAACCTTCTCTTACTTTATAACAGCGCACGCTCTGCGCCACGAAACTTGTCAAGTCCGCACAATCCCACACCCCTATCTCCTCCAGGAAAATCGGGTATCTCATAGAATCGCGTAAGCGGGCATGCTCTATAATACTATATAGAAGACCCATCGCGTAAGTGGCACTTTATTATATTTCAAATCTAGAGCGAATGAATGAATACACCAAACAAAAGTATAAATATATAGTGTGGTGATACTGTAAATCTGTTTTTATATTTTATAATAACAGCTAATGTTGACCCGCACCGACTTATCAACACAATAATTTTCCAGCGAAAGAGCAACAATCCCGGACCAACAATGGCCCGCAGTCAGATAGCCAATAATTAAAACTCGCTCTATCCCGCGATTGTTCTCATTCCACATGACCCATTTATTACAGAACGATTGTCTAAATATGGGTCATGGATTTAGAATGTTTCATTTTTATTACAATGTCAACCCATAGTGATAATAAATAGGCTAAAGTTGCTAGTAAATATTATGATTGATTTATAAAAGATAAAGATAATAACTTTGTAATAAATAGTCTAATTACTAAAAAAATGTTAATTCAAAATACGATTCAAAATTTTCCGATACGTTTACAATATGGCGTCCATCTATCACAGATGTTGTTAACTGTAATTTCTGATTAAATAACAGAAGCCATAAGAACGATTTTTTTGTCGAATGTGGGGATCAGCAATTAATAAATATTAATCATTTATCCTATAGCTGTGATAGCTGGCCGCCTTCTAATCAGAGGTCGGGATGTCGATCCCGTTTCGATAGAACTATTTTTTAGTGAATACTTTTTTGTCTAATTAATTAATGATTGTTATCATTAGAAACTATTAAATGTCCAATCACAAAAAGTTTTTAAACTTTTCGTTTTTTTTATAATATAATAAAAAATAAAAATATAATAATTATAATTAAATACCTACTGCGTTTATATAAAGTTGTGTAAACAGTTTTTGTATGGTTTTACATTACTAACAGATGCCAGCAATACATTCTTACTGACAGTCCGGACTGTAGGAGGTATAATATACGGATTTAAATCTTGTCAGTTATGGTTTTATTATTCTTTTTATTATTGGAACGAAGTTCCTTATCGTGCGTTGTGAAAGGGGGCTAGACGGAAAAAATTCTTACGAAAAGTTGTCACGACACTTTTTGTTATTGTAAGCTGTGCGGCGTCGCATGTTTCTCTATCTGTCTCTCTCTCTCTCTTATAGAAAGCAAGCCAGATATTTTCATTTCTGTTTCGCATTGAACAGTGTGGTGTCGCGACGATTATTTTTGTTGAGTGTATACAGGTTTTTTGTAAATAATAAATAATAAAAAATAATAATAATAATGAATCTTGACAGTGTTTCTGCACAAGTTCCGGATATTGCTGATGGAGTACAAAATTGAGCCTACTGATTAAGTTTATATAACATTATATTTGTTAATAATAATAAAAAAAAAATTATTATAACTTAAATAAAATAAAATTTTATTACAATTCCTTCACTTATTAATCGAAAGGAACTTCGTTCCATCCGGGTGTCCCTTGACACTTCTCAAGTTTTTTTTTATATTTATATATATTTAATATTCCGAAAAAACAGATGGATGTAAGTTGCTGCCAGAGAACACAATACACATAACAAATTCTTTATCCCTGTATAATTGACTAAGAGAGTAAACATTTTTAGCCACAGATCACGTTTGATCGAATACCCAAAAATTTTCAATACCAATTTTTCAGTATCTCGGTTCCTATTTTCCTATCCTTTCAGTTTTATAACGTTATTTATTATTGACACAACCGATTCAGTAGATGTAGTCGTGTATTGTGTTATAAATATTACAGTAGACAGTATATATAGTACAGTAGCGGCCAGGGCGAACTCTTCCCGGGGGAGCGGGCGGGAAGTAATATAATATAGGAAATTACGTGCGGAACCAGGCACATACGATATTTACAAAGCTAAATGTACATCGAATGAAGAACGCTAGTTTTATTTGCGCTGAGCTTCGCCTCAGGGCGATATTTATTTAGCTGGGCTCAATTGCTTTCGTCGCCTCTCATTTAATTACGTAGCTATTTGCACTTCGTAGCTTTTGACGACCTCGCATTGTAAAGTTGGAGGTCCTGGGTTCGATTTTCGGCTCGAGTCTAGTCTAGAAGGAGGTTTCGGCCGTAGCTAGTAACCACCCTACCGACAAAGACGTGTCGCCAACGAGTAAACCAATTAGGTGGGAGGAGCAAAACAATTGTGTATGGGTTTATCATACTCCTAAGATGCTAGCAAGCTAAGATGTAGCTTGCTAGCATCATCGTTAATGTCTGTGACACAGTTTTTTCAACTAATACAGATGTTATCGTTCATTAAATTTAAGATTCCTCTGTAAATTTGAGACACAATAAAGAATTTTCATTTCATCTTAGACTGCATCATCACTTACCATCAGGTGTGGTTGCCGTCAAGGGCTAACTCGTAATGGATAAAAAAAGATAAGATTTTTTCATCATTCATGTACTTGTAGTACTACTACCTGTTGCTTACTTAGTTATCTTTCTATTTAGTTTTAGTAAGGTATAGATAGGAATATTATTAATGTATTCTCGGTCACTTAACCTTTTCTTATTATTGTTATTATAACCAATTTTCAAAATATGGTACAATTTTGTTTTATCAAATACATTTTACTTTTATTTAAACACTACACTAATTATTTATTTTATTTATTTAATTTTTAATTTAATTAGAACGGACAATATCCAATAAAACTAATTAAATGATTACACATAATAACAAAAACAAAGTCTAAACAAAACAAATATACACTAAAAACAAAAAAAAACAAACAAGAGAGACAAAAACAAATATTTAAGATCTAATGAATACTAATGAAAAATTTAAAAATTTTTTATTCAAAAATGTTAACATAACTTTTATCCGTTTTAGAGACATCCTTTTAAGTAAATATTTTACCTGTGCCAGGATGTCCCGCTTATGTAGATTATGTTTAAGATTAATATTATCTAATGTATTAAAAAGATGTTAATACGTGTGTGTGTTGTTGCAGGGCTGCTGTCATGGGACTCCGGCGAGCACCAGGTCGACCTGGAGAAGGAGCTAGCCACCCTCTCGGCTCAGGCACCCGAGGGGGAGGAAGCCAGATATGGTACGTATTAGCTACATATAAATAGCTTCATCAGCAAACTTTATTAATGTTGCTTTAGGTTTATTTTCGGATTAGGTTTAATACACTTCTTCATTGCAATGTGTATAACTGTTCAGATAGATTCCTGCAATATTGCTGAAACGGCCAACATTCCCGCATTAAAGTTGAACCGTAGGCAAACCTTTTATAACCTTATTTGTAGGAATTCCAAATATTATTTTAAATTCTGAAGTTTTGTTTGCATTAATATAACCATCCTAGTTTTCTGATTCCGATCCGATGTCAGTAAATAAATTTCTTCCCCATTGGTGGATCTCTGGTATTCCTGTATAATTCGTTAAACCCTTTCGCTGATTATTTTAGATGACTACTGACAACATACTCGTACCACCTACCATATGCTATACACCGTCTTCGCCGGCGAAGACGAGGTCCCTGCTGTCTTACGTCATCCGGAACTGGGCTCCATGCACGGCCTCGGTGACGTACGGACCATTCACCGTCCGTCCCCCCGTTATCCCTAACGTCTCCTAAGCCGAGGTTTGGCCTCACAGGAGGCGCCCTTAGGCAGACGCTCCCTCTAAAGCTCGCCAAACAGCCCGGTTACGCTTTCGCAACCTATAGGGTTAGCACAGCTAATAGTCAATTCGAAAAAACAAAAAAAACCGGTAAACGTTTACGGTGTGGCTTAAAAGAATAATTTGGAAAAAATTATATTCTCAGAAGCTAAAGGGATATTATGGAATATTGAACTAAGATCCTCTTACCCCTCCTTAAGATGATCATCAAAATGGACCGGCGCTTTAAATTACAGAGTCTTGAATCATTTAAGCGCGTTCATTCCATGTCTTCGGTTAACATTTTAGCAGCGCAATGGACTGACATCTACATTGCCAATTGTATGCATATATGTAGCCGTTTATAATAAGGACTTCGTATAACTCAAAAAGTTTTAGGTCATTACTTGCAATCCCAGCTATCCACATGTCCATATATCATCATTTTCACTCGCACAAAGGATAGGTCCCTCCATAAATAAAGAGACCTGTATCCCAAGAATTATTTATAAGGTAGAAAAAAATTCTGCGCGGAAAATACTGGCGAATATTCTCGCAGCAAGTGTCGAAAGTGGATAAAATATATTTAACCTAATTCTGGGGCTGGCAAGTGTCCGAACTTATTATAACTAAATCTTAATAAAATTTTAGAGATATATTTTTGGTAAGAAGATTTATTAGCATAATTTTAGGAGGTTCTGTACAACTGAAAGAAAAAGAACAGAAACAAGTAACAGAGGTCAGCTACAAAGAAGTTCTGTTATGAACCTTTTTCGAAAATGAACTAGTGTGTTTATGTATTTTCGAGTACTAAATAATCTAATATCTTACTCTTATTCACGCTACAAGATAATTATCTGTATCAATTTCTCAACATCATAGAAATAAAACCCACTGATCTCAGAAGAAGCCCAACGAAAACTATTCTGTTGTTATTAGAACATAAGTCGAGTTCGACGAAGTTAAGCTCTTACGTTGAACGTTGCTTATGAAGCGAGGTAAAAATAAATAGACGGCCGCAAATTGCCTATACACCGCCTATATCGCTGCTATAACACTCGCTAAACAGAGAGCACCCCCTATAAAGGTTATCGTAAAAAGTAACGATGTATTATATAATCATACAACATTGTTTGAAGCCAAGCGTCATATAGCTATTATGTTACGCTCATTCAAGGCATACGTCTCGATTGTTTAGTGGTTAACATGTATGGCTACGGATTACGTGATCCTAGATTTGATCCCCAAACTAGCTTAATATTATCATATTATATAACATAGAAAAATTATATTATTAATGGATTACATAAACGATACAGAGATTGAATCGCTCGAACTCCATAAGTAATCAAGTAATTATTGACTGTGAGAAGGTTGAGTTTAGTTTGTTGTGAGCTTCTTGAAGAAGAATTAGAAGATAGAATAAGAAGAATTGTCTAAGGACTATTGCACGTTTGCAATTCACGTAAATTTGGCTTTTATTTTACAAGTTTACCCTTTTCACGATCGCGTTATATTAATGAAAAAAAAAAAATATGTATGAATGTTTCATAAGTACCGGTGATTAGACAACATTAATAAAAGAAAAGAAGCCGACCTCCGTGGCACAGTGCGCGCGCTGTCGCATTATATAGTTGGAGGTCCTGGCTTCGATTCCCGGCTCGAGTCTGGTCTGGTGGGAGGCTTCGGCCGTGGCTAGTTACCACTCTACCGACAAAGACGTGTCGCCAAGCGATTAAGCGTTCCGGCACGATGTCGAGTAACAACCAATTAGGAGTATGGGTTTACCATACCTTTAACAGGTTAGCCCGCTGCCATCTAAGACTGCATCATCACTTACCATCAGGTGAGATTGTCGTCAAGAGCTAACTTGTAGTGGATAAAAAAAAGCTAGGAGATAGAAAATAGGCGTTTTCCAACCACATTGTTATCTTGACTAACACGTGATAATAATCTGTTAGGTCAGCCAGGCCATTGGAGTAAAGTGGTATACACACACACACACACACACACACATATACACTCTTTAAGTGGTTCAATAAAATTAGGAGAGTACTGCCGCCTGAAATACAGGTATATACCTAAATCAGGGGCAGTAGATTTTATTGCTCAAGTACATACATACATACACACATACACACATACATAATGCCACGACGCAACGCGATCAGCTGCGAAGCGTTGCGACGCGACGGTAGCTTCCCCGCATTAATCTATTAGTTGTACTGTAATTGTACGCCAAATCGTTATGTTAATATTAAAACGAAACGAACTAAATAAGCAAGTTGTAAGTAACAGAATATAACAATTGAAGAACATATATCACCATTAAAGTGCGTTAATAAGTTAATTTGCAAGTTGTTTATGTACTTATTTTGATGCTTGTTTTTGTTTAATAAAGAATTTAATTAAAAAAAAAAAAAAAATTAAAATATATAAAAAAGTCCGTATCGCCTACGAAAGAGAATTCTCTTACTCACTGATACATTAATAGGTTGCGGATAATGTAAATAAATATATAACCCAGAGTTACAGTGAAACCCAGTTGTAATTTTTCTGGTAGGGATACATCTAGCTAAGCCTTAAGCCTGCTGTCAAGACGGATTTAAAACATGCCATTAATGCCAAGTTTGGGTTAGACACGTAATTTGCTATCAATCCTAATTTAAGCTTATCGACTGAAGGCGGCATTCGGCGCGTCGATTGGAAATTAGATAAGACTTCGTTGAAAATAAGTTTCCAGTAATAAAGAGATGATAAAATAAGAAATGAAAATATGAAAAGTCGAACGGTAATTGAAATTGTACTAGACCGCGTAAATAATGGAAATACGTTGGTCACTGTAAGCGTATAGTGGTCATCATCATCATCATCATCATTTCAACCGATAGACGTCCACTGCTGGACGTAGGTCTTTTGTAGGGAGTTCTAATGGCCACGGTCTTGGGCCGCTTGAATCCAGCGGCTCCCTGCGACTCGTTTGATGTCGTCTGTCCACCTTATTGGGGGTCGACCAACGCTACGTTTACCGGTGCGGGGTCGCCATTCCAGCACCTTGGGACCCCAACGTCCATCCGTTCTCCGAGCTACGTGCCCCGCCCATTGCCACTTCAACTTCGCAACTCGCTGAGCTATGTCGGTAACTCTGGTCCTTCTACGGATCTCTTCATTTCTGATTTGATCACGTAGAGATACTCTTAGCATAGCTCTCTCCATTGCTCGCTGAGTGACTCTGAGTCTTCTTATGAGGCCCATAGTAAGCGACCACGTTTCGGAAGGTGGTCAACAAGTGGACCAAAATTGCCTTTCGATAAAGCTTCAAGCGCTGGTCAGATAACATTGTGATACATTTGCAAACGGCTCTCGGTTATCACCCTACTTAATATTATAAATCATTTATTCATGATCAACCCATTACCGGCTCACTACAGAGCACGGGTCTCCTCTCAATATGAGAAGGGTTTGGCCATAGTCCACCACGCTGGCCATGTGCGGATTGGCAGACTTCACACGCCTGAGAACATTGTAGAGAACTCTCAGGCGTGCAGGTTTCCCCACGATGTTTTCCTTCACCGTTGAAGCGTGATATTTAATTGTTACGCTTTCACGCAAAAACTAATTAATCGATCATCATGAAACTTTGTACACATACCTTTGGAGGTATTAGAAATAACATAGAATAATTTTTATTCAGAATAATAATAATTCGATAGATAAAAAATGGTTTGTTAAAATATTGTTATCATATCGATTCATTTCACTATAAGGCAAAATAAGGCAAATCTATACGGTGTAATTTATTATATCTTCAATCCTTAATGAATCTATATACAAAAAACCTTTCAAAATGCTGTCTTAGTATACAGTACATCATATTAAAGCTTTTAAGTTTGTGTTAATTTAGCACAATATTAATGTATTAAATTTCAAGAATACATATATAACTTAAAATAAACCTTAGATTTACCTAAAACTAAATATATATATATATATATATATATATATAACTTCATAACTAAAATAAATTATTAAAAGGAGTCCCTTTAGGCAAGGTTCCGAAGATACTGGCAGCGTTCCCCCTTTGATTGGCTAGACTAAATTCTATTAGATTCATTTATATTGTTATGATCTCTGATACTTATTCTAAGGCGTCAATGCGAGCAAAGCCGCGGTTAAAAGCTAATTATTATATATAGTTTAATTTAGCTTTAAATAACGCGAGCTCAATAAATTGTATGCCATAAACAGACAGTTATAACGCTTTAGATAACAAAAGAGACTTGGGACCCTAAATCTGCAAATGAGACGTGCGACGCGGTATTCTGGCGGCGTTCCAGCACATAACGACCTCTGGCTTTATCTCCGCTTCTAGTTCAACGAGTTCGCCTAAATTCGGCTTTTCATAGAGTTGTAGCTCTAAATGTTCTTTGGTGTGATAAATTGCCAAGCCTCCCAAATATTGACGACCTCTGTGGCGCAGCGCGTACTGTCGCATTATAAAGTTGGAGGTCCTGGGTATGATTCGATTTAATCATCATTCATCATCATCATCACCTGATGAAAAATTAAAATATCACTTGCTTCAAAGGTGAAGGAAAACATCGTGAGGAAACCTGCACGCCTGAGAGTTCTCCATAATGTTCTCAAAGGCGTGTGAAGTCGGCCAATCCGCACATGGCCAGCGTGGTGGTCTATGGCCAAACCCTTCTCATATTGAGAGGAGACCCGTGCGCTGTAGTAAGCCGGTAATGGGTTGATCATGATGATGATGATCACCTTATGGTAAGTGAGGATGCCGTCGAGGGCTGTTTGGAGAAGGGCTTGGTAATAATTAATTACATAAAAGGACCTTCGAATCATAATTTATTAGATGTGATCTTCATTAGTTTTCTTGTGAAAAAGTTCACGATTAACTTCTGAAAGAGCCAATAAGGGGTCGCTTATATAAATTATAATTTTAAAACTCTCGTCAGTTCAGTTCAAAACTGAATATCTAATACATTATTGGTAGACAGTGCAGGACCCAATGAATTGCTCTTTCATAGAAATTCTTACCATGTATAGGTTAGGTTGCAAATAAAATTATCTCGCAGCAGAAACCCATTATTTTCCATTATCCTTTGTAAAATAATACCACTTATTTTACCGTATCCGATCGTATGTTTTTTTTTTTTATTCACCACAAATTAGCCCTTGACTGCATCTTACCTGATGGTAAGTGATGATGCGGTCTAAGATGGTAGCGGGCTAACCTGTTAGGGGTAAGGTAAACTCATACTCCTAATTGGTTTCTACACGACATCGTGCCGGAACGCTAAAACGCTTGGCGACACGTCTTTGTCAGTAGGGTGGTAACCAGCCACGGCCGAATCCTCCCACCAGACCAGACTCGAGCCGGGAATCGAACCCAGGACCTCCGACTTTAAAATGCAACAGCGCACGCGCTTCGCCACGGAGGTCGTCAAATAAAATATAGGCGGATGTCTACACGATATAAAACATAGAATAGCAAAAGAAAACAATCGTTACAGTGCAGAAGAAGAATCTAAATCTACAAGTTCTACAATTTGACAAAAACAAAGAAGATAAAACACAGAGCAATTTTTCACGACCTCCCGTAAATTACCGCCAACAATACAAAAGAAAAATGGCAAAAATTTCTCACACCGCGCCGTACAATAGGCAACGTATGGAACCGCGCTCTCAATTCCAGCAACATTTTGCGAAAATATGTTTAGATTTAGTTTATGTTTGTGCTATTTGCTTGAACCACATGAATCTTTAACATTTATTTACTTAGAATTGGTTGGCATACCTACATTACCTTAATTTTTTGAAATTGCTTTAACGCAAAAAAATATATAAGTCAATAACCGGAAACAAAACAAAACAGAATTTGACGAGACAAAATCGCTAAGATTTCCGATATCGGATATACATATATAAAATAGACGTCTTTGCCGGTAGGGTAGTAAATAGCCACGGCCAAAGCCTCCCACCAGACCAGACTCTAGCCGGGAACCGAACCCAGGCCCTCCAACTTTATAATGCGAAAGCGCGCTGCGCTACTTAGGTCATCACATAATTTAACCATTCGGTATTAATGGAAATTGCGTTTATAAATTAACGTATTCGCTAATACTCTAGAACTTTTAATGTCTGTTATATTCTGAGAGCTACATTATTAGGATAGCTAGAGGCTGGTTCATTTACTTTTATTAAACACCGACTTTAAGTTAAAATTTTGTCAAACGCTGACATCTTGCTGCTTATCCGTTGCTGTGTGAAAGAAAGATAAAACCACAAACCTACAAAATCACTTTGAATTCACAATGTCAGCGGATATTAAGTAGTTTATTCATTTAAAATATAACGCTAAAATAAACGGAGTAAAAAGAATAAAAAAACAATAATTAACTAAAATTCTCATCGAGGTGACAAAAGGGGTATGAGTATTTATCTCGCGAGAAGCATTTTCGCGAAAAACATTTCCGTGTTATTTTTCACTGGGAGCGGCGCTGAAAATAATTTTTAGCACAAAATAGCTGAAGCCGGCGTTAAAAAATGAACTGCGTGAAAAAACTCGAATGAACGAGAGAGCTTGTTTAATATTCCCTTTTGTATCAGTTTTGCCCTTTACTTAGAGATTTTATGCTTTTTATTGTGCATTTTTAACAACACAGGTCTATGAATAATTAATGATAGCAACGTTTAAAGTGGAAGTTAGCCATTGGTTAGAAACAACGTCTACATGAAACCAAGTCTGAACTGAACTTGTAAACTTACTTGATTTAGTTAAGCGTTATTTTATCCCATCAGAAAGAAACTACCTAGACTTTCATAAGCTCTTCCAAATTTATATCTACTCCTTATAGGTTGATGTTTGAAATAAAAAGTGTACTTTTTTGCAAATGCAATTATTATAAGACTCTATATAGACTAAGGTTTGATTTAATTCTATAAATAATTATAGAGATATCAGCTAATTTGTATAGGAATATAAAATAAAAAATTGACTTACTGACCGAGCTGATCCAACCGAAACCGAAACAGGCCTTAAGGAAAAATATATTTGTATGGTTGGAATAATATTTTTTTAAAAATTTAGTTTAGAAGCGATATAATTTGCGCGAAAAGTTAAATTTAAACAAACTTTATGCTAACGGATGTTTGTCTTTCGTTCTTCAATATCCCTCGATTATCAGCGAAAGCGCTGTTTATGCTGAGGGTTTACGCCTCTTAAGCTTTGAGTGGAGCTTGTGATGAGGAAGAATACATTCCAATCGATACGGCAGCTAAAATGTTGAGTAATTGTTTAATATATAACATTACTATAAATTGTTCATTACTAATGTTCTCCCTCAAAAAAAACCTGTAAATTTTTGATGTGACAAGTTCCTAACCTTTTCTTCCTAAAAGTAACTTGTCAGAAGTTTTACGTGCGGAAACTACTTCTTACAGACTTCCAAGAAGAGATTTCGAGATTTCAAGCTTGCAGTTTTTGTTGTTGCCATAAAGCAATTTTATGTAAAGGGACCGTTAAAATGGCTTATTTGGTTTTTTATGATTATATTGATGCCAGCAAAAGCAACTAGCAGGTTCACCTGATGTTAAGTGATTATCATCACCGTGAGCATCTCTAGCACCAGATGCCGGCTGAACCCAACCTAATCGGTTTCTATATATCGGAACGCCTAATCGCTTGGCGGCGTGTCTTTGCGAGTAGGATGGTTACTAGTCGCGGCCGAAGGTTTCTACCAGACCATACTCAAACCGTGAATCGAACCCAGGTACCTCCCACTAAGTAATACGAGAGCGTACGCGCTGCGGCTCCAAATAAAGTTCTAAGTCAATACAATTTGAAAAATATTTCTCACGAACGAAGCCGTGGCCAGTAGACTATACTTAATCCAGTAAAACACTTCACGAAACGACCTTCCTTAATATAATACAGTGTACAAAGATAAGAAATTACGTGTATAATGTAATTTCCCTGCAGACGAAAACAACCGCCAAATTACAAAGGGCTTTAATAATTACAATAACGTGACAAGGTCGGGGTCAGGGCTGTCAGTGACGCGATATAATATACACCACCATTTTATCATAAACCAACGTAGCGTCAAATCAATCAAGTCAAAATAGCTTTATTCATATAAACCTATTACAGGTCTATGAATCGTTTATAAATATCACATTTTTCATTATTGCTATTGGTAAAGTGATGGTGATACATTTTTTAAATCACCATCTCACATAATCAATAATAAATTATAGTACCTATGGAGATAGAGCAAGTCACACCTAAGCTTTTTTATTGTTTATATAATCCTTAATATCGTAATAGGATTTTTCTATAAGCTTTTGTTTTATAAAAACTTTGAACTTATTGATAGACATGTATGTCCAAGATTCAAAGTCTGATTCAAAACACATGTTAGTTATTATACTTGGCGGATATAAAATAGTACACAAAATAAATAATAGATTTCTTTTTGTAATCTAGCATATCATAGTTGAATTAAATTTTATCGTTTGATTGGGTTTAATGTCTATATTTGGTATAATAAACCTATTAAGATTTTTTGAGGATCTGACAAGTACCTCATGAAATAAAAGAAGTAAATCCTTAACAGTGTCACTAAATAACATGCTTTCAGTCAGAACTATGAAGTCAGATACGTTTTGTTTTTTGATTAAAAAATGTGCATTTAAAAAGAGCAAATGGATAGCTAAAGCTGATAATTTTAACACTCATTTTTATATGTTATGCTTTATATTTTTAGTTAATTTAACTTAATATAACACCCATATCGAGATCGTAATATTCAAAACTCTTACTACCTCTACATCATCTAATGAAAAACCAGAATATTCTCTATTATTTCAATAGATATTCAATAGGTAGGTAAGTAGATAGTTTTCAGTAGGTACATTATAATTCAATCTTCAAAGGTCAGTGTGTGAAATATGAGATAGAATGTACTACTCATTATTTTGCACCCTTTTTACACAGACAAATTGGCAACCCTACTGAAGGTCGTTCAAGGACGTCAAAAATGTTCCTTCACCGAGAGACAGGGGGCAGAGAGGGGCAGAGAGGGGGAGTGACGGGGAGGTCTACATTAACTCGAGTGTTTGACGGCTCTCCTCCGTCTATCTCACAGTATTATTCAAGTCTGCCAACTTACATACATTATTTAAATCAAAGTTGTGCCTGTTTCCCTTTATGCAATTTTCATTTTAGTTTATGTTATGTTTGGATAGAGTTCTCAATTTGGATTGTTACAAAGAAATCTCTACCTTTTTTAGTGTTGAGTACCTCGTAACAGGATCCCGTTACAAAGTCCTTGCTGTCCACAGGACGTGCTCTTTCAACCTGAAGACTGACATGAATAAGCAAAGGATCTTTTTAAGTTATAGAATATACCTGGGTTCGATTCCCGGTTCGAGTCTGGTCTGGTGGGAAGCTTCGGCCGTAGCTAGTTACCACCCTACCGACAAAGACGTGTCGCAAAGCGATTTAGCGTTCCAGCACGATGTCGCGTAGAAACAAATTAGGAGTATGGGTTTACCAAACCCCTAACAGTTTAGCCCGCTACCATCTTAGACTGCATCATCACTTACCATCAGGTGAGATTGCCGTCAAGGTATAAGTAATGGATAAAAAAAACTTCAAACTTTTTTTCCTGATGTACCCTGATAAGTGTCACAGTTTTAATATCAGGGAAGTGCTGTTATAGCTTGGATACAACTTCTTGTATAGAAGTCACATAAATTCAACTTTTATTTCCTTTTGTATTTCACTCAGTTAAGGCTTTATTTCTTTTTGTATTCGGAGATAAACGAAACAGTTTCACTTCACGTTAATGTCATTTGTCAACGAGGTCACGGCCGCCTTCTCGTTACGGCATCAGAGGGTTGTACTTATTGCCTACGCCGTTAGACTATATTTTTGAGACAGGATTCCCTCTCGAGACGGCCGTCTCAAGGACCCACTCGTTAAACTTGACGTTTTTAGCATAAACATGGAGAAATATTGTATATTTCATAAATTTGTTTTTTTTTATAGCCAAATTGTAGTGCATTGGAAACTTATTAGCTCGTCTGCGGTTAATAACTTTTAAACTACAATAATAAACAATTTAATTCTTTAAAAGTTCAATTCAAAAGTTACTATGAGTATATAAAACAATCAGCTCATTTTGTCCAACAATTCTAATTTAGTTTCTTGCTTTCTCGTCTAAGCCTAATTCTTTGAATATCATGTATTAGTTCCATATAATGTCATGTATAAGACATACTACATTCATTCTTAAAAAAAAAAAGTGAAGTGAACGCGCCTTTTAGCCGACTTCGGGCTGATACTGAGGTTTTCCATCAGACCTATTCAGGGCATATTTATTTCTTTATTTATTATTATTGATACAATTACAATATACATAAAAAAGTGGCACATTCACAAGTATGCATATCGGTTACAAGTGTACACGACTTTGGCAGCAAAAGTTACATGTAAACGGCCACAAGAGAACAATTAAGATTAAAAGAAATTAATTGAAAAATCTACATATTGTTTTAGATGGGCGACTCACCGATCATGCCATAGATGATCGACGAGTTTCTTTCTAAACACCGCAAATGTACCTAACCTAACCTAACAAGGCAGTTTTAAAATGATAACTTCTTTTCCAGGAGAGAGACTCATACAGTACGCGTCCGAGAACCTCGTGACGGAGATCCTGATTCACCCTCAGATGAACACGCTGATGCAGTGCATGAGGAACCTGCTCAGCTCATTTACGCGCCACCGCCACTTGGTGCACGCGGGATACACATTCGCCGGGAACGGCTCCTGGATTATGCAAGTGAGTAATGCTTTTTTTAACGCTGGGAAATGCGTTTATCCCTTCCGAAAGTGACGTAGGCATACCTGCGCTGTTTTCGGCGGAGTATGGGGCGGCCAGAGTGGCGACCAGTATACCCAATAAAACCCAGCGATGCTCTGGCTGGGTCGCGATAACGCTCACGCACTTGAAAGCAACCCAGCCAGCGGCGTCCGCCGATATAGACCCTTCACTGGGGCCTATCATCATCATGATCAACCCATTACCGGCTCACTACAGAGCACGGAGCTCCTCTCAATATGAGAAGGGTTTGGCCGTAGTCCACCACGCTGGCCATGTGCGGGTTGGCAGACTTCACACGCCTTTGAGAACATTATGGAGAAATCTCAGGCGTGCAGGTTTCCTCACGATGTTTTCCTTCACCGTTGAAGCAAGTGATATTTTAATTGTGTAAAAACGCACATAACTCCGCAAAGTTAAAGGTGTGTACCCGGATTCGAACCGCCGACCTCTGATTAGGAGGCTGACGCCCTAACCACTAGGCTATCACCGCTTCAGGGCCTATAACCGAAGCCCCCTAACTCTGAGGCACGCCAGAAACATGCCTTACGATCTGAGGATTAGACTCGATAAGTGAGGATGCCTTACATCCATCATCCGGAGCTCCTTGTCAGGGAGCTGGCGGCGATCGTGCGCCCGTCACCTATGACACCGGAGAGGTTGCGCGCCTGCGTCGTCCTCCCAGTTAAGATCCAAGTCTACAATTGATCTTGTGACGCAATGGTCAACATAGTACTTACTGATAAAAAGAATTAACATGAAAAATCTTTAAAATAATTACCAACGCTTAATTTAAGACAAAAGTTTTACGCAGCGTACCTTGTCGTCCCTAAAATAAGGATTATAATTTAAAAAACGAGAGCGTTATTAATATTAAAATATGAAAGCTTTAAGCGATGGTAGTCCCTGTATAAAACATTACTGTTTTGAGATAATTAATTACGTAATGTTTACTCACTCGCGATATTTTAAGAGTAGCTTTTATTATAGTTTTAAATTTACTGCACATTATATAACTGCTCGTGTATGTTCTCTTGTATGTTGTGCCTGTGCCTGTATGCTATAACGCGACACGGAACTCGTTACCGGCGTTTAATTTCCGCCGCGCCCTAACGTGACTGTAACGGATTGAAATTGAACGACATTTATTTATCCGGGGAAACAGAAAGTCTTCTTTTATGGCTTTAATGTTTTATGAAGCCATTAACGTAGAGAGGGATAATTAGGGAGGTGCTAAATTGTTGGAACTTAGCCTCAACTGTGTGGTGCCGAATTGTTAGCTTCTATAAGGACTCAAATGCGGTATAATTCATAAAGAAACTAACAGAAAGGCCTCATGACTAAGGTATCATTGGTCTGATTATGGGTAAAGTAAAGCCTCTGTAGTTCTTTTTTAAATCCTTTTTCCGTAATATGAAAGGAGTTTAATATTGTCTCCCAAGCACCTATACCCATTTCGAGTCAACCCCCATCATCAGATCTGTAACTTATTCTGTATTCTATAACGATATCTGTATCTTGTAAATTTCGCTACGTTTATACTGAACATAAAAGAATTGAAATTAAACGACACATTTGTTCGGGGACGAGAAAGTTATCTTATATCATTTAGAAAAAAAAACAATCTCCTCATAGTCTTCATGGCAAACCCATTCATTTTCGTTGAACACCCGTACGTGTACGAAAAATAATTCGGATCCGCCATGTTGGATTTAGAAGGTTGTCACTTAGCACAGGAGGCGCCCTTAGACTGACGTTCCCTTAGTTTCTTCGAGCTCAAAATTTCTTCTTTCCGAAGCTCGCCAAACAGCCCGATTACGCTGTGGCAACCAATAGGGTTAACACAGCTAACCTGCTATCTAGCACGAAAAAAAAACAGACTTTTAGCTATGGTGCATTGCACTCAAATCAAATGTATTAAACAATTTCAGCATGATCGTTTAGGGAGAATTAGCTTGAAAATATGTTGTACAATCCATGGATGGTATATGAAATGGCATGGTAAATAGAAGCTTGTTAAGATCCGCCCGCTTTCGCTCAAGAGCCGTAGTTTTCATTGTGCCAATAATTGCTCCTGTTTGCTGCACAACCTTTGACTTGTGACTGTATAACTCGCAGCTACACAGAACTCGTTATTGGCGTTTAATTTCCGCTCCATCCAACTGGACTTCGAAACGGAAAAACGGATTGAAATTAAACGACATTTATTCATCCGGGTAACGGAATATCTTCGAATGTTGTTTTGAACAGCCATATGGGAACAGTTTTGAGTTACAGGTGTGTGATTGTTTTTGTTACTTTGGAACATCATTGCTGACATAATTGATAATCTATTTTACTTCAAGTTTTCAATAACTGATTTAAAAACGGTTGCTTTGTGTTAGAAGTTTTATTAATAGTTCCACAGTACTTAATTTTAAATTGTCAAATTAATACTTGAGTATGGTGATGCAGAACTGTTTAATAAGCGGCTGTTGTCGATGTCGAGGTTTCTTATGTGACAGTTTAGGGCTGTATGTGACGATTAAAATCAAGGAATTTAAACTTTATAACTAAATAATTTAGACATATATTTTAATGTAAGATTGTTAAAATATTAACTATTTTTAATATATTAATAATGTTTCTTATGTGAGATGGTGATAACGGAAAAAAAACCCCGGCTAAGTTTGTTGTGGGCTTCTTCTTAGACCGGGGCGCGTTTGGAACCCTCATAGCTTTAGTTTTAAGTTTGCGAATATAGTTATCACCATGAAATAACTACTGTGTAAATTATTGAGTGCCTTTTTAAGGACTATTTGAATAAAGATTATTTTGAATTTAAATTTGAATTTGTTACTTGGACACTAACAGTGGGTGGTGCGGGACAACTGGCACTAAAGCTGTTGCAATATAAACCTCATATCTTTGTTTGTTGTAGGACGGGACATTCTCCCTATCGGACTTTACTGATGCTTACCAAGAGAACGAGGTGCAGCGCGTGGTGCGCGCTTACGAGAACTCCATCTCCATCGACATCCACTGCTCCACCGGCGGCGGCGAGTGGCACAAGCTGCCCGAGATGCCCTTCGCCAAGCACTGCAAGATACGCATCAACCCCACGGACATACTCGACTCGGGCTCTCAGCCCATCAAGGATTTTATCGGTGAGTGCGCATTTAAAGCTTTTAACGACAGGTAGACGCTCAGCGTCTAAAGACATCAAGTTTTCTTGGAACACCTACAAGTGTGTGTGAAAATTCGTTTCGAAAAAAAGTAGATTGAAGAAAATCATATAAATAAACATCACAGCGACTTAGTAAAAACTTGTTCTATCATTATCAAATGTATAAATTAAAAAAGGCATTCAATATTTTCGGAACCGGCGGCATTTGAACCCACATATCTCGGCCAATCGCAGCTTGAATGCTTTGTGAATGATCCTATATAGTATGAATAAAAAAAGGAGTTCAAATATTTTCATTTTATCACATTTTTGCTGTATATATCGACGCATATATACGCGTAACTTAGATTCTCAACTAAAGAATCTTAACTGTTTGTATTGTAAGGTTTTGTCATGTGCAAACTTTGATTTTTATTAAAAATTACCGTAAGCACAGCCCACATACTACTGACGCCGAAATTCAGTCTTCAGACTTCGTCATCTAGTAGGAAAGATTACAGTTTCAATCTATTATTTAAAAGATTCATTTTATAATGAGACGCATTTGAACGATACACACTGCTTTTTTTATAAATTTTATATTTTATCAAATGTTTCAAGGCCGCAAAAATTAGTATATCTTCTTGAAATAACACATAAAGTCGATGTATTAGTTAGTTTTCCTGCAACTACGCTATAGTAAACTACGCTGTAGCTATTTTGTAAAATTACCAAAAATACAAAAAGTGCGCCATTTTTTTTATTTGCTGCACTATAATAGAGCATTGTACCTAGCACCTAGAGGTGAAATAAAAAGAAATTTTAAGAAATCGCTCGTAACATTTGTGCATTAAAAGGCCAGTAATTTTACTACACAGAAATCTCAAAAGTTTTCATTGGAAAAAGAACTTTGGATTTGATTTACATAGACTCGCTTGCCTAGAACGATTCAATTTCACTTAGGCTGTTCTATAAGTATCTTACAACGTCGTCAGCCTCACGAAGCCGTATTTCAGGACTTCAAACGGAACGATAAATTTTGTTGTCGAAGTTTTGTCTGTCTTTGCTCAGTCGAATCTAATAAAACTACATAAATTCACCCGCTCTCCTGTACTAACTACTTTAAAATACTTAGAAGGAGACGAGAGACTGCAAGTTTAGTCAACCATAATTCCTAATCCTTACTTAATATGTATATTACTTAATATGTGTATGTTTTGGTTTTGGGTTAATCTAATTTTTATTTTAAGTTTTATCCTTACTTAATATGTGTATGTTTTTAGTTTTAGGTTAATCTAAGTTTTATTTTAAGTTTTATGTAAAACGTTTGATGTATAATAAATTTTTTCAAAGTAAAAAAAAAAAAAAAATATGTGTAATAAATGTGAATGTAGAAAAAAATGAAAATGAAAAAAATATTTATTTGCCAAAAAACAACTTTCCAAAGCTTAGCACATCCGTTGGGACCCACACTAGGTAATCCTGTGTCGTGGGGCCCAATAAGATTTTTATAATAGGATTTTTTAAGCTTTCACGCAAAAACTACTAAGCCGACCGTCATGAAACTTTGTACACGTATTTATTATATTTAAGAATTAAGAAAGATAAAAAATTGTATTTTGAAATATAATTATCATATCGATTCATTTATAAATTTAAAGATCTCTGATACTTAATAAATGGCTTAAATGTGAACGAAGCTGCGGGTAAATGCTAGTATTATATATGCGAAATTGTTTTGGTTTGTTTGCTGCTTATGAAATTTGGTACAAAGATATTATCTCGGATATGAGACATACGTCATCCTCCCGCGGATGAAAAAAGTAACATTTGCTACTTATACACGGCTTGGCAACTCAACAGTTATTTTTTAATCTTTTTTTTTTAGTTTTGTCCGAAACGGCTATGTCAGTCCAATCATCTCCTAACTAAATATAACAAAATTATGGCAAAACAACCTTATAGAAAAATAACTAAAGGTAAATATGACTATTAATAATGTAACAGACACAACCTACTCATGAAGAAATATCTCAACAACAGATCTAAAGCGTTCTATTGTTGGTAGACAGAGAAGGCTCGAAAGAGCGCCTACGTCAAATCTGCTGGTGCTATATCTTCGCACAACATCATGTCGCTGCACTTTGTATCAACAGATCTTAACGTCTTGCATTGATATTTAGCTCGGATAGACAAAAATTTCCCGCGGGATTTTATTACCGAAATAAACGCGAATGAAGCCAGGGTTAATAGCTAGTTATCAATAATCTGCAGAGGAAATACCAAAGATAACTTAGTCTCGCCGTCGAAGAGAGTTATGCTCGGAGTATCTCTAATACATAGCTGAGGTTAGGTTAGGTTAGGCGGTCGTTAGTTTAATTTTCAGCTTAATTATTAAGTAAGATGACATAATTTAATTAATTTTCTGATCGAAGGTTATTGAATAACAAAGTATTCTGAACATAATATTATGCAAAGTACATTTCGGAAAGTAAAAGAAATCAGTCTGTGGAAATTATGAATTTTAGCTTTTACCCGCATTACAATAGATATGAATCAATATATGAACTATATTTTAATAAACAATTATTTTTATCTTTCGTATAAATTTCTTTTTTAATTAAAACACAAAAATATCCTTTGTTACTTCTAATACCTCCAAGAATATGTGAACAAAGTTTCATAATGATCGGTAACGTAGTTTTGCGTGAAAGATTAACAAACAAACTTACATTCACATTTATAATATTAGTATGATTCGGTTGAAAAATATCTCCTTCCATTAGCAGTCTAAGACCTTAAAACGTTCGATTCAGCCAATTACTGGAGGCATTTTAATCACTTCTAGTTATTTACTAATTATATGATATAAAATATGATTTTAGTATAGAAGAAATATCATGGCGGGTTTCATTTAACTATTTACTGTTGTGAATGTCAATCTGTAGCTATCCTTATCACAGGTTAGCTTATGGAAAGGCTTAGCAGTATTATTAGAGCTGTCAATTTAGTTTAATAGTTTCAATTCAAATTCAAATTCAAATAATCTTTATTCAAATAGTCCTTTAAAAGGCGCTTTTGACGCCTCAATCATTTACATACTAGGGATTTGATGGTGATAACTACATTCGTAAACTTAAAACTTAAGCTATGAGGGTTCCAAACGCGGCGAGGTCTAAGAAGAAGCCCACAACAAACTTAGCCAGGAAAATTTTCTTTTTGTTATCACCATCTCACATGCCACTTAAAATTATATTTATATACATCTACTAGCTGGCGCCCGCGACTTCGCCCGCGTGGATAAGTTTTTAAAATTCAGTCAGAATAAGTTGTACAAATTCCAACGGGAACTCTCTTATGTCACTCTCCAGGTCCTCAACTATAATTTCAATAATCACGTCGATCCATTGCTCTGTTGCGACGTGATTGAAGGACAAACAAACATACAAACTCACATTCGCATTTATAATCATCATCATCACGATCAACCCATTACCGGTTCACTACAGAGCACGGGTCTCCTCTCAATATGAGAAAGGTTTGGCCATAGTCCACCACGCTGGCCATGTGCGGATTGCCAGACTTCACACGCCTTTGAGAACATTACGGAGAACTCTCAGGCGTGCAGGTTTCCTCACGATGTTATCCTTCACCGTTGAAGCAAGTGATATTTTAATTGCTTAATGTCATAGTTACTGTAAAGTAATGCTCTAATTGCCGATTTTCATTTCTCTAATTCCAAAAACTCAGAACTTACATGTAATCTTCCAACCCCTCACCCCTATCACCCCTTTCGGGATGGATTTTTGTAATATTGCGTATATACAGGTTTTTATTATTAAAATCAAATAACCTAAATGCCAATTTTCATGTCCCTAACTTCGAAAACATAAAATCCTCGTGAAAACTTCCAACCCCCATGTCGACCCCCTTGGGATAGATTTTCATAACATTGATTATACAGATCTTTATCATTTATCATTAAAAACTTAGTTGTCAACTTTCATGTCTCTAACTTCAAAAATATAGGATTTTCATATAAACTACAAACCCCCATTTCAACTCCTTAGAGATGGATTTTTGTAATATTGCGTATATAGGTTTTTATTATTTAAAACAAATTACCTAAATGCCAATTTTCATGTCCCTAACTTCGAAAACTTAGAATCCTCATGAAAACTTCCTACCCCCATTTCTCCCCCCTCGGAGTAGATTTTCGCACTATTGATCATACAAATCTTTATTATTTATAATTAACAACTTAGTTGCCAACTTTTATGTCTCTAACTTCAAAAATTGAGGATTTTCATATAAACTACCAACCCCCATTTCAACCCCTTAGGGGTGGATTTTTGTAATATTGCGTATACAGGTTTTTATTATTTAAAACAAATTACCTAAATGCCCATTTTCATGTCCCTAACTTCGAAAACATAGAATCCTCATGAAAACGCCCCACCCGCATTTCACCCCCCTTGGGTTAGATTTTCGCAATATTGATGATACAGATCTTTATCATTTATAATAAAAAACTTAGTTGCCAATTTTCATGTCTCTAACTTCAAAAATATAGGACTTTCATACAAACTTCCAACCCCCATTTCTACCCCTTAGGGGTAGATTTTCTCAAAACTGTTTCTTAGCTGACCTCTACTTCATATAAGGAATCTACCTTTCAAATTTAAGGATCGTATGTTTTATAGTTCCTGAGATATCGTGATCATCAGTCAGTCAGTCAGTCAGTCAGTCAGTCAGTCAGTCAGTGGTATTTCGCTTTTATATATATAGATTCGCCTTTCTCCTTTGAATAAGCGTTAACTTTATTAAAATAGACAACGTTTATTTCTATCCATTTTGAAGGCTCCAATTAAGGGTTCATTTTAGCTACTTGATACTGTAATCATCATCATCATCATGATCAACCCATTACCGGCTCACTACAGAGCACGGGTCTCCTCTCAATATGAGAAGGGTTTGGCCATAGTCCAGCACGCTGGCCAATCCAATCCGATCCTGTAATATAACCCTTAAAATAATATAAACTGTGTTGAAATCAATTAAACCTTTTTTTTTTTTTCGGACTGTCTATTAGCTGTACAAATCCTATTGGTTGCCACAGCGTAACCGGGCTGTTGGCGAGCTTTGGAAAGAAGTTCTGCCAGAAGAAATTTTGAGCCCTAGGGCTCGAAGAAACTATGGGAACGACTGCCTAAGGGCGCCTCCTTTGAGGCCGAACCTCGGCTTAGGCGACGTTTGGGATAACGGGGGGGTCGGACGGTGAGTGGTCCGTACGTCTCCGAGGCCGTGGATGGAGCCCACGTCCGGATGACGTAAGATAGCGGGGACCTCGTCTTCGCCGGCGAAGACGGTGTGACGTCAATTAAACCGTGTTCTTATCTACATAGTAAATCTTTGTCTGTTGAACGTGTATTGGTTTAGCATATGAATATAGCAATTTAGACGAACTTATGACGAAAGCTGTGTACGGACTGCTACGTACTTTGTTGGCGGCAATCACAGCTAATGATGGCTCTTGTATAGTTTTGAATAGTAGGTATTCACGCGGGGAATAAAGCACACCGGAATGTTAGGAGAGTAAATTCGAACTAGATACCCACAACCTCCCTGGTTCCCTCCCTCCCAGTTTTGAGCGCTGTCATTATAATTGGAACACCCTGAGTTCGATCCCCGGCTGGGTCAATTTGTTTGGAATTTTCTTACGTGGCTTACCACCCAAGACTAAGACCGTTAAGCGATTTAGCGTTTCGGTAGCTTGTAGAAAAATCATATTATGATATTAAGGATTATATAAACGGTAAAAAAGCTTGGGTGTGAATTGCTCTATCTCCATAGGTACTATAGTTTATTATTCATTTTATTCATTATGTGAAATGGTGATAACGAAAAAAACGAAAAACCCCGGTTGTGGGCTTCTTCTTAGACCGGGGCGCGTTTGGAACCCTCATAGCTTTACTTTTAAGTTTACGAATATATGTAGTTATCACCATGAAATAACTACTATGTAAATTATTGACGCGTCAAAAGTGCCTTTTTAAGGACTATTTGAATAAAGATTATTTTGAAATTGAATTTGAATTTTGAATTTGGTACAATGTCGCATAGAATCAGATTCGGACACCGGTGTACAAATATGCTCATGATGATCATTATGCAGTATAAAGGTCATTAAGGGTTAGTTCATTACGAAGCCTGGGATGAAATTCAATTAGTCAAATACATAAGTTGCTTCTCCAAAGTTATTAATAGGCATCCCGGTGCACCGAGCGCTGTCGCTGCCGGCACAACAAAGTTCCACGGATACAACAAACCGACTAACTACTCAAATACCAACTCCATTGTTGTGAACTTCAGGCTCCGTACGTGAAATTACGAATTCCGCTAATTTGTCGTCCCCACTTTCAATAGCGAAAGTTGGTCGTCTCTCGCGAAGCCCTCCGCTCGAGCTGCGCCACGGAATACATGAATTGTTCACATACACGTCTGTATATTATATGAGAGGAAAACCTGACTTATCGGGCTGAACGGAGGATACATTTAAGATACCTATAGCCAAATTAAGATAAAAAAAACACCAAACGTATTAAATTACCCACCTAATTCTTTATTAGCGACTAATAAAACTTCTTCTGGCTTTGTGTCTAAACGAAGCTTTGGTAGACCTCCATCACAATTAGAAAAAGAACGTGAAATTTATAGCCTTTGTCCAATGTTGTACGTCCAACTTACGTGATGATGTTGACAATGACCTTTCATCAGTATCTAGGTTGGTATTGAAAATGTCTTGACCAAAAAATCCAGTAGGTACTTAAGTGGGTATTATTTGGCTCTGTCTGGGAAGCTCGTGAACCGTAATATAAAAATGCAAAACAATTTTTCGCCGAGAAAGTTCAACATAAGAAAGGCATCATATACAAGCACGGGAAAACCTTTTTCAAATACATATGGTAGATTTAACGCACATGTTTATTTGTTCGGAAAATGTCAATTGAGCTCCATATGCCATTAGCTGAGAGTAACTACCTCCATTATGTGCAGAAGCTCGGCATTTCGCGATCTATTTTAAAGGTAATTGAGTGTATTTTTCTCTTAATTGCCATGCTGAAATGCGAGTTACAGGAATTTCGTTTTACTTCAAAATTTAGTTTTCTGTTTGCTATATTATTCTATCATCATCATTAACCTATTAGGGTAGACTTAAGTGACTGCTGGACACAGGTGTGTTGGAGGTCCTGGGTTCAATTCCCGGCTCGAGTCTGGTCTGGTGGGAGGCTTCGGCCGTGGCTAGTTACCACCCTACCGACAAAGACGTGTCGCCAAGCGATTTAGCGTTCCGGCACGATGTCGCGTAGAAACCAACTAGGAGCGTGGGTTTACCATACTTCTAACAGGTTAGCCCGCTACCATCCTAAACAGCATCATCACTTACCACCACGTGAGATAGCTGTCAAGGGCTGACTTGTAGTGTATAAAAAAAAAAGGTGTCATCTCATATAAGCTAGAAGGCTATAGAGAATAGTACAGGCAGCACCAGTTTGGGATGGCTTAACGATTATTCACATTTCTGTTTTATTAAACGGAACCGACGGCTCAAAGTGCTCTTCGAGACACGGGGGGGGCAACTGTCCATATATTCAACTGAATATGCTAAACATTAGACTAAAGAGACAGTGCTATTACAGATATTGTTCATAGCTGAGTCAAATCTGAACCTATTTGGAACAAGTTCTTGTCATTTGAAAGCTACATATAGTTGGTGCTAGTTATTAAGATTTAAATGACAAACACTTTCACATGAAACACTGAAGATTGAAAGCCATGAATTGTATGGTTTTAAAGAGTGCGCTGCAGCATTATAAAGTAGGAGTTCCCAGATTCGATCCCCCGTTCAAATCTGGGGGGACCACGCTATTGGCAAAGACGGTAGCGTTGCGGCTAGATGCTGCGTAGAAAACGAAGGATGAGTTCAGCCGGAATCGCATCAGTGGATTTTCTGGACGATTATGTTCATGGACGGCGTTGACTACTTATCATTAGGTGACCCGTCTGAACATTAGCCCTTGATGTATACATGAGTAACAACAGCAAGAAAAACGTACGCGTCGCTTTCCTAACTCGAACTCTAACAAAAATACAGTGACATTAAATTAAATTAAATTAAAAATATTTATTTCACCAAAAACACAGTTTCAGTTTTACATATTCCGATGGTACCCACACTAGGTAATCCTGTCTCGTGGGCACCTTATATCGCTTTAAAAGTTAAATGATACAATACAGACGCTAACTATATTTTGTTGCAAAAAAAAATGTATATATATATCCCAATAACATGTATCAAAGAGAACATTATGTTAAATGTAAGAATCCTCTGTTTCCTTGTAGTTTAAGGAAGCGAGCCGTTACTGACTCACTACAGAGCGCGGGTCTCCTCCCAATATGAGAAAGGCTTGGCCATAGTCCACCACGCTGGCCATTTGTGGATTGGCAGACTTCACACGCCTTTGAGAACAATATGGGGAACTCTCAGGCGTGCAGGTTTCCTCACGATGTTTTCCTTCACCGTTGAAGCAAGTGATATTTCAATTGTTTTAAAAACGCACATAACTCCGAAAAGTTAGAGGTGCGTGCCCGGATTCGAACCGCGCGACCTCCTATTAGGAGGCTGACGCCCTAACCACTAGGCTATCACAGCTTCAACCGGAAGCGAGCCATTTTCCCACAATTGAATGGCTTGCCTTACGGAACAATGCTTAATGTTACATACGTTTACCACCCTATTGTAAATACATATGCGAACACTCTTGTCCATTACATTATGTCAACATGATAATGTGTATATTGACTATCGCCTCCATTAACAAAGCCATATTGCAAAGTTGGGTCACATTCAGGAAAGCTTTTAACGTATCCAGTTAAAGCGTTAACAAATATTCTACAGACATCGCAATATACAGGGTTGCATTACAACGTTAAAAAGCAATCAGGAGCAGAATAAAAGTGTGTCACTACTATTAACACGCAGTTCATACTAATTATGACAATAAACTGAATTAAAATAAAGCCGCACTATGCATTCATTGATAAGTATTTCTTTTTTATTCTACTACAAGTTAGTTAGTCCTTGACAGTAATATCACCTTGTGATAAGTGATGATGCAGTCTAAGATGGTAGCGGGCTAACCTGTTAGGGGTATCGCTAATTATTTTGTCGTGGTGGAAAAGCTTTATGCCCACCTATTTTGGAGGTCTTGGGTTCAATTCCCGGCTCGAGTCTGGTCTTGTGGGAGGCTTCGGCCGTGGCTAGTTACCACCCTACCGACAAAGACGTGTCGCCAAGCGATTGAGCGTTCCGGCACGATAGAAACCAATTAGGAGTGTGGGTTTACCATGCCCCTAACAGGTTAGCCAGCTACCATCCTAGACTGCATCATCACTAACCATCAGGTGAGATTGCTGTCAAGGGCTAACTTGTAGTGGATAAAAGAAAAAGACCTCCGTCCCTTGGGCAGGACGAGGTTAAGTGGGACTCCCACTATAACCAAACTACAAACGATCACGGCATGTCCATCTCGCTGGACGCCCGGAGGAGCCGTTGTATACTTCCCTCACAGGTATAGTAAACTTTTACTCCTAATTGGTTCTTCGCAACATATTACTGGAATGCCTAATCGCTTGGCGATACATCTTTGTTGGCAATGTGTCAACTAGCCACGTCCAAATCCCCTCACCAGAGCAGACCAAAAAATTCCGAAATCTTTCGCTGATAAAACGACAGCGCTTAAAAAGCCGGAGAAATCGTCAAAATGTGTTAAGAAAAAAACTAAATAAACATCTTTTAATATCATGTTCATCCCCTATTCAAAATTATATTCAGTTTCGTTCAGACGTGCTCTAGCTTGATCCAGTCACAATAATTCATTTATAAGAGCAAAAGATTCTGAACCATCTCTCACAAAATTGCCAAAGTTCGAATAGTATACCCAACTACACATAGCACCGACCTATTATACTCTATACAATAAACGCCGCCCTTCAAAGGCCATAGACGATGGCATTATTGAAAATTCCATGATATTGTGTTCTTTGTCTTCGGCACATTGGCTTTAAACGTCGACCATCCAAACACAATTTATATTATAGTTATTAATTTGCTATCACATGAAGGCATTATGTTAGTAGCGATATTGTCTGGCTCAAAATAGATTTTTGTAAAAGTAGCCACGCAAGAAATATCCTATTTTTATTCTATACTATTTTATTAAAAGATTTATTCCAACAAAATGATGTTAGCTACTATAGAGTGAAATGTTTGGATAGGGGAAAATGAAGCATGTTTGGTCTAGCAATAAATCTAAATCAACGATTTGAATATCAGTGTTAAATCTTTGTATCACAACTAGACGTACTAAAACTAAGTACTATCATTTGTGTCGGTGTAATGCCATAATAGCCTAATTTATTAAGTCATCATCATCATCATCATGATCAACCCATTACCGGCTCACTACAGAGCACGGGTCTCCTCTCAATATGAGAAGGGTTTGGCCATAGTACACCACGCTGGCCATGTGCGAATTGGCATACTTCACACACCTTTGAAAACATTATAGAGAACTCTCAGGCGTGCAGGTTTCCTCACGATGTTTTCCTTCACCGTTGAAGCAAATGATATTTTAATTATTTAAAAACGCACATAACTCCGAAAAGTTAGAGATGCGTGCCCGGATTCGAACCGCCGACCTCTGATTAGGAGGCTGACGCCCTAACCACAAGGCTATCACCGCTTCATTTATTAAGTAATATTTCAAAATAATTATTGAAATATTACTTAATAAATTAGGCTACTACTTAATAAATTATTATTCAAAATTTAACGAATAAAATATGCTTACTAGAGCATATTTGATTCGTTAAATTTTGAATTTATCGCTGCTAACATGTCTATAGTTAAAGTTTATCAGTACTTAAATTGTTTGATTGGAATCAAATTAAAAATACTTTACAGCGAACCCATGCAGCCTATATATTAAAAGATATATTTTAACCTAATCAAAATATAAAGACAAAAAAGCGCATTAAAATCGGCTTAGTGGTTTAAAAACCAGTCTGAAGACGCTCACAGGCCTTGCTATTACAGTGGCTATCCGAAAGGCCGCGGACAGAATAACATAGGTTTAAAGTAACAATGCCACACAAGCACTTGAATCCAGAAACGACCTTCAGCAATGAATAAATCGACGAAGAAGTCAATACAAAATGTAACAATGTTACCTCGTTAAGATTTCGTCTCTTAGCTAAAATTACCACACTCTTGAAATCTACCCCAATATCGCGCTCGTTTAACATTTAATCGCGCCATAATTATAAAATATGTTTCAAAATTGAAATTTCCGTTATATAGAGCAGAAACTCCGGGTCAGCTCGCTCAGGACTCTATCGAGTTAGTCATTCAGGTCAGTTAGGTCACCGGCGACGCTCCTAACTACTAGGAGTTGGAACTTTGTTAGTGAAGTCACCTTGCATGTGCAGACGAAATTTGCTTCGTGGAAATGTTTTCGATGGTTACCGGTTCACGAGATTTAATAAAGTCGATCAGATCAGATCACGATGTTCTGGTTTCGATGACTGAAATATACCAGTAGTCTTTTCTTTTCATAACAAATAGAGCATTAATAAGCTGAGGATGACGATGTTGATTAGTGATAGGACCGTATTTTTTGGTTTTATTATTGCCAATATTATTTCTTTATCTTTTGTTACAATCATCATGATCAACCCATTACCGGCTCACTACAGAGCACGGGCCTCCTCTCAATATGAGAAATGTTTGGCCATAGTCCACCACGCTGGCCATGTGCGGATTGGCAGACTTCACACGCCTTTGAGAACATTATGGAGAACTCTCAGGCGTGCAGGTTTCCTCACGATGTTTTCCTTCACCGTTGAAGCAAATGATATTTTAATTTTTTAAAACGCACATAACTCCGAAACGTTAGAGGTGCGTGCCCGGATTCGAACCGCAGACCTCTAATTAGGAGGCTGACGCCCTAACCACTAGGCTGTCACTGCTTCACACTTTGTTACAATATATTTATATAAATGGTCCATTGTAAAGAATGACAACTACCTCTATGAAACAGTTAAAATACAGAAAAATAAAATGAACTGACTTAATGAGTCCCGATAGAAAAACGCCGGAAAATTTCGAGCTTACCATCTTCAGAGCGGAATTAAACACCATTTCAAATGGGGCAAGAGAACCCTTTTTCCACAAAGTTGGGCCCGCTGCCGGCCGCGAGCAATTAAGTTCCGCTTTTAAAAGTTCCGACTTGTAAAACTGAGAAAATTACCCAGCGTTCATAAAACAAGAGAGTTTGAAACAAGCTACGTAACTAACTTCCGTTCATTATGGTATCGATGCTTTTGGATTTTTTAATTATTGTTTCTTTTCTACCCAACATACAGTATAGGATAAATAACTTTAGTATCGACAAAATATTGTAAAATATACCTACATTGTATGAGAACGTACTTAATAAATACATAACTAAAGATTATGATTGATTGAATAAAACCTACTTGTAATAGATGAATTTGAATGCGCTTTAAAATAATATTTTTCGTGGCACTCGAAAAAATTAAAATCATCCAAGAACTTTTTTGCTGTGATAAGTGATAACTGTATGTAGGTACTGCTATTATATGATTTTCAAAGATTGTCTGTCCGTATTTTGATCATAGTAGTGATGCTTATGTTTTGTGTAAGCATGAATGAAGTTATATTCTAAATATTTGTTAAAACCGTACGATACAAGATTTTTCCATGTTATATTTTTACTTTAGACGACATAAAAACAACCTTTGTTATATAGTGTTTTTATTGTGCATTTTAAACTAAAATTTTACAACCTGTTAAAAACTTATAGTTGAATTAGAAGCGAATGAATCTAATTTCTTTTATTATATGTTGTCCATAGCATACCTGAACCCCTACGTGGTGCCAGCCAATCTGGAACAGCTGCTGGTGTCCAGCGACGTGGTTGGCAACATCCGGTTCAGCCACCCCACCCTGTACGTGTTCCCTGGAGGGCAGGGCGATGCCGCGCTGTTCGGCATCAACGGATTTAATATGCTAGGTATGTTCAAATTTTATTATCTTTACCTCCCAAACGTCTGATTGGACGTATCTATTAATTAATAAATTAATGAGCTTAATATAATTGTACATCATACAAAAGTGCATAAAGCAATAAAAAAACATACTATACGGTGTATACTAGAAATGGATATTACAAAATCCCGTGTAATACCAGCATACAATTTATGTCTTAGCCAAATTTTATCAAGATTAGTTTAAAAGTAAATACATCTATGACGTAAAAGGTTACAAGCCAAGTTAGCTTCTTACAAATATATAGTTGGTGTGAAGTGGCCTAGATTTATGGCGCCTTGTACTCATGTTATCATCATCATCATCATCATCATGATCAACACATTGCCGGCTCACTACAGAGCATGGATCTCCTCTCAATATAAGAAGGGTTTGGCCGTAGTCCACCACGCTGGTCATGTGCAGATTGGCAGACTTCACACGCCTTCGAGAACATTATGGAGAACTCAAGCATGCAGGTTTCCTCGTTGAAGCAAGTGGTATTTTAATTGCTTAAAAGTTGGAGGTGCCCGGGTTCGAACCCCCGACCTCTGATTAGGAGGCTGACGTACCACTAGGCTATCACAGCTTCAACTATACTGTATGTACTCATAAAGATATATAAGTAATAATACATTGGATATAGTTTTATTCCCGTCCCCATAGCAGACATTTTCTTAAACCTATTTGCGTATATACAACACAATAAAATCTGCGCCAGACAAAACGCTCTTCACACTCGTAAAACCTAAATGTAATTTGATAAATGATAGCCCGAAGCAAGAAAAGCGCTTGGAGATGGAAAACCAATATTCCGCTTGGCGTGCTTCCAAGCTCTTGCCCAAGGTCGAACCTCTTGCCTCCGGCGCCATCGTGATATAGCCTCTTGGAACAACGGAGTCAGCTGCAAGCGTTTTTTTCTCTATTCACGTTTTGTCTGTCGCTAACCAGATAAGGGGTAGTGTGGCCTAGTTAGCCAGCGTAAATATGTGAATATAAACATCGAACATGAATAGAACGAAAATAATATTTATGACATCTGCTTATCTCCTGGTAAGATACAAAATTTACTTTGGGGTTAAGTTTGGGTTAATTTATTTCAATACGCCATAGAACCCGCCTATCTGCATAGTAGCAGCTTAGTAGGCCTATAATCTGAAACCTCTCCATGAGAGAGTTTTTTTTTTTATCCACTACAAGTTAACCCTTGACGGCAATCTGCACCTGATCACTTACCATCAGGTGCCTGAATCGGCACCTGATGGTAAGTGATGATGCAGTCTAAGATGGTAGCGGGCTAACCTGTTAGGGGTATGGTAAAGCCATACTCCTAATTGGTTGCTACGCGACATCGTGCCGGAACGCTAAATCGCTTGGCGACACGCCTTTGTCGGTAGGGTGGTAACTAGCCACGGCCGCAGCCTCCCACCAGACAAAAATGAGATGGCCTCTGCCCAGCTGTGGGCTATCAATAAACCGACGGCAATGCGTTAAATTGGCATAACTTAGAAATTATTTTTGGGCAATAAGTTTAAACATTGTGGTATACTAGCTATCTCTCCGTTTAACTGTTACGTAATACGAGTTATTTCAACTCGAGTGCTGGATTTTGGAAAATAGGATAGTTCGAGAGTAAAAACTTTTAGCCTACTACTTCTATACGTAAACTGTTTTTATTCTATTTTGTTAATTTCTCATTGTGTTAAATTGTTTCTTTTGCGAATAAAGATCTTTAAACCTAAAACACTAACACATTACAATTTTAGTACGCAAGATTTTATCGACTATAAGGAAAATATATTTATAACAAAGTGATACCTATATTATCATATTATACCTATATTTTTTTAAGCATCAAGCAGTGTATATGGGAAAGACATTTGATGCATTCATTTGAAAGTAGTTTGTTTTAAACAGACTGCAAATAGTACATCAACATTTTAACAAAAAAAATTGAATTGACTAAAACAAAATGTTACCGAAATTTTGGTTAATAAAACACAAAATAACTAAAGCATTCTCTTTTAGAAAAACAGGCACAATTACGACTTTACCACTCAACTAACTATGGTCACACAAATTTAACCCTTTTATGTTCTTTCCCCTCATCGTGTCTGGCTCGGGGCCAAAGTCAGTTCATTTTAGTCACTTTTGGTTAGCACTCCCGCTGACTTAGATACATGGGGAAAGTTCTTTATTTTACCTTATTAGTGCCGAGTGGAGTTTACTCTTTAATTGGCTATGTTCGGATAATACACTCGACTTTGCGAAAATGTTAATTTAGTGTTAGTAGTAAAGTATTCTATTTGCTATTAGAACAGTAGTTTTGATACTATTGCCTAGTAGTTTACAGTCCTGTGGTAATTCCTATTAATAAACCTCGCCTCATGTATTTTAACTTAAACTCAAATCTTTAATCAATCACGAAAGTATTGTTTGTACGCCATTTAAGTTTTTCTTAAGAAATAGGAAAAAAACACGTATATGGCATTAGGCACAGTACATGTCCTTCATGTATGTATGTACTATGGTAAATATTGCTGACACAAAATTTTATTGGTCACTATCAAGTAAAATGTTTGAATAGGGTATCATAAAGCAATTTGTTTTAAAGCTAACTTTATCACTGAATTTACCAGTTAACATAGTAAAATTAAGCAAGTTATCATTTGCGTCAATGATGCTTTATTAATGAACTAAATGATATTTCAAAACGATCCAAAATTATTTTTACTACCTAAGCACATTTTAATCATCTTGACGTTATTATGTAACATGTTTTCTTATTGGAATACATAAAATATGTAGTTAAACGGGTCTCATTATTACTTGTACGACCATCTTTTTCTTTTCAGTTTTTTTAAGGCTTCTAGTTCTCGAAAATACTAAAGGAATGTGAGCCTAAGGGCGAGTAGGTCTCCATTATTATAATATGTTTTTTTTTTACAACTAAAGGCAAATTATACCACGAAGAAGCGAGCTAACGGTGGTAAGATACGGGATGACAGTTTTTGCTTCTTTTTTATTATGAAGTCTACAAGCTTGAAGTTTTGAAAATAGGTTTCTTTTAGGGCGTAAGTATAAGGATGGAATTTTTTTTTCATCCAAATCTACCCCGAAGGAGGTAAAAAGAAGGGGGTGTTTTTTAATTTAGAAACACGAAATCGGCAAATTGACATTTGCCTGTAGCTTACTTTCTGAAGCAAGGCATTGGCCGCACGGGAAACCTCAATCTTACGGGAAATCAGCAATTCTACGCAGACGAAGTCGCGGGCAACAGCTAGTAAGAATAAATTTGTTAATTTTTTCTCTCTTGTGTGAAGGATCTATAAAGACAGACACATAAATATTTTCTCTTGTTTAACATATTCTTCGGTGTTGAAATGCGGATGAAGTACTTCAACTTACGCGTGCTATAAAATGTTCAAAGCAACCGAGACTTTATCACCGAAGCCCGGGTGATTGTAAAATAAACGAAAATCGAATACGGGCGCTTTTGCCCGTTCCAAGTTCCAACGCCATTTTGAAACGTGCTGAAAGTGGACCGGAGAGCTTTTTGTTTAGATTTCATTTACATGGAGATTAATTGAGATCTACATACCATAATGGATTTTGATAAAATAAACTCTCCCTACTCCGGAAGAACAATATTATTTTTCAGGAATTACTCTTTTTATACACCGCAACGTATATGAACTTGATAAAAAATAATTTAGAAAAAATGTTTCTGTTTCGTTTTCGTTGGATTTCTCGGTTCTTCAATGTATTATTGACTATGTGAGATGGTGATGACAAAAAAACCCCGACTTAGTTTTTTTTTTTTATCCACTACAAGTTAGCCCTTGACGGCAATCTCATCTGATGGTAAGTGATGATGCAGTCTAAGATGGTAGCGGGCTAACCTGTTAGGGGTGTGGTAAAGCCATACTCCTAATTGGTTTCTACACGACATCGTGCCGGAACGCTAAATCGCTTGGCGACACGGCTTTGTCGGTAGGGTGGTAACTAGCCACGGCCGCAGCCTCCCACCAGACCAGACTCGAGCCGGTAATCGAACCCAGGATCTCCAACTTTATAATGCAACAGCGCGCGCGCTGCGCCACGGAGGTCGTCAAATTATTATGGGCTTCTTCTTAGACCTCATAAATTAAAATAGTGAAAAGTAGTAGGTTTAAATGAATAAAGTTATTTTTATTTGATTTTTTACTATTTTTTCTCGCGGATTTTCTAATTTTCGAACTTCTATGAAGAGTCATCACTGGTTCCAAGTGTGTCAACTTTGTCATGTGACTGCACATTTAAGAGAGAGAGATTTGCACGCGAACACATGTACCGCTGGCGCGCAGCCAGAGTGCGAAAAAAAGGGCAATTTCCGACAACCACCGAGCAGGATTCACGCGGGCGAGTGAACAACACAATCACGGGAACAGAAAGCAATGTGCAATATCAACTTGTTAGCGACGGCACGTTTCATCTTTTTAATAATCATAATTAAAGTCTTATTTTATATTAACTATAGCGGTGATAGCCTAGTGGTTAGGGTGTCAGCCTCCTAATCAGAGGTCGGCGGTTCGAATCAGGGCACGCACCTCTAACTTTTCAGAGTTATGTGCGTTTGTATACAATTAAAATATCACTTGCTTAAACGGTGAAGGAAAACATCGTGAAGAAACCTGCACGCCTGAGAGTTAGTGTTCTCAAAGGCGTGTGAAGTCTGCCAATCCGCACATGGCCAGCGTGGTGGATTATGGCCAAACCCTTCTCATATTGAGAGGAGACCCGTGCTCTGTAGTGAGCCGGTAATGATGATGAAAGTCTTTGTTACTGAAAGCACATTGCTAGATTTAAACATAACGAATGAATCACCGTCATCTTCTTCTTCTTGCCCTTATCCCACATTATGTGGGGTCGGCACAACACGTCTTCTTCTTCCACTCACTTCTATCAGCCGTCACCTCACTACCCACACCTTTTACCCGCATATCCTCTTTTACACGATCCATCCATCTCTTATTTGGTCTTCCTCTACTCTTTTGCTCTTCCACGTTCTTATATAACATTCTTTTGGTGATATCACTTTCCTTCCTCCGCATTATATGACCATACTATGCCAGCCTGTTACTCCTCATCTTTTCTGTCACTGGCGCTACTTTTAGACTTCCCCTTATCACCGTCTTATTGTCACGAAAGAAGATTTTGCGTTTTGTACAATAATTCGACGTACGCACTGATACATGTTAAAATGTGATACCGCCGATATTTTAGTTACTTTTATATAATGAGAGAAAGAAAAACTAAAAATATTTATAATAAATAGAAATTAATAGCACACAACTTATCCAACGACAACCCAGTGTGGTTGGCTAAGGTTTCCACACCAGAATCCTCAATTACCTTTTGTTCTAATGCACCTTTCAACTTAATGGTTCAATCGAAATAAAATCGAAATCTTAACAGATCTGAAATGTTCGTCGAAAAGCGACGTCTCTTTAAATAAAACGCGTGGAGAGCTTTGCAGCGGAAAAGTTGCTTATCAAGTTCTTTTTTCAATGAAATTGCTTTTTATCTCATTAAATACAACGCGTTCCATTTTAAGATTTCAAGCATCTCAAAGCTTTAGTGACCTCCCACGTGACATTCGTTACGTATAGGTACCCCCATTAAACTTTTTATTGTTTATTATAATTTGTACTATTTTATTTATGCTTCCACCTGGTTTATAAATTCATTGTTAAGTTACAGCTTATTTAGTGATTTTTTTTTTCTTTTTTCTTTTTTATTACTTTTTTTCAAGTCACAGCACAGACCTCGCAGCAGAAAATCAGCGACATGTTTGCTTATATTGTACATCCTTTCTGATTTGTGTTACAGACATACATAAAGACTTTAGAATAATATGTATTGTTTGTATCACAATATAAGAATAAATACATTTCATTATTTCTTTCTTCCATTTCGTTAAATATAAAAAGTGGGTCGCACAGTAGAAGTCCATTGTACGAGACAACGAATAAAATGAAGCGATAAACACGTTTAAGCAATATTTTATGAAATCTATCAGAAACTGTTTTTCGGCGAACGCTCATTTGCATTGGTGAGGTTTTGAGTCCCGCGTTGCATTGAAAAATAAATACAGTGATATCTTCACTGAACTTTTCGAGTTCATCTTTTGTTCATTCAATTGAATGGACGAAATTTTGAATGATAAAAATTATTTTGGCATATTTATTTTCAAGCCCCTGTTTTATTAAAATACCAGTTTTTCCCGCGGTTTCGTCCGTATGTATTACTATACCGACTAGCTATTTAGCTAGTTATAAATGATATTATTGTAAGAATGATAATCACATACCGATGTAGATACGAGTATGTTATCTTTTAACAGTGAAATCCGTACGGCAAATTTTTGGATGAATTTGAGTTTTTCATGTTACCGGTCATCATCATCATCATGATCAACCCATTACAGGCTCACTACAGAGCACGGATCTCCTCTCAATATGAGAAGGGTTTTGGCCATAGTCCACCACGCTGGCTACGTGCGGATTGGCAGACTTCACACGCCTTTGAGAACATTATGGAGAACTGTCAGGCGTGCAGGTTTCCTCACGATGTTTTCCTTCACCGTTGAAGCAAGTGATATTTTAATTGTTTAAAACATGTTACCTGTAGGAAGCGTTTATTTTTCGGGAAGTCAGAGGAAAGAACGAGTCTTGGTCTCTGTTTGAGTCCCATAAACTATTTCTATACAAATAAAAACACGTCGATCCTATACTCTTTTGCTGCGTAAAAAGCCAACACTGTTTGTGCATTTATATTGACGATTTTAAACTTAAATTTTCGTGTTTATTATGCATATTTCAAAAAGCATGGTACATACATGCCACGTTAGTAAATTTTTCGTTATTTGGACCCAGTTAATCTGATCGTGGTGACGAAAGACTGCGGTGGTCCGCGGCGTCAGTTGGATGTCACGGGCAGATCTGACCGCCACGCATGTCCGCGTGCATATGTTATCGAATTATTAACTAATTGGTATGAAATAAATTCGGATGTGACCGTCGCGGAAATGTTGAATTCACATCGCAACTTGCACGCAATGACGACAAAAGCGTTAAAAATACTAAGTGTTTGTTGCGAAATTAACGTGTCTTAAGGATGCTCCGGTGTGGGAGCGACACGTCCGTAATAAACGTAATGCGTTATCTATGGGAAATGAAATTATATATTTATTAATAGGGTTTACTTCAGAATTAGGTCTAAGGCTTCGCTCGTTAACAATTTTTGATCACGGGAACTATTTGAGAGATCGGTATAGAAAGTAAAGTTTTCTGGTGGGAGGCTTCGGCCGTGGCTAGTTACCACCCTACCGACAAAGACGTGTCGCCAAGCGATTTAGCGTTCCGGCACGATGTCGCGTAGAAACCAATTAGGAGTGTGGGTTTACCATACCCCTAACAGGTTAGCCCACTACCATCTTAGACTGCATCATCACTTACTATCAGGTGGGATTGCCGTCAAGGGCTAACTTGTAGTGGATAAAAAAAAAAAAAAGTACATGTCTTTTTCCATAGCATAGATGACATGCATACCAAATGTCAAAGCTGTCTACTCGCAGCTTAGCTTGTAATTAATTTGCAATTTTACCTCAGAAGCAACTTAAGCAATTGGGATAAAAGGTAGCGTATTTTCTTTACCATACATGCCAAATTTCATTCAAATCCGTTCAGGCGTTTTTGCGTTATTGAGTAACAAACATCAACACTTTCACATTAATAATATATATAGGATGTAGGATATAGGAATATAGGGATATAGGATATAGGATTAGGTGAGATATCTGCTGATAAAACAGCATGCAAATACAAACAGTGCACCGTGCCGTGCCGTCAGTTATGGTTGCCATGGAATTCAGCCATTTCACGTTGGTCCATCATCGGCTGACTTGTAATGAATGATAATTTCGATGACGTCGCAGTGGACGGCGGCTTCTCGCGCAAGGCGTGCTGGTGGGACTTCGCGCGGCACTTGGACCGCCTGGATGCCGTGCTATTCACGCGCATCAACAACTGCTCGGTGGCGGGCATGGCCTCCGTCCTGCACCGCAAGGCCACGGCCAGCGTCTACCCGCAGATCGGACACTTCTTTTGCAATCTTGAAGTAAGTGCTATTCATCCATAGACTGTTATTTGGCGGATCTAAAAATCTTAAACGACATTTTCGTTTTGTTCACTTTTTCTTCATCCATGGAGGAGCCTTAGACAAATGGTGGGCGAGGTATGGACGCTGGTATCTTCACCGTGCATTTGCGAAAATACGCAAAACACCGTTATAGCGCTCTGCTTACGCCCGAAATCATCTTTCGGGCGTAAGCAGTGCGCCTCACCCAGAAGCGTTTGCAATTTATGTAATCGTTTGCGTAAATATTCAATAAAGATCGCAGCTATAGCAATGCTACTGGTTCTAGTACGTCCGTCGCCAAAGCGAGAGTACGACTGACAATTTTTTTTAAACATGGTCCATGGTTCCGCCATTCTGGATCATGGATGGCTGTTACAAAGCGGAATCGTCTGGTAGAGACATGGGCATTTAGGACGCGTAACGTTGAGACCCAGTTGTTACAAGAGAGTAATTTTTTGTTTTTACTTTTATGCACGCTGCAGTATGTGCCATTTAGTTTAAATAAAACAGCGGAAACGAATGAATATCGGACATTGCTCACTTGTACACATTTTGGCGTTTCAGGAACGACGCACCCTCTCTAGCCCAGACGGCAACAAAGACTCCGACCCCCTGCTCGTTTCCCTGCTGCAGACCGGCTCCGACATGATGACCGACCTTCGGCACCTGAATCTCAAGCCGCAACTCTGCTACAGAAGCCCTGACCCCATCAACCTTTACCATAAAGTTGGACATGGTAAGAATCTTTATTTCATAACATGCCAACCCAGTAGTGGTGTCTGAAAAACACCAAATATAACTGAGCTTCAATAGACGGCCTAAGCAAGTCCTTCACGACCCTAATGATCCACGGATTACCATCAATGACATGGTCACCTCTGAAGATAGAGACACACTTACAAGAACACACTTACAAGATGTAAGTCAACCTGGTGTGCGCTTTCTACGCCGGGGGTTCGTAATTAACATAACACGTGAGACACACTGAAAATTATTATAAAATTTGCATCTTAATATTCTCCGGTAGCATAAATGCACTTTTCCAAAATAAACCATATTTTGAAAACATATATGGCACTCTTCCCTGGTTCCGCAAACATTTCGACAGCCACTTCTGGAGATCGTTGACCGCATAATTGCATAATCGTTTAATCGATTGCTCAGTTAAGTTGTTCGTTTGTCTTCTTCAAAATGGTATTTATCTGTATGGCCGTGTGAGAACTGGTATAGTCGTGGTGCAAGATTATACGATGGTTTCGGTTGTTTTAACGGAGTTTTAGGAGTAGAAGAAACATGCATAGATTTTTTTTCCTTACTTCGGAAGTTGAGGACAATATAAATAAAAGGTTGTGGCTGAAAAAACGGTCTTTTTTAAAGCTTAATGTTACTGGTTTACATTAAGTTTCTTCTTTTTGTTTCAATTCAACTGATTAGAATTTTCTTTTTTTCAGGAACATTAGATATGTACGTTCTCAATCCGTCCAAGGACTCAAAATACGTGCGTGAATTCCTCAAAAGATGGCATAATAGTGAACAAAAGTTATTTGAAGGAGCTAGTATATCAGGACAATTTAATTTTCCCATTCCAAATTTAGTGTCGATATGTGCGCTTTTAGTATGGAGGCCAGCTAACCCAGATGACACTATCACTAGAATAATGTTCCCGGGATCGACGCCTCAACATAAAATATTCGAAGGTCTAGAAAAATTGAGACATTTAGAATTCCTCCAACATCCAACTTATACAGGAAGACAGATGATATCCACAACACCGGCACCAACAGCAACCACTATAACGACTTCTGTGAAACCGACCAAACAACCACTAACAAAAGTAAGTAAAGAGAGAAGTATTGTTTCTGAAAGGAAAGAAGAAAAGCACCTTGAAACAGAGCCCTTACCATCTAAAGTAATTAAAGATGAAACTGATTCAAAAAATATTATTGATAACAAATTATTAAGTGAACTTGTGGAGGGAGACGATAAAAAAATTGAGTCCGTTTTACAAGAAGCTATTACTGCTAGAGTAGACACCAAATTAGATGATAAGCTTGCTCAATACGAGAGTACAGTATTAGATGGCTTACCTAAAAAGAAAGAAGCAAAAAAAACTATAACTGATAAGAAACATAGACGTACTGATAAGACTGATGATGTAAAAGATACTATTTTAAAATCTTCTGATTTAAAAAAGTCTGATATCGAGAAACCTAAATCAGATGGGAAGAAAAAATATGAAAAAACAAAACCTGATGCGACAACACCAATTATAAAAAGCAAAGTTAGCGCTCGGACAGTACATAAATTAAGTGATAAGAAAATGACATTAACTACTATTGATAAAAAAGGAACTCATGATGATAAGAAATCTCCTCCTGCCACGCCAAAAAAATTGGTAGATATGAAAACTGCACCAACACCACTGCCAGTAAAAGATAAAGTTAGGATCAAAACTAGAAAACTTAGTCCAAGCAGCACACCAGCTAAAAGTACAAAAGAAGCAAATAATCGACGAGTTGTCGAGTCTAAATACAAACAACTTTCACCAAAGCGGGACTTAACACAAAAATCCCATGATAAAAAAGAACTTAAACCAAAACGAGAACCCATTTCTCGTAGACCCAGGCCTTTATCTTCGCCTATCAAAGGAATAAAAGCTGTAAAAAGTCCATCGAAGTCAATGAAAATAATAAAAGCAGACACATCTAAGTTAAAAGGTCTTCAGAGAGTTAATTACGAAGATATATTAAAGGAAGCTAAAAAATCTGATGAGGATACTTCCAAATCTTTAGATGATATCAAGCAACAAGAACTGGATGAAAAAGAAGAACAAGAAATTGTAAGAGAAATCGAAGCTGTATTTAACAGAGACAGTGAAGCAGAAGAAAATAAAGAATTTGTAGGGAGATCTGATATAGAAAAAATAACATGTTTATTAGATGATGCTAAAACAGAAACGATCGCTGACGGTGAATTTGAAGAGGAATATCTCATAATAGAAAAAGAAGAAGTTGATCAATATACGGAGGAATCAATAGCTGGCAAAGAAAGTATAAAAGAAATTGAAGATGAACTACATAAACATATAAAAGATAAAGAAGAATCTGAAAAGGTGAAAACTAAGGAACAAAGGGATGGTATCAAAGATAAAACAAAGACTGAAATATATATTGAAAAAGAAGCCAAAGAAACTGAATCGAAAGAACATTCAGTGAGTGTGGAAGAAAAACAAGATAACAGTAGTGAAAAGAAAACATCAGATAGTAAAAGTGGCATTGCCAAACCTAAAGGTTCCCTTGAAAATATAGTACAAGAATCACATCCAGATGAAAAAATATCAACAACTGTTGAATCAGGTGCTACTACAGCACCAACTCTGCCTGAAGATGAACGCATTCCTCTAGATGGTATCAAGGAAGATTATCAAGTTGAAGAGAAACACGTAAAAGAAGACACAAAAGAGAGTTTACACCCTCAAACACTCATTGATTTACACAAACCTGTCTCCATCGAAAAAAGTCCTAAACTAGATTCACAACCAGCACCTATTCGAGAAATTGTTAAAACCCCAGATGAAGTTGCCGATTTGCCATTGCATGAAGAAGCAGACTACCGACTCTATGAAGAGAAAAAAACTCCTGGAGAGGAGGATTATAAACGTAAACTGGATATTGGATTTGAGCAAGAAATAAAAATACCAAAAGATTTGCCACTTTTTGATAAAGAATCAAAGGTTTCATCGAAAACTATTCAAGATGATATTATAGTTCAAACTGCTCAGCGTCCATCACATGCTGAGCTAGTAACTGTTACTCCTGGCTCAGCGCCTGAATCCCCAATGTATCATGAACAAATGAATACCTTAATATTGTCTGGACAAGAGTTAGAACCAGTAAAGGAATATGACTCTGCTGGCTTCAATTACGGTCAATACACAGAAAAATTAAGAGAAACTCATATTACAACAGTACATTCCCCTATAAAAGATGATTTAGTTGTCACAGAAGACGTTTCTTCGATGCCTGAAAAAATTCCATCAATACCGGAAGACGTTGAAAAGGAAATAGAAGAGGCAAGTAAATTGGACATAGCAGAAAAACCTCTTTTAAGTCCAAAAGATGTAGAAAAAATTGTAGCTGATGTTGCTGAAGTGTTAAAATCTGATAAAAGTTTAGATGAACTTATCGCGGAAAAGTCGCCAATGCTTAGAAAATCACCTGAAATTTTTAGCACATTCAGTTTAGTTGATCAAAGCACAATTCAAGGAACGGAAAAAATATTGTACGGTGAAAGAGAAGGTGTAGAAGATCAAAATGTTTTAGTAAAATACAACGAACCAACAAATCTTGAAGAAAAAGGAGAAAAATTAAAAGGTGAAATTTTTGGGCAAGATAAAGTTTCTCCTGTACGATCATTGACATCCGATGATTTAAGTGACGTGTCTGATAAAACAGTTCTAAGTGAAAGTAAAAGAATCAAACGTGATATCAAAGACGATAAAGAAAACGATGAGATACATAAAAATAAATTTCAAGTAAATGGCTTTGCTGCCGATGTGGAAAAACATGTTGTAGATACCAATGTTGATATTAATAAATCAGACAAGAGATTGAGTGTTACGTTAGATTCTGCAAAAACATTGGAAAAACTTGAAGAAAAAATAGCAGATCTTAAGAAAAAAGAAGATAAAACATATGATGAAGCTGTTCCTCTAACTATAACCAAACCAGATAAAAAATCAAAAGAAGATGTCACCATTGAAACCTCAAAATTAAACCAACAGCACGTTACCCACCTCAGTGAAGCTCTTGAGAAAGAACCTACTTCTGAGGTTGAAAAACAAATATCTCCTGTAATTTCCGATAAAAACGCAGGATTAACAGATACTCGTTTAGATATGATTACAACTATGAAAAAATTGGATGAAATATCAAGTCCCGATATTATCCAAGACGTAAAAGATTATTCAAAACCTATTACATTGGAAGATAAATTAAAGACAAAGTCTTATGTCGATTCTGACAAACTTGATGATAAGCAAGTAAGTTTAGAAAAGGATACGACTCCACTTTCGAAAGATGAAAAGCTTTCAAAGGTTGATGGTGATGAAATTAAAGATTTAAAACCAGCTGAAAAGAAAAAGGAAAGCAAATCTATGATAAGTAGTTTTATGAATAAATTTGATGAAAAAATTAGTAAAGCCAAAGAATTTCTGACGAAAAAAACTGACAAAACTTTTGAACAGATTGATAACTTAGAAACAAAACTATCTTCAACATCAATAGAGATTAAATCACCTGAATCCAACGATGAACATCAGACCTCGTTGACAAAAGAATTTGACGATTTAATTTTATCAAAAGTACAATTATATGAACAGTATATGATTGCGCTAGTTTCAACACAAATAGATATTGAAGAGGAGCTAAGAAAATTTACGATGTTTGGTGAACCAAAAGAAAATGTAAACATTAAAAAAGAAAGCATAAAAGTTGAACAAGGTATAATCTTGCGAACAACAATCACAAGAATAATTACAACGAAATATGCTAATACCAACGGCGTCATTCAGAAAATCAAATCAGTAACAATAATAACAATAACTGATGCCCACCCTGATGGAACTTCATCATTGAAAATTGATGGTAATACAACTTTAAGAGAAGTTGAAGATATTGAGTCTAATAAAACTAAAGAATTTAATATAGAGGAAGATACGACAAGTGAACAAAATCATGACAAGAAATCTCTTAAAGTCAATGGTGAAGAAGTTATTCAAAAAGTCGAGACAAAAACTACAAGAACAATATTAAGAAAATCTAAAAGTTTGAAAAAAATAATTAAAACAACTTTCGAAATAGAAACAGATTTAATATTTGCAAACAATTTAATAGAAAATATCAAAACAACGAAGTTATGCATACATGATTACAATACTTCTGGTAAAGAATTGGCTAATGAGAAAGTGGTTAAAATTTTTGTTTCATCACAGAAGTTCATACAAGATATAACAATAACACCTACTTATTTACCAGATATATATTCAGTTCAAAAACAAATAAATGAAAGTGCTCACTTAACGGAAGAAGAAATAAGCAAAGCTAAACCAGGTCATGGACAACCTTTACTTACTGCGAAATCATCAGATAAAGCCTCATCACCAAGCCCTGTGAAGGACGGTGACAAAACTCCTATCGCGGAAGAATTATTCGAAAAGGAACCAAGTCTACCAATGGTCTCACTTGGTCCTGAGAAACTATCAGACAAAGCTTTATCGCCAAGCCCTGTCAAGGAAGCTGACAAAACTCCTGTTACTGAAAAACTAATCGAGAAGGAAATAAGTCCTCCGAAAGAAGTTATGGCTGCTGAAAAACCATCAGAGAAAGTCTCGCCAGTAAGTCCTCTCAAGGAGGATGATAAAACTCCGTTAACTGAAAAACTAATCAAGAAGGAAGCAAGCCCTGTAAAAGAAGTAATGACTGCTGAGACACCATCAGAGAAAGTCTCGCCAGCAAGTCCTCTCAAGGAGGATGACAAAACTCCTATCACTGAACAATCATTTGAAGAGGAAACTATCCAACCTACCGAGGCACCAAGTACAGCGGAAACATACGACAAAACCCAATCACCAAGCCTTATCAAGGAGGATGATAAAATTCCTATTACTGAAAAACTAATCGAAAAGGAAGCAAGTCCACCGAAAGAAATTACGACTGCTGAGAAACCATCAGAGAAAGTCTCGCCAGTAAGTCCTCTCAAGGAGGATGACAAAACTCCGTTAACTGAAAAACAAATCGAGAAGGAAGCAAGCCCTGTAAAAGAAGTAATGACTGCTGAGACACCTTCAGGGAAAGTCTCACCAGCAAGTCCTCTCAAGGAGGATGATAAAACTCCGTCAACTGAAAAACTAATCGAGAAGGAAGCAAGTACTCCTAAAGAAGTAATGACTGCTGAGACACAATCGGAGAAAGTCTCACCAGCAAGTCCTATCAAGGAGGATGTCAAAACTCCGTTAACTGAAAACCTAATCGAGAAGGAAGCAAGTCCTCCCAAAGAAGTTATGACTGCTGAGAAACCATCAGAGAAAGTCTCGCCAGCAAGTCCTCTCAAGGAGGATGACAAAACTCCGTTAACTGAAAAACTAATCGAGAAGGAAGAAAGTCCTCTTAAAGAAGTAACGACTGCTGAGACACCATCAGAGAAAGTCTCACCGATAAGTCCTCTCAAAGAGGGTGACAAAACTTCCGTTACTGAAAAACAAATTGAGAAGGAAGCAAGCCCTGTAAAAGAAGTAATGACTGCTGATACACCATCAGAGAAAGTCTCACCAGTAAGTCCTCTCAAAGAGGGTGACAAAACTTCTGTTACTGAAAAACTAATCGAGAAGGACGCCAGTCCTCCGAAAGAAGTTATGACTGCTGAGAAACCATCAGAGAAAGTCTCACCAGCAAGTCCTCTCAAGGAGGATGACAAAACTCCGTTAACTGAAAAACTAATTGAGAAGGAATCAAGTCCACCGAAAGAAATTATGAGTGCTGAGAAACCATCAGAGAAAGTCGCGCCGGTAAGTCCTCTCAAAGAGGGTGACAAAACTCCTGTTACTGAAAAACTAATCGAGAAGGAAGCAAGTCCTCCGAAAGAAGTTATGACTGCTGAGGAAACATCAGAGAAAGTCTCGCCGGTAAGTCCTCTCAAAGAGGGTGACAAAACTTCTGTTACTGAAAAACTAATTGAGAAGGAAGCCAGTCCTCCGAAAGAAGTTATGACTGCTGAGAAACCATCAGAGAAAGTCTCGCCAGCAAGTCCTCTCAAGGAGGATGACAAAACTCCGTTAACTGAAAAACTACTCGAGAAGGAAGCAAGTCCTCCTAAAGAAGTAATGACTGCTGAGAAACCATCAGAGAAAGTCTCGCCGGTAAGTCCTCTCAAGAAGGATGACAAAACTCCGTCAACTGAAAAACTAATCGAGAAGGAAGCAAGTACTCCTAAAGAAGTAATGACTGCTGAGACACAATCGGAGAAAGTCTCACCAGCAAGTCCTATCAAGGAGGATGTCAAAACTCCGTTAACTGAAAACCTAATCGAGAAGGAAGCAAGTCCTCCCAAAGAAGTTATGACTGCTGAGAAACCATCAGAGAAAGTCTCGCCAGCAAGTCCTCTCAAGGAGGATGACAAAACTCCGTTAACTGAAAAACTAATCGAGAAGGAAGAAAGTCCTCTTAAAGAAGTAACGACTGCTGAGACACCATCAGAGAAAGTCTCACCGATAAGTCCTCTCAAAGAGGGTGACAAAACTTCCGTTACTGAAAAACAAATTGAGAAGGAAGCAAGCCCTGTAAAAGAAGTAATGACTGCTGATACACCATCAGAGAAAGTCTCACCAGTAAGTCCTCTCAAAGAGGGTGACAAAACTTCTGTTACTGAAAAACTAATCGAGAAGGACGCCAGTCCTCCGAAAGAAGTTATGACTGCTGAGAAACCATCAGAGAAAGTCTCGCCAGCAAGTCCTCTCAAGGAGGATGACAAAACTCCGTTAACTGAAAAACTACTCGAGAAGGAAGCAAGTCCTCCTAAAGAAGTAATGACTGCTGAGAAACCATCAGAGAAAGTCTCGCCGGTAAGTCCTCTCAAGAAGGATGACAAAACTCCTGTTACTGAAAAACTAATCGAGAAGGAAGCAAGCCCTCCGAAAGAAGTTATGACTGCTGAGAAACCATCAGAGAAAGTCTCGCCAGCAATTCCTCTCAAGAAGGATGACAAAACTCCTGTTACTGAAAAACTAATAGAGAAGGAAGCAAGCCCTCCGAAAGAAGTTATGACTGCTGAGAAACCATCAGAAAAAGTCGCGCCGGTAAGTCCTCTAAAAGAGGGTGACAAAACTCCTGTTACTGAAAAACTAATCGAGAAGGAAGCAAGTCCTCCGAAAGAAGTTATGACTGCTGATGAACCATCAGAGAAAGTCTCGCCAGTAAGTCCTCTCAAAGAGGGTGACAAAACTTCTGTTACTGAAAAACTATTCGAGAAGGAAGCAAGTCCTCCTAAAGAAGTAACGACTGCTGAGACGTCAGAGAAAGTCTCGCCGGTAAGTCCTCTCAAGGAGGATGACAAAACTCCGTTAACTGAAAAACTAATCGAGAAGGAAGCAAGTCCTCCTAAAGAAGTAACGACTGCTGAGACACCGTCAGAGAAAGTCTCGTCGGTAAGTCCTCTCAAGGAAGATGACAAAACGCCTGTTACTGAAAAACTAATCGAGAAGAAAGCAAGTCCTCCTAAAGAAGAAACGACTGCTGAGACACCGTCAGAGAAAGTCTCGCCGGTAAGTCCTCTCAAAGAGGATGACAAAACTCCTGTTACTGAAAAACTAATCGAGAAGGAAGCCAGTCCTCCGAAGGAAGTAATGACTGCTGAGACACCATCAGAGAAAGTCTCACCAGTAAGTCCTCTCAAAGAGGGTGACAAAACTTCTGTTACTGAAAAACTATTCGAGAAGGAAGCAAGTCCTCCTAAAGAAGTAACGACAGCTGAGACGTCAGAGAAAGCCTCGCCGGTAAGTCCTCTCAAGAAGGATGACAAAACTCCTGTTACTGAAAAACTAATCGAGAAGGAAGCAAGCCCTCCGAAAGAAGTTCTGACTGCTGAGAAACCATCAGAGAAAGTCTCGCCGGTAAGTCCTCTCAAAGAGGGTGACAAAACTTCTGTTACTGAAAAAGTAATCGAGAAGGAAGCCAGTCCTCCGAAGGAAGTAATGACTGCTGAGACACCATCAGAGAAAGTCTCACCAGTAAGTCCTCTCAAAGAGGGTGACAAAACTTCTGTTACTGAAAAACTATTCGAGAAGGAAGCAAGTCCTCCTAAAGAAGTAACGACTGCTAAGACACCGTCAGAGAAAGTCTCGTCGGTAAGTCCTCTCAAGGAAGATGACAAAACTCCTGTTACTGAAAAACTAACAGAGAAGGAAGCAAGTCCTCCTAAAGAAGTAACGACTGCTGAGACACCGTCAGAGAAAGTCTCGCCAGTAAGTCCTCTCAAGGAAGATGACAAAACTCCTGTTACTGAAAAACTAACCGAGAAGGAAGCAAGTCCTCCTAAAGAAGAAACGACTGCTGAGACACCGTCAGAGAAAGTCTCGCCGCAAAGTCCTCTCAAGGAGGATGACAAAACTCCTGCTACTGAAAAACTAATCGAGAAGGAAGCCAGTCCTCCGAAGGAAGTAATGACTGATGAGAAACCATCAAAGCAAGTCTCGCCAGTAAGTCCTCTCAAGGAAGATGACAAAACTCCTGTTGCTGAAAAACTAGTCGAGAAGGAAGCAAGTCCTCCTAAAGAAGTAACGACTGCTGAGACACCATCAGAGAAAGTCTCACCAGTAAGTCCTCTCAAGGAGGATGACAAAACTCCTGTTACTGAAAAACTAATCGAGAAGGAAGCAAGCCCTCCGAAAGAAGTTATGACTGCTGAGAAACCATCAGAGAAAGTCTCGCCAGCAGGTCCTCTCAAGGAGGATGACAAAACTCCTGCTACTGAAAAACTAATCGAGAAGGAAGCCAGTCCTCCGAAGGAAGTAATGACTGCTGAGAAACCATCAAAGCAAGTCTCGCCAGTAAGTCCTCTCAAGGAAGATGACAAAACTCCTGTTACTGAAAAACTAATCGAGAAGGAAGCAAGCCCTCCGAAAGAAGTTATGACTGCTGAGAAACCATCAGAGAAAGTCTCGCCGGTAAGTCCTCTCAAAGAGGGTGACAAAACTTCTGTTACTGAAAAAGTAATCGAGAAGGAAGCCAGTCCTCCGAAGGAAGTAATGACTGCTGAGACACCATCAGAGAAAGTCTCACCAGTAAGTCCTCTCAAAGAGGGTGACAAAACTTCTGTTACTGAAAAACTATTCGAGAAGGAAGCAAGTCCTCCTAAAGAAGTAACGACTGCTGAGACACCGTCAGAGAAAGTCTCGCCGGTAAGTCCTCTCAAGGAAGATGACAAAACTCCTGTTACTGAAAAACTAATAGAGAAGGAAGCAAGGCCTCCTAAAGAAGTAACGACTGCTGAGACACCGTCAGAGAAAGTCTCGCCGGTAAGTCCTCTCAAGGAAGATGACAAAACTCCTGTTACTGAAAAACTAATCGAGAAGGAAGCAAGTCCTCCTAAAGAAGTAACGACTGCTGAGACACCGTCAGAGAAAGTCTCGCCGGTAAGTCCTCTCAAGGAAGATGACAAAACTCCTGTTACTGAAAAACTAATCGAGAAGGAAGCAAGCCCTCCCAAAGAAGTTATGACTGCTGAGAAACCATCAGAGAAAGTCTCGCCGGTAAGTCCTCTCAAAGAGGGTGACAAAACTTCTGTTACTGAAAAAGTAATCGAGAAGGAAGCCAGTCCTCCGAAGGAAGTAATGACTGCTGAGACACCATCAGAGAAAGTCTCACCAGTAAGTCCTCTCAAAGAGGGTGACAAAACTTCTGTTACTGAAAAACTATTCGAGAAGGAAGCAAGTCCTCCTAAAGAAGTAACGACTGCTGAGACACCGTCAGAGAAAGTCTCGCCGGTAAGTCCTCTCAAGGAGGATGACAAAACTCCTGTTACTGAAAAACTAATCGAGAAGGAAGCAAGTCCTCCTAAAGAAGTTATGACTGCTGAGAAACCATCAAAGCAAGTCTCGCCAGTAAGTCCTCTCAAGGAGGATGACAAAACTCCTGTTACTGAAAAACTAGTCGAGAAGGAAGAAAGTCCTCCTAAAGAAGTAACGACTGCTGAGACACCATCAGAGAAAGTCTCACCAGTAAGTCCTCTCAAGGAGGATGACAAAACTCCTGTTATTGAAAAACTAATCAAGAAGGAAGCAAGCCCTCCGAAAGAAGTTATGACTGCTGAGAAACCATCAGAGAAAGTCTCGCCAGCAGGTCCTCTCAAGGAGGATGACAAAACTCCGTTAACTGAAAAACTAATCGAGAAGGAAGCAAGTCCTCCTAAAGAAGTAACGACTGCTAAGACACCGTCAGAGAAAGTCTCGCCGGTAAGTCCTGTCAAGGAAGATGACAAAACTCCTGTTACTGAAAAACTAATCGAGAAGGAAGCAAGTCCTCCTAAAGAAGTAACGACTGCTGAGACACCGTCAGAAAAAGTCTCGCCGGTAAGTCCTCTCAAGGAAGATGACAAAACTCCTGTTACTGAAAAACTAATCGAGAAGGAAGCAAGTCCTCCTAAAGAAGTAACGACTGCTGAGACACCGTCAGAGAAAGTCTCGCCGGTAAGTCCTCTCAAGGAAGATGACAAAACTCCGTTAACTGAAAAACTAATCGAGAAGGAAACAGGTCCTCCTAAAGAAGTAACGACTGCTGAGACACCGTCAGAGAAAGTCTCGCCGGTAAGTCCTCTCAAGGAAGATGACAAAACTCCTGTTACTGAAAAACTAATCGAGAAGGAAGCAAGTCCTCCTAAAGAAGTAACGACTGCTGAGACACCATCAGAGAAAGTCTCGCCGGTAAGTCCTCTCAAGGAAGATGACAAAACTCCGTTAACTGAAAAACTAATCGAGAAGGAAGAAAGTCCTCTTAAAGAAGTAACGACTGCTGAGACACCATCAGAGAAAGTCTCACCGATAAGTCCTCTCAAAGAGGGTGACAAAACTTCCGTTACTGAAAAACAAATTGAGAAGGAAGCAAGCCCTGTAAAAGAAGTAATGACTGCTGATACACCATCAGAGAAAGTCTCACCAGTAAGTCCTCTCAAAGAGGGTGACAAAACTTCTGTTACTGAAAAACTAATGGAGAAGGACGCCAGTCCTCCGAAAGAAGTTATGACTGCTGAGAAACCATCAGAAAAAGTCGCGCCGGTAAGTCCTCTCAAAGAGGGTGACAAAACTCCTGTTACTGAAAAACTAATCGAGAAGGAAGCAAGTCCTCCGAAAGAAGTTATGACTGCTGAGGAACCATCAGAGAAAGTCTCGCCAGTAAGTCCTCTCAAAGAGGGTGACAAAACTTCTGTTACTGAAAAACTAATCGAGAAGGAAGCCAGTCCTCCGAAAGAAGTTATGACTGCTGAGAAACCATCAGAGAAAGTCTCGCCAGCAGGTCCTCTCAAGGAGGATGACAAAACTCCGTTAACTGAAAAACTAATCGAGAAGGAAGCAAGTCCTCCTAAACAAGTAACGACTGCTGAGACACCGTCAGAGAAAGTCTCGCCGGTAAGTCCTCTCAAGGAAGATGACAAAACTCTTGTTACTGAAAAACTAATCGAGAAGGAAGCAAGTCCTCCTAAAGAAGTAACGACTGCTGAGACACCGTCAGAGAAAGTCTCGCCGGTAAGTCCTCTCAAGGAGGATGACAAAACTCCTGTTACTGAAAAACTAATCGAGAAGGAAACAAGTCCTCCTAAAGAAGTAACGACTGCTGAGACACCATCAGAGAAAGTCTCGCCGGTAAGTCCTCTCAAGGAAGATGACAAAACTCCGTTAACTGAAAAACTAATCGAGAAGGAAGCAAGCCCTGTAAAAGAAGTAATGACTGCTGAGACACCATCAGAAAAAGTCTCACCAGTGAGTCCTCTCAAAGAGGGTGACAAAACTTCTGTTACTGAAAAACTAATCGAGAAGGACGCCAGTCCTCCGAAAGAAGTTATGACTGCTGAGAAACCATCAGAGAAAGTCTCACCAGCAAGTCCTCTCAAGGAGGATGACAAAACTCCGTTAACTGAAAAACTAATTGAGAAGGAATCAAGTCCACCGAAAGAAATTATGAGTGCTGAGAAACCATCAGAGAAAGTCGCGCCGGTAAGTCCTCTCAAAGAGGGTGACAAAACTCCTGTTACTGAAAAACTAATCGAGAAGGAAGCAAGTCCTCCGAAAGAAGTTATGACTGCTGAGGAAACATCAGAGAAAGTCTCGCCGGTAAGTCCTCTCAAAGAGGGTGACAAAACTTCTGTTACTGAAAAACTAATCGAGAAGGAAGCCAGTCCTCCGAAAGAAGTTATGACTGCTGAGAAACCATCAGAGAAAGTCTCGCCAGCAAGTCCTCTCAAGGAGGATGACAAAACTCCGTTAACTGAAAAACTACTCGAGAAGGAAGCAAGTCCTCCTAAAGAAGTAATGACTGCTGAGAAACCATCAGAGAAAGTCTCGCCGGTAAGTCCTCTCAAGAAGGATGACAAAACTCCTGTTACTGAAAAACTAATCGAGAAGGAAGCAAGCCCTCCGAAAGAAGTTATGACTGCTGAGAAACCATCAGAGAAAGTCTCGCCAGCAATTCCTCTCAAGAAGGATGACAAAACTCCTGTTACTGAAAAACTAATGGAGAAGGAAGCAAGCCCTCCGAAAGAAGTTATGACTGCTGAGAAACCATCAGAAAAAGTCGCGCCGGTAAGTCCTCTCAAAGAGGGTGACAAAACTCCTGTTACTGAAAAACTAATCGAGAAGGAAGCAAGTCCTCCGAAAGAAGTTATGACTGCTGAGGAACCATCAGAGAAAGTCTCGCCAGTAAGTCCTCTCAAAGAGGGTGACAAAACTTCTGTTACTGAAAAACTAATCGAGAAGGAAGCCAGTCCTCCGAAAGAAGTTATGACTGCTGAGAAACCATCAGAGAAAGTCTCGCCAGCAGGTCCTCTCAAGGAGGATGACAAAACTCCGTTAACTGAAAAACTAATCGAGAAGGAAGCAAGTCCTCCTAAACAAGTAACGACTGCTGAGACACCGTCAGAGAAAGTCTCGTCGGTAAGTCCTCTCAAGGAAGATGACAAAACTCCTGTTACTAAAAAACTAATCGAGAAGAAAGCAAGTCCTCCTAAAGAAGAAACGACTGCTGAGACACCGTCAGAGAAAGTCTCGCCGGTCAGTCCTCTCAAGGAGGATGACAAAACTCCTGTTACTGAAAAACTAATCGAGAAGGAAGCCAGTCCTCCGAAGGAAGTAATGACTGCTGAGACACCATCAGAGAAAGTCTCACCAGTAAGTCCTCTCAAAGAGGGTGACAAAACTTCTGTTACTGAAAAACTATTCGAGAAGGAAGCAAGTCCTCCTAAAGAAGTAACGACTGCTGAGACGTCAGAGAAAGTCTCGCCGGTAAGTCCTCTCAAGAAGGATGACAAAACTCCCGTTACTGAAAAACTAATCGAGAAGGAAGCAAGCCCTCCGAAAGAAGTTCTGACTGCTGAGAAACCATCAGAGAAAGTCTCGCCGGTAAGTCCTCTCAAAGAGGGTGACAAAACTTCTGTTACTGAAAAACTAATCGAGAAGGAAGCCAGTCCTCCGAAAGAAGTTATGACTGCTGAGAAACCATCAGAGAAAGTCTCGCCAGTAAGTCCTCTCAAGGAGGATGACAAAACTCCGTTAACTGAAAAACTACTCGAGAAGGAAGCAAGTCCTCCTAAAGAAGTAATGACTGCTGAGAAACCATCAGAGAAAGTCTCGCCGGTAAGTCCTCTCAAGAAGGATGACAAAACTCCTGTTACTGAAAAACTAATCGAGAAGGAAGCAAGCCCTCCGAAAGAAGTTATGACTGCTGAGAAACCATCAGAGAAAGTCTCGCCAGCAATTCCTCTCAAGAAGGATGACAAAACTCCTGTTACTGAAAAACTAATGGAGAAGGAAGCAAGCCCTCCGAAAGAAGTTATGACTGCTGAGAAACCATCAGAAAAAGTCGCGCCGGTAAGTCCTCTCAAAGAGGGTGACAAAACTCCTGTTACTGAAAAACTAATCGAGAAGGAAGCAAGTCCTCCGAAAGAAGTTATGACTGCTGAGGAACCATCAGAGAAAGTCTCGCCAGTAAGTCCTCACAAAGAGGGTGACAAAACTTCTGTTACTGAAAAACTAATCGAGAAGGAAGCCAGTCCTCCGAAAGAAGTTATGACTGCTGAGAAACCATCAGAGAAAGTCTCGCCAGCAGGTCCTCTCAAGGAGGATGACAAAACTCCGTTAACTGAAAAACTAATCGAGAAGGAAGCAAGTCCTCCTAAACAAGTAACGACTGCTGAGACACCGTCAGAGAAAGTCTCGTTGGTAAGTCCTCTCAAGGAAGATGACAAAACTCCTGTTACTGAAAAACTAATCGAGAAGGAAGCCAGTCCTCCGAAGGAAGTAATGACTGCTGAGACACCATCAGAGAAAGTCTCACCAGTAAGTCCTCTCAAAGAGGGTGACAAAACTTCTGTTACTGAAAAACTATTCGAGAAGGAAGCAAGTCCTCCTAAAGAAGTAACGACTGCTGAGACGTCAGAGAAAGTCTCGCCGGTAAGTCCTCTCAAGAAGGATGACAAAACTCCTGTTACTGAAAAACTAATCGAGAAGGAAGCAAGCCCTCCGAAAGAAGTTCTGACTGCTGAGAAACCATCAGAGAAAGTCTCGCCGGTAAGTCCTCTCAAAGAGGGTGACAAAACTTCTGTTACTGAAAAAGTAATCGAGAAGGAAGCCAGTCCTCCGAAGGAAGTAATGACTGCTGAGACACCATCAGAGAAAGTCTCACCAGTAAGTCCTCTCAAAGAGGGTGACAAAACTTCTGTTACTGAAAAACTATTCGAGAAGGAAGCAAGTCCTCCTAAAGAAGTAACGACTGCTGAGACACCGTCAGTGAAAGTCTCGCAGGTAAGTCCTCTCAAGGAAGATGACAAAACTCCTGTTAAAGAAAAACTAACAGAGAAGGAAGCAAGTCCTCCTAAAGAAGTAACGACTGCTGAGACACCGTCAGAGAAAGTCTCGCCGGTAAGTCCTCTCAAGGAAGATGACAAAACTCCTGTTACTGAAAAACTAACCGAGAAGGAAGCAAGTCCTCCTAAAGAAGAAATGACTGCTGAGACACCGTCAGAGAAAGTCTCGCCGCAAAGTCCTCTCAAGGAGGATGACAAAACTCCTGCTACTGAAAAACTAATCGAGAAGGAAGCCAGTCCTCCAATGGAAGTAATGACTGATGAGAAACCATCAAAGCAAGTCTCGCCAGTAAGTCCTCTCAAGGAAGATGACAAAACTCCTGTTGCTGAAAAACTAGTCGAGAAGGAAGCAAGTCCTCCTAAAGAAGTAACGACTGCTGAGACACCATCAGAGAAAGTCTCACCAGTAAGTCCTCTCAAGGAGGATGACAAAACTCCTGTTACTGAAAAACTAATCGAGAAGGAAGCAAGCCCTCCGAAAGAAGTTATGACTGCTGAGAAACCATTAGAGAAAGTCTCGCCAGCAGGTCCTCTCAAGGAGGATGACAAAACTCCTGCTACTGAAAAACTAATCGAGAAGGAAGCCAGTCCTCCGAAGGAAGTAATGACTGCTGAGAAACCATCAAAGCAAGTCTCGCCAGTAAGTCCTCTCAAGGAAGATGACAAAACTCCTGTTACTGAAAAACTAATCGAGAAGGAAGCAAGCCCTCCGAAAGAAGTTATGACTGCTGAGAAACCATCAGAGAAAGTCTCGCCGGTAAGTCCTCTCAAAGAGGGTGACAAAACTTCTGTTACTGAAAAAGTAATCGAGAAGGAAGCCAGTCCTCCGAAGGAAGTAATGACTGCTGAGACACCATCAGAGAAAGTCTCACCAGTAAGTCCTCTCAAAGAGGGTGACAAAACTTCTGTTACTGAAAAACTATTCGAGAAGGAAGCAAGTCCTCCTAAAGAAGTAACGACTGCTGAGACACCGTCAGAGAAAGTCTCGCCGATAAGTCCTCTCAAGGAAGATGACAAAACTCCTGTTACTGAAAAACTAATAGAGAAGGAAGCAAGTCCTCCTAAAGAAGTAACGACTGCTGAGACACCGTCAGAGAAAGTCTCGCCGGTAAGTCCTCTCAAGGAAGATGACAAAACTCCTGTTACTGAAAAACTAATCGAGAAGGAAGCAAGTCCTTCTAAAGAAGTAACGACTGCTGAGACACCGTCAGAGAAAATCTCGCCGGTAAGTCCTCTCAAGGAAGATGACAAAACTCCTGTTACTGAAAAAGTAATCGAGAAGGAAGCAAGCCCTCCCAAAGAAGTTATGACTGCTGAGAAACCATCAGAGAAAGTCTCGCCGGTAAGTCCTCTCAAAGAGGGTGACAAAACTTCTGTTACTGAAAAAGTAATCGAGAAGGAAGCCAGTCCTCCGAAGGAAGTAATGACTGCTGAGACACCATCAGAGAAAGTCTCACCAGTAAGTCCTCTCAAAGAGGGTGACAAAACTTCTGTTACTGAAAAACTATTCGAGAAGGAAGCAAGTCCTCCTAAAGAAGTAACGACTGCTGAGACACCGTCAGAGAAAGTCTCGCCGGTAAGTCCTCTCAAGGAGGATGACAAAACTCCTGTTACTGAAAAACTAATCGAGAAGGAAGCAAGTCCTCCTAAAGAAGTTATGACCGCTGAGAAACCATCAAAGCAAGTCTCGCCAGTAAGTCCTCTCAAGGAGGATGACAAAACTCCTGTTACTGAAAAACTAGTCGAGAAGGAAGCAAGTCCTCCTAAAGAAGTAACGACTGCTGAGACACCATCAGAGAAAGTCTCACCAGTAAGTCCTCTCAAGGAGGATGACAAAACTCCTGTTACTGAAAAACTAATCGAGAAGGAAGCAAGCCCTCCGAAAGAAGTAACGACTGCTGAGACACCGTCAGAGAAAGTCTCGCCGGTAAGTCCTCTCAAGGAAGATGACAAAACTCCTGTTACTGAAAAACTAATCGAGAAGGAAGCAAGTCCTCCTAAAGAAGTTATGACTGCTGAGAAACCATCAGAGAAAGTCTCGCCGGTAAGTCCTCTCAAAGAGGGTGACAAAACTTCTGTTACTGAAAAAGTAATCGAGAAGGAAGCCAGTCCTCCGAAGGAAGTAATGACTGCTGAGACACCATCAGAGAAAGTCTCACCAGTAAGTCCTCTCAAAGAGGGTGACAAAACTTCTGTTACTGAAAAACTATTCGAGAAGGAAGCAAGTCCTCCTAAAGAAGTAACGACTGCTGAGACACCGTCAGAGAAAGTCTCGCCGGTAAGTCCTCTCAAGGAGGATGACAAAACTCCTGTTACTGAAAAACTAATCGAGAAGGAAGCAAGTCCTCCTAAAGAAGTAACCACTGCTGAGACACCATCAGAGAAAGTCTCAGCAGTAAGTCCTCTCAAAGAGGGTGACAAAACTTCTGTTACTGAAAAACTATTCGAGAAGGAAGCAAGTCCTCCTAAAGAAGTAACGACTGCTGAGACACCGTCAGAGAAAGTCTCGCCGGTAAGTCCTCTCAAGGAAGATGACAAAACTCCGTTAACTGAAAAACTAATCGAGAAGGAAGCAAGTCCTCCTAAAGAAGTGATGACTGCTGAGACGCCATCCGAGAAAATCTCGCCAGTAATTCCTCTCAAAGAAGATGACAAAACATCTGTAGCTGAAAAAGTAATCGAGAAGGAAGCAAGTCCTCCGAAAGAAATTATGACTGCTGAGAAACCATCAAAGCAAGTCTCACCAGTAAGTCCTCTCAAGGAGGATGACAAAACTCCTGTTACTGAAAAACTAGTCGAGAAGGAAGCAAGTCCTCCGAAAGAAGTAACGACTGCTGAGACACCATCAGAGAAAGTCTCACCAGTAAGTCCTCTCAAGGAGGATGACAAAACTCCTGTTACTGAAAAACTAATCGAGAAGGAAGCAAGTCCTCCGAAAGAAGTTATGACTGCTGAGAAACCATCAGAGAAAATCTCGCCAGCAAGTCCTCTCAAGGAGGATCACAAAACTCCGGTACATGAAAAACTAATCGAGAAGGAAGCAAGTCCTCCTAAAGAAGTAACGTCTGCTGAGAAACCGTCAGAGAAAGTCTCGCCGGTAAGTTCTCTCAAGGAGGCTGACAAAACCCCTGTTACTGAAAAACTAATCGAGAGGGAAGCAAGTCCTCTGAAAGAAGTTATGACTGCTGAGAAACCATCAGAGAAAGTCCCACGAGTAAGTTCTCTTAAGGAGGATGACAAAACTCCTGTTACTGAAAAACTTATCGAGAAGGAAGGAAGTCCTCTAAAAGAAGTTATGACTGCTGAGAAACCATCAGAGAAAGTCTCGCCAGCAAGTACTTTTAAGAAGGATGACAAAACTCCGTTAACTGTAAAACCAATCGAGAAGGAAGCAAGTCCTCCGAAAGAAGTAATGACTGCTGAGACACCATCAGAGAAAGTCTCGCCAGCAAGTCCTCTCAAGGAGGGTGACAAAACTCCGTTTACTGAAAAACTAATCGAAAAGGAAACCAGTCCTCCGAAAGAAGTTATGACTGCTGAGACACCATCAGAGAAAGTCTCGGCAGTAAGTACTCTCAAAGTGGGTGACAAAACTCCTGATACTGAAAAAGAAATCGAGAAGGAAGCAAGTCCTCCGAAAGAAGTCATGCCTTCTAAGAAACCATCAGAGAAAGTCTCGCCAGCAAGTACTCTCAAGGAGGATGACAAAACTCCGTTAACTGAAAAACCAATCGAGAAGGAAGCAAGTCCTCCGAAAGAAGTAATGACTGCTGAGACACCATCAGATAAAGTCTCGCCTAGAAGTCCTCTCAAGGAGGATGACAAAACTTCTGTAACTGAAAAACTAATCGAGAAGGAAGCAAGTCCTCCGAAAGAAGTTATGACTGCTGAGAAACCATCAAAGCAAGTCTCGCCAGTAAGTCCTCTCAAGGAGGATGACAAAACTCCTGTTACTGAAAAACTAGTCGAGAAGGAAGCAAGTCCTCCTAAAGAAGTAACGACTGCTGAGACACCATCAGAGAAAGTCTCACCAGTAAGTCCTCTTAAGGAGGATGACAAAACTCCTGTTACTGAAAAACTAAATGAGAAAGAAGCAAGTCCTCCGAAAGAAGTTATGACTGCTGAGAAACCATCAGAGAAAATCTCACCAGTAAGTCCGGTCACGGAGGGTGACAAAACTTCAGTTACTGAAAAAGTAATCGAGAAGGAAGCTAGTGGTCTCAAAGAAGTTGTGAGTGCTGAGACACCATCAGACAAAGTCGCGCCAGAAAGTCCTCTCAAGGAGGGTGACAAGACTCCTGTTACTGAAAAACTAATCGAGAAGGACGCCAGTCCTCCGAAAGAAGTTATGACTGCTGAGAAACCATCAGAGAAAGTCTCACCAGTAAGTCCTCTTAAGGAGGATGATAAAACTCCTGTTATTGAAAAACTAATCCAGAAAGATGCAAGTCCTGCGAAAGAAGTTATGTCTGCTGAGACACCTTCAGAGAAAGTCTCGCCAGTGAGTCCTTCCAAGGAGGGTGACCAAACTACTGTTATTGAAAAACTAATCGAGAAGGAAACAAGTCCACCAGCAGAAGTTATGACTGCTGAGAAACCATCAGAGAAAGTCTCGCCAGTAAGTCCTCTCAAAGTGGGTGACAAAACTCCTGTTACTGAAAAACTAATCGAGAAGGAAACAAGTCCACCAGCAGAAGTTATGACTGCTGAGAAACCATCAGAGAAAGTCTCACCAGTAAGTCCTCTTAAGGAGGATGATAAAACTCCTGTTATTGAAAAACTAATCCAGAAAGATGCAAGTCCTGCGAAAGAAGTTATGTCTGCTGAGACACCTTCAGAGAAAGTCTCGCCAGTGAGTCCTTCCAAGGAGGGTGACCAAACTACTGTTATTGAAAAACTAATCGAGAAGGAAACAAGTCCACCAGCAGAAGTTATGACTGCTGAGAAACCATCAGAGAAACTCTCACCAGTAAGTCCTCTCAAGCTGGATGACAAAACTCCTGAAACTGAAGAAGTAATCGAGAAGGAAGCAAGTCCGCCGCAAGATGTTATGACTGCTGAGAAACCACCAGAGAAAGTCTCGCCAGCAAGTCCTCTCAAGGAGGGTGACAAAACTCCTGTTACTGAAAAACTAATCGAGAAGGAAACAAGTCCACCAGCAGAAGTTATGACTGCTGAGAAACCTACAGAGAAAGTCTCACCAGTAAGTCCTCTTAAGGAGGATGACAAAACTCCTGTTACTGAAAAACTAATCCATAAAGAAGCAAGTCCTGCGAAAGAAGTTATGACTGCTGAGACAACTTCAGAGAAAGTCTCGCCAGTGATTCCTTCCAAGGAGGGTGACAAAACTCCTGTTATTGAAAAACTAATCGAGAAGGAAACAAGTCCACCAGCAGAAATAATGACTGCTGAGAAACCATTAGAGAAAGTCTCACCAGTAAGTCCTCTCAAGCTGGATGACAAAACTCCTGATACTATAGAAGTAATCCAGAAGGAAGCAAGTCCGCCGAAAGATGTTATGACTGCTGAGAAACCACCAGAGAAAGTCTCGCCAGCAAGTCCTCTCAAGGAGAATGACAAAACTCCTGTTACAGAAAAACTAGTCGAGAAGGAAGCAAGTCCTCCTAAAGAAGTTATGACTGCTGAGACACCATCAGAGAAAGTCTCGCCAGTAAGTCCTCTCAAAGTGGGTGACAAAACTCCTGATACTGAAAAAGTAATCGAGAAGGAAGCAAGTCTACCGAAAGAAGTCATGCCTGCTAAGAAACCATCAGAGAAAGTCTCGCCAGCAAGTACTCTCAAGGAGGATGACAAAACTCCGTTAACTAAAAAACCAATCGAGAAGGAAGCAAGTCCTCCGAAAGAAGTAATGACTGCTGAGACACCATCAGAGAAAGTCGCGCCGAGAAGTCCTCTCAAGGAGGATGACAAAACTTCTGTAACTAAAAAACTAATCGAGAAGGAAGCAAGTCCTCCGAAAGAAGTTATGACTGCTGAGAAACCATCAAAGCAAGTCTCGCCAGTAAGTCCTCTCAAGGAGGATGACAAAACTCCTGTTACAGAAAAACTAGTCGATAAGGAAGCAAGTCCTCCTAAAGAAGTAACGACTGCTGAGACACCATCAGAGAAAGTCTCACCAGTAAGTCCTCTTAAGGAGGATGACAAAACTCCTGTTACTGAAAAACTAAATGAGAAGGAAGCAAGTCCTCCGAAAGAAGTTATGACTGCTGAGAAACCATCAGAGAAAATCTCACCAGTAAGTCCGGTCAAGGAGGGTGACAAAACTTCTGTTACTGAAAAAGTAATCGAGAAGGAAGCAAGTGGTCTCAAAGAAGTTGTGAGTGCTGAGACACCATCAGACAAAGTCTCGCCAGAAAGTCCTCTCAAGGAGGGTGACAAGACTCCTGTTACTGAAAAACTAATCGAGAAAGAAACAAGTCCACCAGCAGAATTTATGACTGCTGAGAAACCATCAGAGAAAGTCTCACCAGTAAGTCCTCCTAAGGAGGATGACAAAACTCCTGTTACTGAAAAACTAATCCAGAAAGAAGCAAGTCCTGCGAAAGAAGTTATGACTGCTGAGACACCTTCCGAGAACATCTCGCCAGTGAGTCCTTCCAAGGAGGGTGACCAAACTCCTGTTATTGAAAAACTAATCGAGAAGGAAACAAGTCCACCAGCAGAAGTTATGACTGCTGAGAAACCATCAGAGAAAGTCTCACCAGTAAGTCCTCTCAAGCTGGATGACAAAACTCCTGATACTGAAGAAGTAATCGAGAAGGAAGCAAGTCCGCCGAAAGATGTTATGACTGCTGAGAAACCACCAGAGAAAGTCTCGCCAGCAAGTCCTCTCAAGGAGGGTCACAAAACTCCTTTTACTGAAAAACTAATCGAAAAGGAAACCAGTCCTCCGAAAGAAGTTATGACTGCTGAGACGCCATCAGAGAAAGTCTCGCCAGAAAGTCCTCTCAAGGAGGGTGACAAGACTCCTGTTACTGAAAAACTAATCGAGAAGGAAACCAGTCCACCAGCAGAAGTTATTACTGCTGAGAAACCATCAGAGAAAGTCTCACCAGTAAGTCCTCTTAAGGAGGATGACAAAACTCCTGTTACTGAAAAACTAATCCAGAAAGAAGCAAGTCCTGCGAAAGAAGTTATGACTGCTGAGACACCTTCAGAGAAAGTCTCGCCAGTGAGTCCTTCCAAGGAGGGTGACAAAACTCCTGTTATTGAAAAACTAATCGAGAAGGAAACAAGTCCACCAGCAGAAGTTATGACTGCTGAGAAACCATCAGAGAAAGTCTCACCAGTAAGTCCTCTCAAGCTGGATGACAAAACTCCTGATACTGAAGAAGTAATCGAGAAGGAAGCAAGTCCTCCAAAAGAAGTCATGACTGCTAAGAAATCATCAGAGAAAGTCTCGCCAGTAAGTCCTCTCAAGGAGGGTGACAAAACTCCTGTTACTGAAAAACTTATCGAGAAGGAAGCAAGTCCTCTAAAAGAAGTTTTGACTGCTGAGAAACCATCAGAGAAAGTCTCGCCAGCAAGTCCTCTCAAGGAGGGTGACAAAACTCCTGTTACTGAAAAACTAATCGAAAAGAAAACCAGTCCTCCGAAAGAAGTTATGACTGCTGAGACACCGTCAGAGAAAGTCTCGCCAGTAAGTCCTCTCAAACTGGGTGACAAAACTCCTGATACTGAAGAAGTAATCGAGAAGGAAGCAAGTCCTCCGAAAGATGTTATGACTGCTGAGAAACCACCAGAGAAAGCCTCGCTAGCAAGTCCTCTCAAGGAGGGTGACAAAACTCCCGTTACTGAAAAACTAATCGAGAAGGAAACCAGTCCTCCGAAAGAAGTCATCACTGCTGAGGCACCATCAGAGAAAGTCTCGCCAGTAAGTCCTCTCAAAGTGGGTGACAAAACTCCTGTTACTGAAAAACTAATCGAGAAGGAAGCAAGTCCTCCTAAAGAAGTAACGACTGCTGAGACACCATCAGAGAAAGTCTCGCCAGCAAGTCCTCTCAAGGAGGATGACAAAACTCCGTTAACTGAAAAACTAATCGAGAAGGAAGCAAGCCCTCTAAAAGAAGTTATGACTGCTGAGACACCATCTGAGAAAGTTTCGCCGGTAAGTCCTCTCAAAGAGGGTGACAAAACTTCTGTTACTGAAAAACTAATTGAGAAGGAAGCAAGTCCTCCTAAAGAAGTAATGACTGCTGAGTCGCCATCCGAGAAAATCTCGCCAGTAATTCCTCTCAAAGAAGATGACAAAACATCTGTATCTGAAAACGTAATCGAGAAGGAAGCAAGTCCACTGGTAGAAGTTGTAACTGCTGAAAAACCATCAGAGAAAGTCTCGCCAGCAAGTCCTCTCAAGGAGGATGACAAAACTCCTGTTACTGAAAAACTAATCGAGAAGGAAGCAAGTCCTCCTAAAGAAGTAACGACTGCTGAGACACCATCAGAGAAAGTCTCGCCAGCAAGTCCTCTCAAGGAGGATGACAAAACTCCGTTAACTGAAAAACTAATCGAGAAGGAAGCAAGCCCTCTAAAAGAAGTTATGACTGCTGAGACACCATCTGAGAAAGTTTCGCCGGTAAGTCCTCTCAAAGAGGGTGACAAAACTCCTGTTACTGAAAAACTAATCGAGAAGGAAGCAAGTCCTCCGAAAGAAGTCATGACTGTTAAGAAATCATCAGAGAAAGTCTCGCCGAGAAGTCCTCTCAAGGAGGATGACAGAACTTCTGTAACTGAAAAACTAATCGAGAAGGAAGCAAGTCCTCCTAAAGAAGTAACGACTGCTGAGACACCATCAGAGAAAGTCTCACCAGTAAGTCCTCTTAAGGAGGATGACAAAACTCCTGTTACTGAAAAACTAATCAAGAAGGAAGCAAGTCCTGCGAAAGACGTAATGACTGCTGAGAAACCATCAGAGAAAGTCCCACCAGTAAGTTCTCTTAAGGAGGATGACAAAACTCCTGTTACTGAAAAACTAATCCAGAAAGAAGCAAGTCCTGCGAAAGAAGTTATGACTGCTGAAACACCTTCAGAGAAAGTCTCGCCAGTAAGTCCTCTGAAGCTTGATGACAAAACTCCTGATACTGAAGAAGTAATCGAGAAGGAAGCAAGTCCGCCGAAAGAAGTTATGACTGCTGAGACACCATCAGAGAAAGTCTCGCCAGCAAGTTCTCTCAAGGAGGATGACAAAACTCCGTTAACTGAAAAACCAATCGAGAAGGAAGCAAGTCCTCCGAAAGAAGTAATGACTGCTGAGACACCATCAGAGAAAGTCTCGCCGAGAAGTCCTCTCAAGGAGGATGACAAAACTTCTGTAACTGAAAAACTAATCGAGAAGGAAGCAAGTCCTCCTAACGAAGTAACGATTGCTGAGACACCATCTGAGAAAGTTTCACCGGTAAGTCCTCTCAAAGAGGGTGACAAAACTTCTGTTACTGAAAAACTAATTGAGAAGGAAGCAAGTCCTCCGAAAGAAGTTTTAACTGCTGAGACGCCATCTGACAAAGTCTCGCCAGCAAGGTCACATGGGGAGGGTGACAAAACTCCTGTTACTGAAAAACTAATCGAGAAGGAAACAAGTCCACCAGCAGAAGTTATGACTGCTGAGACACCATCAGAGAAAGTCTCGCCAGTAAGTCCTCTCAAAGTGGGTGACAAAACTCCTGATACTGAAAAAGTAATCGAGAAGGAAGCAAGTCCTCCGAAAGAAGTCATGACTGCTAAGAAACCATCAGAGAAAGTCTCGCCAGTAAGTCCTCTCAAGGAGGGTGACAAAACTTCTGTTACTGAAAAACTAACCGAGAAGGAAGCAAGACCTCTGAAAGAAGTTATGACTGCTGAGAAACCATCAATGAAAGTCTCGCCGGCAAGTTCTCTTAAGGAGGATGACAAAACTCCTGTTACTGAAAAACTAATCCAGAAAGAAGCAAGTCCTGCGAAAGAAGTTATGACTGCTGAAACACCTTCAGAGAAAGTCTCGCCAGTAAGTCCTCTGAAGCTTGATGACAAAACTCCTGATACTGAAGAAGTAATCGAGAAGGAAGCAAGTCCGCCGAAAGAAGTTATGACTGCTGAGACACCATCAGAGAAAGTCTCGCCAGCAAGTTCTCTCAAGGAGGATGACAAAACTCCGTTAACTGAAAAACCAATCGAGAAGGAAGCAAGTCCTCCGAAAGTAATTAAGACTCCTGAGACACCATCAGAGAAAGTCACGCCGATTAGTCCTCTCAAAGAGGGTGACAAAATTCCTGTTACTGAAAAACTAATCGAGAAGGAAACAAGTCCACCTAAAGATGTACTTACTTCTGAGAAACGATTAGAGAGAGCCGCTTCACCTGAAGTTAAGTTGGTATCGCATAGCCCAGTCAAAGAGCTTGAGCAAATGCCTTTCAGTAAAGAACCATGTCCACCAAAGGAGAAACTTAGCCCTCAAAAAGCAGCAAGAGAATCGGCTTTAGATAAACCACCATGTATTCCAGATGAAGAATCAATATCTTGTTTAAAACAAGAATATTTGTTTGATCTTCATCAATTTTCAATTATTGAAGAGACATCCGTTACTGAAGAAAAACAGGAGAAAACTATTTGTGTAAATGACAGGAATATTTTTCAAATTTTAACTATTACTACCACAAAACAAATTCTTACTAATAAGGCGAAATCAAATCGAAAATTGAAAACCACTGTTGTCACTATAACTGAATCTATTTTGCCAGATGGAATTAGAGAGAAAACTAAAGATGTAAAAGTTTATATTTCGGATTATGGCTTTGAAATTGATAGAATAGATGACTTTGAAGAAATTGGTTTGCCATCAGTTACAACTGCAAAAGAAACTAAGACATTAAGTATAAATGGTGATCAAATACAGCAAACTGTTACTAAAACTTCTTCTAGACAACGGTTACGAAATGTGATCAATAATTATAGTATAATAAGAGTTACTATTGAAACAATTACTGAAGAAATTAAACCAGACGGTACAAGAAATTCTACTAGTAGTGAATACGTTACCTTTTTAGATGATGCGTTTGATTTAAAACCAATGGAAGAGTCATGTCATCAATCAATAAATAAAGGAGAGAAATACAATGAGAAGGATAGTAATGAAAAAGACTCTATTCAGTTTAATGGACACCATGCAGCAGAAGATATAGCTGTGCCAATGCAACAACATGAAGCTGCATTATGCCGAAAACAAGAAATAAGGAAATCTGAATATTTGGAAAAACGCGATATGAAAGAATATTTTGATGACATAAATAAGTACAAAGAATATAGCTCACAAGATGCTTCATCACAAAAAGAAACACACGATGAAGATAACAGAAACATAAAAACTTATACACAGGCAAAAGTAGTACTGGCAACTGAGCAAATGTTACATGAAGAGAGATCATTTACATCTCAAAATATAACAGATTGCACCAAAATTGTAGACGCAGCTGGTAAAGGTGATTCTGGTAGGAACATTGAATCTTTAACAGATATTAGCAATGTTGATGACGAAAATATCGCAAGTACAATGGTTCATAGTAGTTCTGAGGATATTTCAAAAGAAACAAGCTTAGAAGAAAAATATTCGTTTGAAAGCACCGAGAAAAGTGAAAAGACGTTGTTGAAAAAAAGTAAACAAACTGATGATATTGGTCCCTTCAAGCATGATCCTAAAGCTTTTAGTTCAAGTTTGCGACATGAAACTACTATTGATGATATAACTATACCAAAAGACGAAACACTATTGACTGAAGCTTCTGATTCAGGAATACACAGTATTTTAACGGAAACTGGCCAGACAATGCCTGCAGTTATCTCTCACTTAACAACAGATAATGCTGATAGTTTAATTGAATCTATCCATAAGGCTTTTAGTGACGATAAGGTACAACAGGGAATTAAAACGGAAAGTGTAGAACCTCTAGTAGTATATCCAGATGTTGGTAGGGTGTCTACTCCACCAACTGTTCCTGTAAGTCCTTTACCTAAAATACCAAATAATTTCCAAGACATTAAAATAAGTGATGGTGTTCAAAGTGAAGTTACTTATGACAAATCTGATGCTACTGAAGAATCAATTACAAAGATCGTACACGTTGGGGATGATATACTGACACAAAAAATATCGACCTCTACCGAAAAAGTTCCCAAGACACAGAAATCTGTCTCCGAGAGAGATGAAACTTCTGATCATTCAACTTTATTGCAAACAGTAGGTAAAATTAGAACTGAAACTGATACAGTGACAAAAATAATAAAAGAGGGTGAAAATGTCGTCACGCAAACAATCACTACAGTGACAACAAAAGAAATTATTTCTAGGGAAGATGGAACACCACAAAATGTTAAAACTACCATTGAAACAACTACATTGAGTAAAAGTTCAGATGGGTCTACTACTACTACCAAAAATACACAAACACTTCTTTCAGAATGCTCTTCTAGTCTTAAATCTACTTCATTGTTAGATTTATATGCAAAAGAAAATAAATTAGACAAATTGTACCTTGACACATTTGATGAACGTTCTGATACATCTTCATTACCCATAGATGAAGGTGAAAAAATTTCCCATAAATCTCCCACGAAACTTGAACAAATACCTAAGGGAGAGACCAAAGACCTTCTTTTGAAAACGGATTACATGCTGGAATCTGATGATTCCGATGACAATATTGAAGATACCACTATTAATACCGACGTAAGCAAGCGAATAATCAAGGATAATAATATTGATATTATTGAAACTGTTACAACTATAACCAAGAAAGAAACAATACGTGCTAATGAGGATAAAAAAATTATTAAGACAACAATAGAAACTAACACAGCAAAAGAGCATCCAGATGGTTCTCAAGATATTCAAAAAAATGTGGAGGTCAAAACGGAAGAAGTACTTGTTGACACTGGTGCCGATAATCTAGAAGACATCTTAAATGAATTCATATTGTATGGAGAACCTGAAGAAAGCATAACAACCAAATCACAAGAAATTAAAAAAGATGACATCATTGTCAAGAGAACAATTCTAACTAGAACGATTAAGACTCGGTACGCAGACAGCTATGGAAAAGTACAAAAAATAAAGAACGTAACAACTGTTACTACTACTGATGACTACCCAGATGGCTCATCTCGTACGAAAATAGATTGTAGCACAACTTTATCAGATGTAGATGATGCTGGTATTGTTGAAACAACAGAACTTATTGATTATACAATTAAAGAGGATCAGACGGTTAATGTAAATAAAGAAGAGAAGTATACTATCATTGATGGAAAAAATGTTCGTCAAGTAATTACAACAACAGTAACGTTAGAAGTTCTGGCGAATGTGGACCGATCCAAGAAAAAAGCAAAAACCACAACTGAAAGAGTAACTGAATCCATATTTCCTGATGGATTCAAAGAAGTTAATAAAGAAACTTCAGTAGAGATTTCAGATTACAGTCCTGTCATAAAAGATGAATTACCTGACGGTTTTAAGATTGTAGGACAACCCAAAGTTGAGATTAATGAAGAAACAGAAGTTATCACTGAAAATGGAGTGATAATTCGACGGAAAACAATTGTAACTATTATAAAACAAGAATATCATAATGCTCTTCAAAATATGAAGCGGATAAAGACTACAACGAAGTCCGTAGTAGAAGATGAGTATCCTGATGGATCTGTGATTACAAAGACTAGTGAAAAAATATCAACGATTGACGAAATTCTGAACACATCCCTTCAAGAAAAAACAAATGATGAATTAGTTTCTCAGGAATCGAAATCTTCTTTTTCTCAAGGTGACAGCGGTCACATTGAAGAAACGCTAAACGAACTTGTAATATTTGGTGATCCTGAAGAATGTGAAACAAGCGAGGTAAAAGAAATAAAACACGAGGAACTAGTTATAAAAAGGATCATTCATACTAAAATAGTAAAAACTAAATATGCAGATAAGCATGGTAAAGTAGAAAAAATTAGAACCTCAACCACAATAACTACAACAGATAAATATCCAGATGGTTCCTCACGGATCAGTGTAGAAAAAAAAGAATCAATAGCTGATGCTGATGAAAAAGATTCTAAACAACCAGAAGAGCTCAAAGAATTTTCAATTTTGATTGATAAAATTGTAGATGTGGATAATCAACAGAAGACTGTTATAAGAGATGGCAAAAAAGTAAATCAAATCATTAACATTATGACTACAAAAGAAATATTAGCCACGAAATATAGCGAAAAGAAAATAGTTAGAACAACGACTGAAACTGTAACTGAAACGAAACTACCAAATGGAATAACCGAGGTTACAAAAGATGTTAAAGTTGCAGTCACTGATTATTACGAAGATTCGTTTGACGAAAATCTAATAGGGTACACCCAAATCGGGGAACCAAATATTCAAACAAATACTGAAATGGCTGAATTTGTTCAAGATGGCATAAAAATTAAAAGAAAGCAAACTATTAGTACTATTAAAGAAGATTATGAAAATCCAAAAATTAAGTCTAGAAAAGTTAAAACTACCGTTAAAACCACTATTGATGATGAATACCCTGATGGGTCAATAATTACAAAGAAAAGTGAAAAAGTTTCTATCGGTGATTTTCTACTTAAATCTCCGTCTATTCAGGATGGAGGTACAGAAGTTTTAGAATCATATGTTGGAGAAAGTGAAATAGTGGAAGATACATCTGAGGATTCTGTTATTAAAAATGAAACGATCAAAAAAGGAGATATAGAAATAAAACGCACAATTACGACAAAAACAAAACGAGAGATTTTAGTAAGTTCAGATAAAGATATTGAACGTACAAGAACTACAATAGAAACAATTACGGATGATGAGTATCCCAATGGCGTAATAGAAACTACAAAAGATATAAAAATAACAATATCAGAGTCACAGAAAAGTTATGATGTTGACTTGCAAACTGCTCTTCTTGGTCTCAAACCAACGGGCAAAGTCAAATCATCTGTTGATAAGAAGACAAAAGTTATCTTTACAGACGATGCCAAAAAAATAAATCAAACGATAACAACTTATGTAAATAAAGAAGAAATGATAAATAGCTATAAAAATCAAATAGCGGTCAAAACCGTTACCGAAACTGTAACAGAAAATGCCAATGAGGATGGTACTACACAGATAAAGAATGACATAAGTACACAAGTGACTTATCTTCCTCAAGGCACAGGTCTGGATGATTGGTCCCCCGAAGAATTGGAGGAAATAGAAAAACAATCACTTTTGCGATGTGATGCTAAAAAAACTGAAAAAGATGAGAAACCAGTAATCAATCAGTTAAGCTTGGAAAACAAAGTACAATCACAACCTGAAATTTTAGTTAAAAAGCGATCTCCTGTAGGAGAAATAACTACTGAAACTGATACATTTACCAAAGTAATAAAAGACGGTGATAGTGAAATAACTCAAATAATTACAGTAGTAACTACAAAGGAAGTAATAAGCCCTGAAAAAATTAAAGTGACTGTGGAAACAACGACGGTCAGTAGAGGAAGCGATGGTGTAACGAAAACCACAAAGTCTACTAAAACAACTATTTCTGAAATAAAGGAAGAATTTGAAGAGATTATAGATACGGGTGAAAGTGAAAAATCTTTTTCGAAGCACTCCTCAAAAACTGGCGATATGAGAAGTTCATCTGCAGCTAGTGATGATCTAGATCATCCTGGCATATCAACACCACCTTCTGACATTAGTTCAAGGGAATCACGCGCTGCTACGCACATTTGGGGTACAGAGAGCAGTGGAATGTATTATAGTGATGATGACGAACAAGTAAGTCCGAGTAGTACAAAATCTCAAATAGCACATTCACCACGATCGAATATGAGTCTTGAACTGGATACAAAATTACCATCTCATCGGGAATCTAGTCATGAAATATTATCAGATAAAGCGGTGCTTGACCCAATGTTAACTTCAATTTATGGCCACCTTCCGGATGATGATTCATATACATGTTCAACACATTCTGAGGAAAAGACTGAATTACTTCTTACAGATCAACCACGTACACAGATTACTGAAGAATTTTTGTCACATGAACAATTGAAATCTGAGTCTGAAAAATATTTATGTAAAACTTCCGATGCTTCGTTTTTAAAAGAAGCAGATGAGCATTTTGATAAAGCAATTGAAGAACATAAAAAGGTCAGTGGATCTCAAGTAATATCTAGTATTACAGGTAAATATAAACTTGATCAAGATAGTAGTACAGACACTACACAGCAACAATCTAAGAAAGAAGAAAGTTCTCTAATGCTTCAAGATGTTAAATTAGAATCGAAAAAACCTCAGACAAGTTCTTCAGCAAGTAAAGAATCTAAATCACATCAGTCGGACCGCTCAGAATTATGCAGCCCTCTTCAAGATCCCATCGAAGCTTGGGGAAAGCCTTTAGGTTTACCAAGCCCTATATTACCAGCATCTAATCAAAACGATGGTAAAAGCACTCCGAAAAAACAACTAGGAAATGTAACGGTAGCTAATAAAAATAAAATAAATCAAGAAAAGAGTAAAGAAGTAAAACGAGCTTCAGAATCACCAAGTAAGAAAAAAGCCACTGCCCCAATATATATGGACCTAACTTATGTTCCGCATCATGGAAATTCATACTATTCCGCAGTGGAATTCTTCAAAAGAGTCCGTGCGCGTTATTATGTATTTTCAGGAACTGAACCATCAAAAGAAATTTACAACGCGCTTCTCGATGCCAAGAAGACTTGGGAAAATAAAGATTTAGGTAAATACACTATTGAAAACTTTTTTAATATTAAATGTAGGTGGGTAGCTTAACTCTTAAAGTGTTCTTGGCTGTGTAAGATTATGATATTACGAAACTGATGTACAATGAGCTTTGTAATGTGTAGTTCCATAATCCATCCGCTACTTTATTGTATTGAATGGATAAAATTATTGCTATCGTATTAACAGTTCAGTAATAGTTTTAATAAATACATACAGCAATATATATGTAGAAAATGATTAATAAACTTACCGCTTTATTTCTTTTAATTCCAGAAGTAACGATCATTCCTACGTACGATACTGACGTTCTTGGCTACTGGGTCACTGAGAACGAAGAAGCCCTGGAGAAATACAAAATCGACTTGTCGCCTTCGGCTTCCCGTTGCACTATTAACTTGCAAGATCACGAAACCTCCTGCGCGGCGTATAGACTCGAGTTCTAGGTGTCGGGTCTATTTGTAGCCTTCTCATCGAAGAAGTAAAGTCCTTTGGAATAAAACTAAATACTTTTGAATGGGGAACCAAAGAATCCGATATTTGTTGTATGGAATTTAGGCTGTGATAGAGAAGTGAGCATTCAAAAGTATTTATTTCGGACACTTTGAATGAGATCGCTTGCAAATAGATGCAGTAAAAGACTTTGTGATGTTTGGATTCAATGCTTTGAAGTTTATTAAAACAGTACTCATCGATATAATAACAAGTGTAAAGTGTTAAAACGACGGCCCATCGTCGGCTGAACCGACGCAGTCCTTAAGCGTATACAGTTCGAACGTCAAAAGAATTCTCGACCTAAGAACATAAACGTCCATTTTTTTCTAAAACTGTTTTCTAGTAGCGTCATTGACAAAAAATAGAACATGCCATTAAAATATTTTTCTGACAGTATTTTTGAATTTGGTCTTATACAATCAGTAGTGCTTTTATACACGATTTTTAGCGAAACCAGTCCATTTTGTTTAGCCAAAACACCGCTTGTGCGAAAATCTAAATTTTTAAAAATTATTTTGCTAAAGTATCGACTTCTAGATAGAGCGTATTGTTAAACGAGTAAGTATACTTCTTGCAATCAAGGCTAACCATTACTTTAACGAATCGCTTTGTGAAAGGACGTAAATATTTAAAATGTGAGTCCAATACTGATTGATAGACGATATTTTCATGGACGAGTTATGAATTTCATCTAAATTACACAAATAATTTTGTAATATACGAATGAAGTTTAAACATATATAGATATTTAAATAATTGTCTTAAAAAGACGCTTATGAACGACGAGCTAGTACTACATGCACTACTAGCATGCATCATTATTGATAGAATCGACGTCATTCTGTTCAATACTCCTCTAGAAAGGCAAAAAGTAGATGCGTCATAAATTGCTATTTCTCGCACCGTGTCACAAAGTACTCCAGCGGTTGACAAAATAGATACCTCAATGTATTTTTTCAATCCAACGTTGCTTGTGTTACACCGGACCACTAGTTCGTAATGGACCAAATTACATTTTTTAAAATGTTAATATAACTTTTCTTCACTACACAATGTGCATGGAAATTATTGAAGAGTGCCTGAATTCAATCATTTCCATATGTTTTTGTGGCAGTGAATCGATTTGGATAACTAATACAGAACGACGGTCAACAAATTATGTTTTTGTCTTTCTAGATAACCGATCAGCCTAAGACGATAGAGAGCTTACTCCATATTGAATAAATGTTTTATTAGAATTATGAATACAAATAAAACAATATATTTACCTTTGTTTTAAGTTGAAATCTGCTTGTTGCGTCGATGACTATGATATAGTTTAAGTGAGTGTTGTTTAAATTTAACTCATTCATGTGCTGACACAAAATGCTAAAGGAATCTCTGATTTTAAAATAGATTTTGGCATCAGTTATATTTCTGATCTACATTAATGGAATATAGTTTAATTTTCTAGTCGAGTCCAACCCAAATACCAATGATCACGTAGTAGTGTTATATGTTCCTATGTGAATTGATTTTTAGTATTTTTATCTGTTGTTTCCCAATTTATGTGATTAGTAACCTACGTGTAATTTATAGGACTTTCCCTTTTAGGAGCCTTTGTTTAAAACTTATTATACTGTTACATTCAAATTGTGTGAGAGAATGTGATATTTATAAAAATCATCAAATTGTACCATCTAGTCTAGTGTATTAAGCTGTAAGAGAAACCTTTCCTGATATAACTAAAAAGTTTCCTCCTTTCATTGTTTGCCAATTCAAGTGAAGATTTTGAGTCAATTAATTTTAAGTCATCCATAGTCTTAAGCCGAAGTTAAGCCACTCGTCTGTCATCGCTTTCTTTGCCAAACTTTTCTAACTATGTAGTAGTTAAAATAGTGAATACGACTCTGAGTAATTGATGGCACCAGCACAACGTAACGACGTAAAGTAATTAAAGCATTAACAGATTCATAACAGATATTGTATACTATACTATACTATACTATATTATATTTATTTTGTATGTAACAATATTGTGGGGTGCGAATGTGAACGTTATTTTCTAGTTATACGGATATTATTATTGATATTAAAACATGTTAACTGAGTGACGGTTGGTGTGAGCACAATATATATTTTCTCTGTTTCCGGTTATTTAAAGCTTTTACCAGTTGTGAATGGGACTAAGCAGGGAGATGAATGTTTAATGTGTGAAGGAGCCGGCGCCGGTGCACCCGCGGCGAGCTCTCCGTTGGCTGCGCGCCGAACGGTCCTAGGTTCTTGCTTCCGCTTTTGGCTCCCGGTGCGACGACGCACTCCGCTGTACGTCGACTTCTAACTTTACAATTACACGTTCAACACTCCAGATTCCGCTATTGCTTGTTGAGCCATCGAGAGTGCACCGGCCGCGGACTAAGCTTTTTGAGTGTTAGGGGTTTTTTCATTGGCTTTTTCCTCTTAAGCCAGCTATCACCATTCAGCTGGCTCTAAAGCCAGACCCAAAAGTTTACTATTGTATTTTATAGCTAGAACTCTAATTAATGCATATTATATTAGGAATATTAAAAATGTTATAAAAATAAGAATTGTATCAGCTTAGTGAACATCAATAGCTCTGAGAAATAAATCATTATTAAAATTATTAAATGTTGTATTCTTACAGTTTCACGTTTGTTGCTTAAATCTTTAGTCAAATGTGTTATCATACGATACTAATATATTTTACATAATATGATATGAAAACACTAATTATGATTCGGAATGACTATGAAACTGTTCTTTATATTTTAGTCAAACGATTCGTATTATCCTTATTATTCGAGTTCTATTCATTATAACTCTTATTTAATTTTGAAATGTGAATGTATACTCGGGCTATTTGATACCCAAAATGAATTATGAATGGTTTGTCGTAGATGGATATTCAACTTTGAATAGGCTTTGTGGTGCTAATAACAGCTATGCTGGGGTGGATATGCTGTATTGTTTTGATTGTATTTCCAAAATAACCTAAGACTACAGTTCCGTACGAACTGTGTGATAATTGAGTTTTTATTCTAATTATCATAGTCTTTGCTTATTTCGGGAATAGCACATGTGTAACACGCTTAATGGTTGGAGACTGACTCGCTTCTATATTAAGAGCGGAGATTTAATTTGAATCGTAGTACATATTACACAGCGTGTAAGAGAAATCGAAAAATTAAACGCCTGAACAAAAAGTTGTGACTATTATGTGTTGAATAATATTGCTATTATAATATATGTAGGCGCTTATGTATATTTTATCAAGAATTGTCTAATTTGATATCAATTATTTATTGTGTACAGTTGTGAAGTGCTATTAAACTTTGGTATATGAAAAGGTCATGTTAAATAATTTGAACGTTATTTGTGTGTGCAAGAAGAGGGTACAGATACGACCTGCCCTTTTTTCTCATACAAATGGAGTTTAAATTTTTGACACAAATGATCTTTTTCGTTAGCCACAGTTTACATTGGAATGTTATACGTGATATGAGATTTGACTTCAATTTTTTTGGTCCAGTACTTAATTATATATATATTTATATATATATATATATATATATATGACGGCAATCAGAGAGCAGCGCCATCTAGTTTTGGAGTCATGTACGACAGACAAGAGAGTGGCATCGCCCCCTCTCTTTACGCAACACTAAGTGACTTTCGTACTTAGTGGAGCGTATAGTCTGCTCCTTATAAATTACCATACTTATAATTGCAGTTCGGTTCTACCAAGAGTGTCTGGTCTCTTTGCCCGAAACTACCCACGTCTACCTAAATTACCGACAAAGACACGCACCCGCCCGTAGTCATCCTACATATATATATATATGTATATTGTATATTCTTTTCAATGGGCATATTTTTATTTTTGTAATATATTTTTATGTGTCTCAGTAGATTTCATCACAACTTATGTAATACTCAAGCGTTTAATAATTTAATAATGATGTTTATCCTCACTTGGATGTTTTAGGTATTTGTAACGATTTCTGTATTATTGTAAAAGGATATAATATAATGAACATTCATTGTATCAGTCATGTCGCTATTCTCCATTCAGCGTGTTTGGTGAGGTGTTAGGATCATTACAAGTAATAAAAATATTTCAAAAAAATAAACTGTTTTTATTTTACGTAGACTTGAACTGGCCCTTATTTATAATGAAAAACTAAATGGTAATGGTCCCACTTACCGTCCATCCGTCTGTCAGCAGGCTGTATCGCATGTGCAAATACTAAAAATAAAATAATGTTGTTAAGTTGACCAGAAATGTCTTCATCATCATGATCAACACACTCACTACAGAGTACGGGTCTCTTCTCAACTTGAGAACGGTTTGGCCGTAGTCCACAAAGCTGTACATGTGTGGATTGGCAGACTTCACACGCCTTTGAAGCAGTGAAAGCCTAGTGGTTAGAGCGTCAGCCTCCTAATCAGAGGTCGGCGGTTCGAATCCGGGCACGCACCTCTAACTTTTCGGAGTTATGTGCGTTTAAAAAAAATAAAATATCACTTGCTTCAACGGTGAAGGAAAACATCGTGAGGAAACCTGCACGCCTGAGAGTTCTCCATAACGTTCTCAAAGGCGTGTGAAGTCTGCCAATCCGCACATGGCCAGCGTGGTGGACTATGGCCAAACCCTTCTAATATTGAGAGGAGACCCGTGCTCTGTAGTGAGCCGGTAATGGGTTGATCATGATGACACGCCTTTGAGAACATTATGGAAAACACTCAAGCATGCAGGTTTCCTCACGATTAAGCAAGTAATATTTTAATGTTTGAAATTTAAATGCTTAAAAAAGCACATTACTTAGAAAAGTAAGAGGTGTGTGCTCGGAATCGAATCCCCGACCTCTGATAAGGCGGCGGACGTCTTAACTACTAGGCTATCGCAGCTATTACTAGGCTATCACAGCTAGCTATTGAAATATCTTACTAGTGTCTATATCTTACTATAGTTGCAGTATTGACATCTATTGAAATATTGAAAAATATTCATTTACCAAAAACACCATTTGTACTAAAATGTAGTGATTATATTCTCTTTTATTTTTCCAGTTTTACATTTTTTTCCGATGGTACAAACACTAGGTAATCCTGTCTTGTGGGTGGGTTATTAGGTAAAAAAATATTAGTAGAATAAAAACGGCATTCGTTAAGCAAAAATCACTGTATTTATCAACAATAAATGTTTTTTAACAAATTACGTAGGTAGGTTACTATATTCAAATTATATGCTACATATTGTTACATAGTAATTATCAGACTTATTGTGATTTGTTATAATTAAAAATTGATTTGTCGGGCATTCTTTTTACGGCTTGTTCGTTCGTCGTGCAAAAAACTTACTTGCAAAATATACACTTGATAGTTTAGAGGTATCTTATATTATTGACTAGTCTCCACTGATCTTTTAATAACTGCTATATTTTTTCCAAGTGCAAGTTTGCCCTCGACTTTTTTATTGTATTATAGACTATTTCACCTGGTGGTAAGTGATGACAAAAGTTGACGTTGTTACGATGGCAGCGAGTTAATATGTAAGGAGTAAGCAGTTAGTTATCGTGCTTCTACTGCGCCAGTTTATTAACTAATTTATAAATTTATGTCTTTAAGCTACATTAGCTAAGTTGTTGACAAACTCCGTGGCGCAGCGCGAGCGCAGTCGCATTATAATGTTGGAGGTCCTGGGTTCGATTCCCGGCTCGAGTCTGACCTGGTGGGAGGCTTCGGCCGTGGCTAGTTACCACCATACTGACAAAGACGTGTTGCCAAGCGATTTAGCGTACCGGCACGATGTTGCGTAGAAAGCAAATAGGAGTATGGGTGTACCGTACCCCTAACAAGGTAGCCCGCTACAATCTTAGACCGCATCATCACTTACTATCAGGTGAGATTGCCGTCTCGACTTTTTTATCTTTTTTGTAGTAGATAAAAAAAATAGCTAAGTAGGTACAGTTTAAATAAGTAACTGCTATAAAAAGTTACTTAATTAGATATAAAAGTACTTTTATAGTATTAAAGAAAATGATAAGTTTAAAATGTTGCTCAAACTAAGCCCCTAAATAGTTTTAAGTAGCTAATAACATAATGTAGACTTGATGTAGACGATAGTTCGTTGTAGACTTTTTAGATCAAAGCACATTTGGAACCCTCATAGCTTTAGTTTTAAGTTTACTAATCTAGTACAAAGGTACAAAGGTTATTAATGAACATCGCAGCGACGCCCTCTGGAAACTTCGATATTTAGTAGCCGCATTTAAGGAGTTATTGGCTATTGATCTTGAAGCTTGTAAGCTTGTAGAAAAGTCCTACTATAGTGTAAAATATTACGTAAATGATAAACAAGCATGGGTGTGAAATATTGCTCTAATAAGATAGCTCTTAATATAATTTCAAGTGGCATGTGAGATGGTGATAACAAAAATAAAATTTACCTGGCTACGTTTATTGTGGGCTTCTTCTTAGACCGGGGCGCGTTTGGAACCCTCATAGCTTTAGTTTTAAGTTTACGAATGTAGATATCACCATCAAATCACTACTATGTAAATAATTGACGCGTCAAAAGCGCCTTTTAAAGGACTATTTGAATAAAGATTATTTTGAATTTGAATTTGAAGCACTATCTATTTCAAGCATGGAGACTAGCCATTCATCTAAGTTAATTTTTATATCGCACTTTTATATCAAAACTGTATCATCTCTTCTTCTATTCTTTTCTTTTTTTCTTATCTTATTTCCAAATTTTGAATTGTGCTTATTTTCAAAAAAGAACACTGAATTATTCCCACAAAAAAATAGCAACAGACAAAAATATAAGTTGGAAGTTCCAATGCAGCGTCTGAAAGTCTACAGCAAAAATGTATACTGTATGGCTATAAAAGTTTACAACCATTTACCAGATAATATTAAAGAAATGACGTTCAACAGGTTTAAAACATTTATGTTTAATAAATTATTACACGATGGTATTTATGACATTGATGATTACTTTAAAATTAAATTTAAATAAGCAAAACGACATGAGAATTTATTCGAGTAGATGATTTTTGTATAATAACATTGACATTGCTTTATAACATATGACATTAGATGTAAATTTATTTGAATTCAATTATTATGTTTATTGTTTTTTCATTATTTTTTTTCATTAAGTAATTATTATCGATGTAAAAGTTATAATTAATTGACTTAAAATATTTTGCACGCCTGAACAGGCAAAACATGTTTGGTTCCATATATGTATTTCATAACGACATCTGTTATCCTGTACCCATGTTTTTATAGCAAATAAATGAATTTATTACTTATTATTATCAGTATATATTAGCTCTCACGCCCGTGTGCAAAATAAATATATATAAAAAACCAAAAGAGATATAATAAACTTAAATAGATAAAAATAAATAAACCTACATATACATTACATAGATACATATTTGCACCGGGCGGAGGATTACGCCCCGGCAGGGGAGACCAAACGGCCGGGGGTCAGGGCGACAGGTTGAGAAACCGGCGGACTATCCTAGCCGAGTCCAGCAAGACCGCTTTTTGCATCCTGGCTGCGAGCGAACTGCCACGGAACCCCAGTCGCCTCAGATGGTGAGCGAGGCTGACTGGGATCAACCCATTCGCAGATATTACGATTGGGATGGTTTCAGCAGACTGCACATGCCACATGTCGGAAACCTCGTGAGCCAGATCGAGATACTTACGCTTTTATTATTATTAAACTATTTGTGAACGTTGTGAAAACCTGTAAAAAGCTAAAAGTTTACATTAGCTAACAAAGTTATAAAGTTGTTATGAATGGTTGAGCTGTTCGTTTTCCTTAATAAATAAATAAATAAATCAGTTATATTAATCCCCGATTATGTATCAGGGAGTTTTGCAGCATTTCAGTGGTAGACAAGTAAGCATATCTTTTGTTTAAAATGCGTTTATTTTTTATTCTCGAGTTGAAACTTTTTTGATATATAAAAACCTATCAAATTGTTTAATTTAAAAAATCAAACAAAATATATAAATAATCTCTTCACTAATACACGGAGAAAGTTTGGTGTGGGTCATATATTTTTATTGGAGCAAATAGTGTAAATAAATTAATATCATTATGGCTAAATCGTAAACAATAATTAAAAAAAAAAAAAAATCTACCGTAAGATTAGGGTTGGGTAAAAAGAAAATCACACGACATCTCAGCAAAGTAAGATATGGGGTCAAAAGATAAAAAAATCAAATCTCTTAATAATGGAGGTGGTCCCTTATCACTCGTGTGATAGACGTAACTGAGACTGTTATTATTTTGCAATAAAAGATTAAAGAGATATTAAATAACCATTAATTTTTTTAGCCATATTTTGTAGTATTTTTATAAAAAGTTTTTATTTAAAATAAAGATTGGACGACTAATGAAAATTTAAATTATAAAATGTGTATTTGTTAAAATAGTATTTTTAATTCAGCGTTATCTTATACAAAATATTGAACATGTACTTTATGGACTAGATTCAAGAAGACACTCACAATATAAAAGTTCAAAGCTTACAAATAATAAAAGGCACATGAGAGAAATTCTTATATTAAAATAACCTATTTACTTTTGCAATTATACAAAAATATACTATACTTATAAATATCAATCATATATAAATATCATAATATTATCTCTGGAAGTACACTTTATTTTGTTATTACTTAATTTTTTCTTGAACCGGAAAATAATCAGAAACAGAAATTTCAACAACAGATATTTGTATATACATTTTTTAAATCATAATCATGCTGACACATAACTTTATGAGATCGTGAAAATGCTGGAAATTAAAACAATCTGTACCTAGCGTTGATGATGATAAATAATTATAAAAGCTAGCAAAGAAATTAAAACAAACCGGGGTGGAAAAACCCTCCGAAAGACACTGGAATGTTTGGTTTTTAATCGAGATCATGATGGAGTGTTACGGCGCGTTTTTATAATATTTTCTATGATTCCCCAAGCCGGGCCCATTTGGCCATTAAACAACAAAATTCGGAGTACCGTCACAAGGTTATCTCATGGCTGACCTTACTCCGTGTCATTCGATGATGGAAAAATGAACTCGATGAGACTCGACATGGAATGGTCCAAATCGCGTATTTTATACACTACAAATTAGCCCTTGACGGCAATTTAAACTGGTGGTCAGTGATAATGATAGCCTGTTAGTAAACCCATACTCCTAATTGGTTTCTACGCGACACCGTGCCGGAACGCTAAATCGCTTGGCGACACATCTTCGCCGGTAGGGTGGTAACTAGTTACGGCCGGAGCCTCCACCAGTCCAGACTTAAGCCGGGAATCGAACCCGTATGCTTCAGCGTACGGGATACAGTACTCAGCTTGATCGGGCAAATAATTCATATTAGACCCGGCTTTACTTTCGATTATGTAGCAGATTGCTAATAATAAACTCTACTACTTTATTTATTTAGTCGTTTTAATCTCTCGTCAAGTTGTATATAAGAATAACTAAATATAGAATGGGATTTTTTTTTATCCACTACAAGCTAGCCCTTGACGGCAATCTCATCTGATGGTAAGTGATGATGCAGTCTAAGATGGTAGCGGGCTAACCTGTTAGGGGTATGGTAAAGCCATACTCCTAATTGGTTTCTACACGACATCGTGCCGGAATGCTAAATCGCTTGGCAACACGCCTTTGTCGGTAGGGTGGTAAATAGCCACGGCCGAAGCCTCCCACCAGACCAGACTCGAGCCAGGAATCGAAACCAGGACCTCCAACTTTAAAATGCAACAGCGCCCGCGCTGCGCCACGGAGGTCGTCGAAAATATCTTTAATGTGCCACAAACACTAAATTATAACCAACTAGATCCGCTATCATCCCGCAACGCCCCGCTATCGTCATTTGCGTATACGTTAAATGCGTGCTAGAGACGAGGGGTGTCCTAGTCTCTAGATTAATCTGACACCTCTGACACAATATTAAATATGTAACAGATTCTTAAACCGCAGATCACATCATTATATTAAGTAACGGAACGTGTAAATTGGCAACCCACAAAAAAAAATTGCATAATCTGTTCTCTTCTTGTCAAGTAAGGTTGCTGAACGGGTTGTTTTTCGTATATTTTTATTAACACAATTAATTCTTATCCAACGCTATAATTTATATGTTTTTGTGTCACTTCTTATGAATCAACGACTGAACTTAATCTTGATAAAATTTAATCGAGTGAATACTATAGTGGCAAAACATGTATTTACATTATTTTTGTAAGAAATCCTTTGTGGGGCAAGTGGGACATCACAGTGTGAAAAAACTTTCCTATGCCCCGGTATTGACCTTCATGGCTATTGAGTTACCCCGTTTTCTGCGCGATTATAAAATTCACTGCGCGATTATGAAATCCACGCGACCCAAGTTATGGGCCATTTATAAATATCATTTTTTCATTCTACAGTCTGTGCTGCCATTTGCCATATTTACAGATAAATATCTGACTTCGACCGACGTAGCGGGGCACGCACGAGGCACAGGTACGAGGCGCGAGCGACAGGTAAGTATTTTGACAACCGGGCGGAAACGAGGCGCGAGCGACAGGTAAGTATTTTGACAACCGGGCGGAACAATAATTCCGTTTCTATACAATATATAGTTATTCTTATAGCAGTGTAATCCTTATGGCATTTTCCCCGTATGTGCGTCGGCGAATGTTATTTGAATCTCAAGTCATCTGGTTTCCGGAGGAAGTAAGCGACGCGGTCGACTGGCACTTTGTATTCGTGCATCCAACGGTTGCCCTTGCGCAGCGAGCCGTCGATGCCGTCCTGCCACAGGCCCGCTGGTAGGTATACTGAAACATAAGAAAACAAAAAACGAAAAAATATATCAATCTAAATAAAATCTAAAAAAATGTTCGTGAAGTAACAAAAGTCAAAACAAAGTAGGGAACGTAAACGTTTTAGTTTTCAATTCATCATTTTAGAAAAAAATATATATCGGTACATCCCCACTACTGAGCACAACCGTGACGTCATTTGTCACCATTGCCTGCGGCAGTTGTAGCATGCAATGCTGCAGCGAGCGGTCGTATCTGCACAAATTGTGATTTCACAGTTATTGTGATTTGTGTAACTGAAATAAACTATTTGAATCGCTGCTTGATGTTATTCAGCATGAGGTCAATAAACCGACGTGCCCACGAAACCATCTAGTGTCATATTAAATTTTTTAATTTCAATTTATACTTAATACGTTATTGAATCTAAAGATAATCGTATTAAGAGCTTGCAAGTAGGTACGTTGTTTAGAACAGTCAAATACATATGTCTGTAGTAGGTTACTGTAACATTTAATGCAAATTCTGCTCAGCTAGTTTTGTATATCATACATACACGGGAATAATGTGTTGCATCTCATTCGACGTACGGCGTATGTTTATTAAAAATATTTATTTCACCAAAAACACAGTTAAGCTTTTACATATTCCGATGGTACCCACACTAGGTAATCCTGTCTCGTGGATACCTTATATCGCTTTAACAGTTAAATGATACAATACAGACGCTAACTATATTTTTGTTGCAAAAAAAATTGTATATATATATATATCCCAATAAGATGTATCAAAGAGAACGCCCTTATGTTAAATGTAAGAAAAGCTCCTCCGTTTCCTTGTAGTTTAAGGAAGCGAGCCATTTTCCCACTATTGATTTGGCTTGCCTTACGGAACAATGCTTAGTGTTACATACGTTTAAATGAATAATTCCACATAAGGACTGAATCGTCTAGCAAAACAAGTTTTAATTGTTGGCACAAAACCCGACGATTGAGCAACCTTTTATATTCATTTGATATAACTGACCGGTGAACCTTAAGGACTAATTGTAAAATATATAGTTGACGCACGGTAAGTACTTTGCTCTCCCGATAAAGCCTGTCCGTGGGATACCTGTAAGGTTTGTTTAGCATAGTTTTAAGTACTGATCTTTGGGATCTTTCGAGCTTAACAACGTGAGTCCTCGCAGCACCATCCCAGGGACTTAAGCAATAAGTTTTATTTGTTAGTTTGGTCTGCTGGGAGGATATGGTCGTTATAACTACCTACATCACAATCTCGCGTTCCGGTCCGATGGGCATAAGTTTAATATGACTGCCGCACCCCTAATAAGTTAGACCGCTACCGTCTTAGAATCTCATCATCATCTACCATCCATTGAAATTGCAGACAGGGGCTGACTTTTAGCGGAATATAAAAAACCTACCTTCTCTAGTAGTCTCCCCCTTGTTTAATACCGGTGCCACGACGATTTCATCCCCTATGGCAAACTCATCTTGAACAGGCAGCGCCACGTCCACATCTGCGACCAGCCACAGTGGCCTGATGAGCGGCAGACCCTCCTCTAATGCTTCCCTCTTGTATTTCAGTAACAGAGGTGTGACCTGCAAAATTTATTTTCTATACAGGTATTACCATTTTACAATCTGACTTAACGGTTAGATTAATATATTAAACGATTTGATATTATATGATTAAAAAATTATGAAGTTTAGCATGTTGTTGTGAAAAAGGCCTTTATTAGTTAACATTTGGGGAACACTTATTTTTTTTTTATTCCACATATTTTTTGTGGATAGGGGGTCCAAATGTTTTTGTTATTAAAGATAAAGAGCCCTCCAACCCACATTTCCGAAGCGTGAACCTAACCTATACCCCTTACTATAACCTATGCTCTTATGAAAGATAAGGCCTGTCATGATAGCGATTGAATTTAGTCTTAAAAACAGATTATGCTATCAACACATAGCATAAACCAATAAGGCGTATTTTTAAACTGAATTTTTTTTGCGGGAAAACAAAAATTCCATTTAGTCTCATATGCCGCTATCGTGAGTGGTAAATATTATTTAAAGCTGCCAGGTCAAGGCAAGTTTTAATATGTAAAATATGTAAATAAGTATATTCAATAAAAATAATACGTATAACTTACTAGTTTTTGTCTCAACAGTGTCAAATTTTTAGCCATCTCCAAAACCCTCTCATCGTTGTATTTACTGGGCAGGTGTGTGAACTTCATTACCGGCATGAAGGTAGCCATTTGCAGCCACCTCATATACAACTCCCGCTCTGGTAACTCTATCCCATTCTCTGGGGTTGTCTTATTAGTATTCGAGTCCATGGAGCCTTTGGACGAAGGCAGGAATTGTTCGCTGCCAGGCCAATAAATATCACCACCCACAGCCCCTGGCATTGCGAAGGGAAACCCGCTTATACCATACGTCAAAATCGTTGGTATGACTAATCGTAAAGCTTCCCATGAAGACTCGAATGGTGGCAGAGAAATAAATATAGGTGGTCGAGGCAAACTGACAGCCGAAGACACCCCTATTATGTTGAGCGATTTCTCAAAAGTTTTTGTGAACACGGTTTTGTAATGATCCGGATTAATTAACGGCTTCTCACTTCTATAGTAGTGAGGCATGTCGTATGCCGTACCGAGATCAAAATAAAATGAATCTATATGATAAACGTCCATTACTGCTTGAAGTTTATCAAATATCCAAGGAATGGATCTATTATTTGTAATATCTAGAACTCCAGCGCTCGCTAAAGATTTAAACCTGGTTAAAGCAGGGATTCTTCTATCCCCGTTTCTTTCATTGATCAACAGTCTCTTCTGTACGGTTTCAGCGAAGTTTTTACTCTCTGTACTTATGAATGGTTGGATTGTGAAAGCGACTTTGAAACCACGTCTGTGAAGTTTATCGACGGTTTCGTTTAACGTTGCAAATCGCGCTGTGTCTACACTCAGATCACCTATTTCATTTTGCCAAAACTCGTTAATCAAAACGTGGCCCTGTTTAAGGAATCCTAAATTGATAACATCGTCTGTGTATTTAGATATGGTTGCATCTTGAAGTTCATGTTTGAACCGTGGAGCTATTTGCCACACTGGTTCAGATATGAGCGATTCTAACGTTTTCATATCCGCTGGTTTTAAGCCGTCCCAGAGTGGTGCTCGTCTATGACTATGGATGGAAGAATGTAAGGATCTTATATCTCTTGAGGTGCAGATATTGTATCTCAGTTCCGGGAACTCTGTCAGTCGGTTAGCAAAAGCAAAGTCATCGTATTGGGCTTTCAGACAAATTTCTTTTTTATCTCTATTTACAGAAATATGTAACGGTGTTTCTTCATCAATTATTATGGCAGCTCCCTTGGAATTGATGAGGTATCGAGTGACGACGTTTCCCCATTGCGATTTCTGCATGTCGCCGGTGATGAATGGTGTATAGTCTATTGATCCAGTGTCGAGTGGCCAAGTTAGATTAATGGACTGTCCTGCACCGAACCAGTGAACCTTGGTATCACTCCAGTCAAAACAATCGTTGGGTGACACATCTGGAAATTAAATATTTAGCGAAATAAGAAAGGATATCAACTCGAGCATCTACAACAAAAAGATTATGGTTTTATAAAACAAATGATAAATAATACGAAACCAAGATCTTTATGAGAAGATTTTTAAAATCATTAGTTTCAACTTAATAATACAACCAGAATTCTAACAGTTTTCAATTGACGCAAATGGTTCCGAAAAATAATGGTTTCTAATCATGGTTCTTGTTCCATGGAATATTTAAACATATTAAATTATCTGTATTAAATCAATAAGACTTGTTTTATTTAAATAATATTAATATAATACATACATAAAAAATTCAACGTTTGTATGTTTTAGAGGACCATGCGTTACGGAACCAATTGAGATGGGACTTTAATAGGATATTTTGGGGGAGCCCGCCAGGGTTCCTGGTCCAGAAAATCAATAACTAAATGATTACAAATCATCATCATCATCATCATGATCAACCCATTACCGGCTCACTACAGAGCACGGGTCTCCTTTCAATATGAGAAGGGTTTTGGCCATAGTCCACCACGCTGGCCATGTGCGGATTGGCAGACTTCACACGCCTTTGAGAACATATGGAGAACTCTCAGGCGTGCAGGTTTTCTCACGATGTGTTCCTTCACCGTTGAAGAAGTGAAGAAAATTAAAATATTAATTTTTAAAAACGCACATAACTCCATAACGTTAGAGGTACGTGCCCGGATTCGAACCGCCGACCTCTGATTAGGAGGCTGACGCCCTAACCACTAGGCTATCACCGCTTCGCTAAATGATTACAAATAATCATCCACATTTCAAGCACGACAACAAATTGTCGTGCTGGAAATATTGAAAATCGGATAACCAGCCTACACAAAGAAATTACCATGTCTTAAAGCCTTCCAATGTACGGAGTAACAGGTGGTGTTGTCAACTCCAGGATCGTGAGGCAAACATTTGAGATAGAGTCGCAGGTTGTGCAGCCACTCCATACATTCCGAGCCGTCGGTGAGGCGGTGTTCGGCCAGACATGGGAACGCTTTCTGACCTCTTTGAAGACCAACCGCTGTAAATAGATAAAATATACTATCAGAAAAAGTCTGTTTACCCCGATTTTATCAGAGGGCGAATTCAGAAAAGGGTCATTTCTTTATTATTTTTCTAATTATTTCATTAAAATAAAGATACACCACATAAAATTCAGGGCAGCAAAGAGAATATACTGTACTTAGAGATTCATCATCATCATCATGATTAACCCATAGCCGGCTCACTACAGAGCACGGGTCTCCTCTCAATATGAGAAAGGTTTAGCCATAGTCCACCACGCTGGCCATGTCAGGATTGGCAGACATCACACGCGTTTGAGAACATTATGGACAACTCTCAGGCGTGCAGGTTTCCTCACGATGTTTTCCTTCACCGTTGAAGCAAGTGATATTTTAATTGTTTAAAAACGCACATAACTCCGAAAATTAGAGATGCGTGCCCGGATTCGAACCGTCAACCTCTGATTAGGGGGCTGAAGCCCTAACCACTGGGCTATCACCGCTTCTCGTAATTTACTTTTCGTTTAGTAGCGATCTTTGCTGCCCCTCAGATTAGGTACAGAAAACAAAATCTCGAAGCGTATTTCTGCTTTTTTATGGGAGTTGCCAATGTATAAAAAGTAACCTCACCTAAAGTAGCCTTCAAGATCTCCACGTCATCCTTATTGAAGACCCTGATGAGTCTCTTGGGCTCGTTGAACTGCACCCTCTCGAAGTACGCCTTGGTGAGGGCCTGCTGGTGGTACAGCACGTAGGCGAAGCCCACGAAGAAGGCGACGGCCAGGAACATGAGACCGACGAACGCGCGCAGCTTGTAGTCGGTAGGTTTCTTTCTTATCTTGTGTGGTATACTCTGAGGTAGAATGAATGTTTTAATGAATGAATACAATTTTATCGTTTACCTCAGAATCGATGACCGAGTTCAACGACCTCCGTGAGGCAGCGCGCGCGCTGTCACATAAAGCTGGAGGTCCTGGGTTCGATTCACGGCTCGAGTCTAGTGGGAGGCTCCGGCCTACCAACAAAGACGTGTCGCAAAGCGATTTAGTTTTCCGGCATGATGTCGCATAGAAACCGATAAGGAGTGTCTGTTTACCATACCCAAGTATGGTATATATTCCAAGAATCTGGTCTCTTTGCCCGAAACTACCCACGTCTACGCAAATTACCGACAAACACACCGCTGTTCATCCTATAAGTATGAATGAAAAATGTAGTCTTACTTGTAGTTTCTCTTTGAGGAGACTGGCCAGGGAGTTGACGCTGGTGACGGAGTTGCTGGGCGAGTAGTCGTCGTCGTCCATGCTGAACTCGGAGCGGAAGCGGCGTGGGGCGGTGGACTTGCGGCGGGGAGATCTGAGGGGTACTCTGGAAAAGGCATTTAACATCATCGTCAGACTGGGTCTCGCCATAGTCGTGAAGGCTGGAGGCAGGGCGGCAGAACTTCACTATAGATATAATATTCAAAGAGATAAGTGCATTTAGATTAAACAGTATAATGATTTGTTTAATTTATGATACAACTAGCCAGAGACCGCGACTTCGTTCGCGTAGAAATTTAATTTATATGGTAAGATTTAAGTAAGCATAAAATTTAGGTAAGGTCCATCTTTCGAATCCATATAGCTGTTCTCTGCGATTTCCCCCAAATTAAGTAATGTAATGTTATAATTTTGCATAATATAAGCCGCGCGTTTTATGATAAAATACTACGCCGGACGGACTTGAATGTAATCTGATGGTGGCATAACGTTTATTCTTTATGTGACGATATCTACGACTTACTTCTTAAAAGAAGTAGAATTAACTTATTACTTATTTATAAAGTTTGTTATCAATTATTTCACTCATTTAATAATAATCTTATTGCCAAAATTTTTAAATCTTACAGGTCAAATTATGTGTAGAAAGAAATACTTTTATTTTTAGTATTTTTATAATTTTATTTTCTATCCACAGCTTCGCTTACGCCTATCTCCGGTTTCTAACTTTCACACCCAATATTGCTGTCTTGGTATGAATTTTCAAAAATCTTTTTTTACTGGACGCCTTCGTCTAAAATTGTCAAGAACTGGAAATACAGTTTTCATGGTACCATTCTACGTGAGTAAATTATATTGCATTGCAACAAAATTATCTATAACAACAAAAAGCGACCATTTACTACCCGATAACAATTTGTTAGCAGATTGACCATTACCCTTTGCTTTCTGAGATACAAAACATGCTGCGTAAAGTGACACAATTTTACCTAATTCCCGTTTACCTACACGGCTTCCTCATTACTGTAACTCTAGTGCAGGCAAGGTCACGTGAAATCGTTTACTTCAATCTGACACTTTGATGACCTCTGTGGCGCCGATGATGAACGTTTTGACCTTGTTATCTTCCGATAGCCTGGGTTCGATTCCTTGCTAAATAATGGGGATTTGTAATCCCTTAATGCAAATGAGACTTTAATTTCGCCTTAAAGTGTGAGGGATCCAACGCCTATCAAATATTAGTTTAAAGTAAAGATAATTTCAATTCATATAGCATATCGTGCTGACATCGTTGGACAGACGTACTCTTTATTATATTGTATTTTTCAAATAAAACCCTTAAACACGCGGACGAAATCACAAGCATCATGTCATAAGGAATATTAAGGATCAATTATTGGGCCTCTACCAGTTGCATGCGTCAAACAGCGGTACCCTAAAAAAATTGGGTTATCATGAATAATATCCCCATAATATAGAAACCCGGTGACATTTTAAATCGCAAAACCGGTGTAAAACAGTAAAAAGAACGCGTTAAAATAGTCCATGACGTCAGAAATGCGACAACGCGTGTATCATCTTTGTTTACGTAAACTTTTTTACATAAATAATAACATGTTTTTAGAGTGATATTATGATCGGTGTCGAGCAGATTTGTTATTAATAACCTTCGAGCTAAAGGTATAGTTGTTCGCTAGGGGTATTATTTTCGCGTTCCGTGCCCGAAGGTCAACAGAATCCTGGCTTGCCTGTCATTTCATATATCGCTACATATGAAGTTATTTTTTTATAGAATGAGTTACCCTTTATACACACTATATACTTATATTTTTTAATATACAGTACAAGTTAGCCCTTGACGGAAATCTCACGCAGTCTAGGATGGTAGCGGGCTAACCTGTTAAAGGGGGTATGGTAAATCGGTTCACACTCCTAATTGGTTGGTACACGACGTCGTGCCGGAACGCTAAATCGCTTGGCGACAGGTCTTTGTCGGTAGGGTGGTAACTAGCCTCCCATCAGACAAAATCTATTATTAAAAATAAAATAAAGTTGAATATGAAGGCTTCCTACAACGTGTACTTTTTGCTCTATCTAAATATTTATTATTGTAACTATTTGATCTAAATAATGTTAATTTAAAAAAGTCTACCCTGTACGGAATACTTTAAATACGAGTCAAACGTCAACTAAGCTGTTTTTTATTTAAGCGTTTTTTTGCAATGTCTATATCACCATCTTTTTCAGCCTATGGGCGTCCCACCTCTGGGCTTAACCCATCCCCACTATGGGGGGGATAAAAAAACTCCGGGATAACTGTCCCGGGGAAAAATCTACGGTTTCGAAATAAACAGATCTCGGTGAAATATTCCATGGAGATAGCTTGCACTTGAGATTACTAACAAACCCAACTACAGGCAAACATTTAATTTATTTTTCATGAATAAAAAATATTGAGACCACTATTTGCAAGAATTAAGACAGCTAAAATTTCAAGTCATTATTGGTTTTAGAAGCTACTGTCAATATAACTCATATAAGGTACTATTAATTAACAAAAAAAAAATACCTACCAATTATACATAAAATCGAAAATTTCATTCAGAAATCTTAAGTCAACAGTAATTGCATCAGATGTTATTCAACAATATAATTACAAAAATATATATTAATAATATATGTATTATAAATAATTTATTAACATCTTGAAACCGGATAGTAAACTACCTATTACATAATCATTAGCATCAGACATAAAATCATCTAAAGAACGTGACAATATAGTGGAATATTCCATATATTATCTTATCTATAAACTATTTGCTTTAAAATAGGCATACAAGTATAGTTAAAAAAAAACAGAAATGACTGCAGCTGTGATAGCCTAGTGGTTAGGACGTCGGCCTCCTAATCAGAGGTCGGGGGCTCTAACTTTTCAGAGTTATGTGCGTTTTTAAGCAATTAAAATATCACTTGCTTCAACGGTGAAGGAAAACATCGTGAGGAAACCTGCATGCCTGAGAGTTCTCCATAATATTCTCGAGGCGTGTGAAGTCTGCCAATCCCCACATGGTTAGCGTGGTGGACTATGGCCAAACCCTTCTCATATTGAGAGGAGACCCGTGCTCGGTAGTGAGCAGATAATGGGTTGATGATGATGATGATGATGACTGCCAAATAAAATTTTATTAGTCACTATTGCATAGGGGAACATGAAGCCCTTTTTTAATAAAGGTAACTTTATCACTAGTTTTATCATTTAGTAAAATTATATTCCAAAATTATTATTTTTACTAGGTATATTTTAATCATTTTGACTTTATCTCTAGTAATATAATATATAATTTATCGTTTAGAATTTTCTTTTTGGAATCGAAAATAAAATACTCAAACCAGTGAAATTCTCACTTGTTAAACAATCATCCTATTTCAGTGTGATGTTGTACATATTCACATTCAATATAAAATATAAAACATCACATGAACGATTAAAAAGGTTGTACTTTTATGCTCTTGCTATGTTGCTCTTATTAACTTAACTTATTAAGTCATATACTGGTGATAGCGAAAATAATACCCCACTGAGTTTGCTTCTATGATGAGGCGTATTGTCTCGAAATAATGGAAATAATGTTTTTAATTGTATTTCTTTGGTATTTTTTTTAGTACACACAGATTAGCTAATGTCAGATTCATTCTTGTGCTTGATTAACATCATCATCAATATACCGACCCACTACTAAAGCCTGTATAAGTTGTTCACTATCGTAAAAAAATAGGTGGAACAGTTTATTTTCCTATTTTCTCGGACTCAAAATTTCCTGTGACGGTTTCATGGACTTTATTTGTTATATTATATTTTTGTATCGGCTATTATGTACGTTGAGCTCACTCGGTGCCAAATTATATCAATATCGGTGCAGTGGTTTCACAGAACATAGTTAAAAAAACAAACAATTTCATGGGAAAATGTGTATACCTACTTGTTTTTTTGTCATATATATGCATCTATAATATTCTAGTCAGGGTTGTTGTGTAAAAACGTTATGTTAAACCCACCCGGTTTAAGCTTGGATGGGTCATGGGCTAACATATATAGGCTTCGTAACATAATTACGTATTAAACAAACCTACATAGGTTTGTTTAATTCTTAATAGCTTACCCAAATAATAACGTACACTTAACTGCACAGAAATTGAACCTCACAAGGATACACTGAGTTCTCCCGTCACTAGAGACAGAGATGCAGTTCAGGACTGAGATGAGATGAGTGGAGCAACTGTCAGATGGGATCTCAAATCTCAGCTGATCTCAACGCATGCTCAAGTTGTACTGACCGATATGACGTTGGTGCAAAGCAAGAAGCGGCGACATTACACGCACGCGAAAATATTGTGCGAATAAGAAACATTGTAATCCCTACTCGTGATATCAGTAAATTATCACTGTGCAATGCTTGGAATCCCGAATTTTTGTATACTACAAGTACCTTCTCATATTGACTACCTGTTCTAATGAAAAGTCCTACTATAGTGTAAAGGATTACGTAAATGATAAACAAGCATGGGTGTGAAATATTGCTCTAATAAGTACTCTTAATATAATTTTAAGTGGCATGTGAGATGGTGATAACAATAATAAAATTTACCTGGCTAAGTTTGCTGTGGGCTTCTTAGACCGGGGCGCGTTTGGAACCCTCATAGCTTTAGTTTTAAGTTTACGAATGTAGTTATCACCATCAAATCACTACTATGTAAATTATTGACGCGTCAAAAGCGCCTTTTAAAGGACTATTTGAATAAAGATTATTTTGAATTTGAATTTGTATTGTTTAGGAACAATGTACTTTAACCAGACAAGTCTATAAGGTTAATGATATAGCGAATTTATTTGTTTATTTATTTATTCGAACCAACAGAATTATACCTAACCTTACGTAGCATCTACATATAATTCAACTTAGAGGTAGTTTTAGAATGCATAATCTAACTAATAACTCTAGGTGACGCTAATATGTAGCTAATAATATAATTTGCTAAATTGAAACTAATAGCAGAAAACAAAACAAAAACTTATTATAAAAGTAAAGAAATATAAACATGTTATTTATAACTATTAATAAATGAAAAAGAAAATATACGATACATACGAATATATTAATATAAATGGCATATCGGCATATATAATTCTCTAGAGTTTAAAAAAAACATTGAATCTAAATCTTTGTTTTTGGCGAGATAGATAGGGTTTTTAATTTAAATTAATGCGTAATTGAGTACAAAAATATGTTTTAATAATCCACCTTCTCGTACTTCTATAATTTTAAATACGCTGATCATTTAAAAACAAACGAAACAGAATATAAATCGGAACTTAGCTTAACTGAAATAACGTATAGAAAATTTATAATTTAAGCTTTATTATATAAATACCTAAATTTAGTTGGAGAGAGAGAAACGTTTGACTTCTTTTATAGTGTTAAAAACAGTAACTATATAATAAGTATTATATTATAAAAATGTTATGTATGCTCTTAATACTCAGATCGAGTATTAGTTATATTTATGTATTAACTTAAATCCATTATAATCAAAATTGCGCGTTCTATATAAAACAGTGCGATATAATAATTTTAGGTTGGTTCATGAATACTTCATAAGACCAAATGATATTATGATACTATGCTTTATTAGTAAAAAGTGTTGTACTAATTTATGACTTGACAATTAAGTTTATCGTAGAGATTTGTACAAATTTAACGTTTTGTCTATTTGTGAAGGTTGTTATCTAATGACAGAAAAATCAGCCTTTTATACGACAAGTCCTAACAAAACATAAAACTAATTGTGTTAAAAAAACATCTAGTTTGTGAAATAAGTGAAAGATAGCAGCCAATTTGTATGACTTAACTGAGCACGTCCGATAGATTGAGTCATACATTGTCATACGTGAAGTTCGTCATATAATTGCACATTACTTAGAGCATATTTGCATACCCCCTACATTAAATACGTTTGGTCATGAAATGGGAAATCCTTTTTTTTTTCTTTCGTTTTATAGCTTTACACAGATTAGCCAATGTCAAGTTTATTGCAATGTAGAAGTTAGGGGAAATACTTGTTAACCATTCAGAAAACCATTGTAGTGGCCTACACAAACAACACCAGAACTGTCCACGACACAACCAACACCAGTCTTTTTCAAAATTAGCCAACAAACATTAATTCAAGAAAAGCGTGAAAAAACCGCGCCCGCCATATACGAAGTATCCCGCCTTTCCTGGGAAATCTTATAATGCAACAGTACTTCAAAAAAGTCTTATACTCTACCTTAAAAAGGAGGCTTTGCCGATGTTTCTTGAAAGGAAGATTTTTTGTGTACAATTTACTTGTGGACAATTTTTAAATTTTTTTATACACTACAAGTTAGCCCTTGACGGCAATTTCACCTTATGGTAAGTGATGATGCAGTCTAAGATGGCTCAGACTGCATCATCACTTACCATCTACGTTATATTACATCTACATTACCGCGCTACCATTAGCGGGCTAAACTATTACTAACCGGGGTATGGTAATGGTACCATCTACGCGACATCGTGCCGGAATGCTCAATCGCTTGGCGACACGTCTTTTTCCGTAGGGGGGTAACTTGCCATGGCCGAAACCTTCCACAGACCAGACTCGGGCCGGGAATCGAACCCAGGACCTCCAACTTTTCAAGCATACTATCTTTTTTAATGTTTATTCTAAATATCGAAGGGGCTGCATATCATAAACCATAAAAAGTAAGTAGGTGAAGGTGTAGGTACATGAAATATCATAGAATGTGTATTAGTATATTTTTACTGCACATTATTTTAGTGAACAAGACAAAGTCTTTCTTATCTGTAATTCAAGTATCCAGAGGTACACATACTTGTACGATGATAGAAAGCGATTAAACCTACTCGTATTCAGAACACCGCAAACAAACAACCACAGATAAAAAATACATATGGCGGATACGGAGCGGTGATAGCCTAGTGGTTAAGGCGTCAGCCTCCTAATCAGAGGTCGACGGTTCGAATCCGGGCATGCACCTCTAACTTTCCGGAGTTATGTGCGTTTTTAAAAATTAAAATATCATTTGCTTCAACGGTGAAGGAAAACATCGTGAGGAAACCTGCACGCCTGAGAGTTCTCCGTAATGTTCTCAAAGGCGTGTGAAGTCTGCCAATCCGCACATGGTCAGCGTGGTGGACTATGGCCAAATCCTTCACATATTGAGAGGAGACCCGTGCTCTGTAGTGAGCCGGTAATAAACAAATACAATAATTGTGTATAAATAAACAAAGACAAACTACGCTGCAATGCGGCCTAACATGTTAGTAATAATGACCAGAACCAATAAAAGAAAAAAAGGTTTATAAATATAAATAAATGTCAAAGTTAATAATAAATAGAAGCTAGAGTTACTTTGCCGAAGTTCGTAGCATACAATTAATATTAAGCTTGCAGTAATTGCGAGACAGACAAATCTGCACAACTTCAATCCTTATAATATACACCATACCATACAAAATACAGTAAAGTACCAACGAGGATTGGAGAAATTATAAAATCTTGCATCAATGCAAATGTCAAAGTTGATTAATCAAGTTTGGTCTGGTGGGAGGCTGCGGCCGTGGCTAGTTACCACCCTAACGACAAAGACGTGTCGCCAAGCGATTTAGGGTTCCGGCACGATGTCGTGTAGAATATACCAATCAGGAGTATGGGTTTACCATACCCATAACAGATTAGCCCGCTACCCTCTTAGACTGCATCATCACTTAACATCAAGTGAGATTGCCGTCAAGGGCTAACTTTTATTGAATAAAAAAATATTTCTAAGTTAATTTTAAATAGGTACCTATGTCACAGATAAAACATGCTAAGTGGTACGTGCGAGTATAAACTATATTATAGTCATTCTAAGTGACAAATGGTACGCTCCGTCGGCTAATGGTTGTAAGTGCGACAAATCACCTTCGGGGATAGATGTGTGTCAATTGCTCGTTTAGTTTATTGCTGCAGAGGGTGCCAGCTGACGGTGGAGGGTTCTTGACCTAAGTTGCGACACCTAAATAACAATTCCGTAGGTGTTGTGACAGCGTGTCCGACATCTGCGATCGCGATGTTTTTTATTGACTCATTAATTGATCAGTGAAATTATTCTAATACGAATCATAGCTTGACGGAAATCCCACCTAATGAAAAGTGATCATGAAATTTTAAACTAAGACGATTTAAACTAACCTGTTAGGGGTGTGATAAACTCAAACTTCTAATTGGTTTATACTTTTCTTTTCGGACTGTCTATTAGCTGTACTAACCCTATTGGTTGCCACAGCGTAACCGGACTGTTTGGCGAGCTTCGGAAAGAAGGTCTGCCAGAAGAAATTTTGAGCCCTAGGGCTCGACGAAACTAAAGGAACGTCTGCCTAAGGACGCCTCCTTTGAACCTCGGCTTAGGCGACGTTTGGGATAACGGGGGGGTCGGACGTTATGGTTTATACGCGACGTCGTTCCGCAACGCTAAATCGCTTGGCGGCATATCTTTCTGTGTATGTACGTGTTGAACATTATATAATGAGTTTTGTCGCATTGACAGGGCATTGATCCTAGGTTAGTAATCAACATAACCAAAAACTTAAGATAACAGTTTGAATTTAGTTACGGTTTATCGATAAGGAATATTTGTAACGCTCCTAAAATCAATCTGCTACCTGACTAATTATGATTTTGATTCATTATTAATTTCAGCCGTAATTTTGTACCAAACATTATCCGTAACAGGGTTATCGGGTCAGCATAAAACCCTCCAGAAGAACTAACTATAAAAAAGTGGCCTATGCCCAGCAGTGGTACACAAAAGCATTACAGATAGTGACGAAGGGTTTGAACTTTGTGGGTTAAATGAACCCTATTATTCCGAGTAGCATATTATTAGATAGAGTTTCATAAATTGCTCGTTGATTAGCAATAAGGGTGCCTTGGAGGCTAAAGGGTACTTGACCGATAGGTACAGTGGGGATTGATAAGTACTTATATCAATTCTCATATCAGAATTCATCTCGTTACGTTCATGAATGAAGAGAAGTACTGACCTGCGTAATACTAAAGTTGTTAGGTAGGTATATGAGTACGAATTAATAAATAATAATGTAATTATTAATGACCTTAATTATAAAAAGCTGTAAGCTAAGTAGCTGTGATAGCCTAGTGGTTAAGGCGTCAGCTTCCTAATCAGAGGTCGGCGGTTCGAAACCGGGCACGCACCTCTAACTTTTCGGAATTATGTGCGTTTTTAAACAATTAAATTATTACTTGCTTCAACAAGGAAAACTTCGTGAGGAAACCTGCACGCCTGAGAGTTCTTCATAATGTTCTCAAAGGCGTGTGAAGTCTGCCAATCCGCACATGGCCAGCGTGGTGGATTATGGCCAAACCCTTCTCATACTGAGAGGAGACCCGTGCTCTGTAGTGAGTCGGTAATGGGTTGATCATGATGATGATGATGATACCAAGCTGCCTCGTTGGTCTAGTGGTTCGCATGCTGGATTATGGATCATGAAGTACAGGGTTCGTTTCTCAGGTTGCTACTTTTAAACGATTAAAGCCCGAAATAAGGTTATAGGATGGTTTTTCTGGTGGGTGGTTAATCTGCTAAAATATGCGTTAAATACTATGTAAGAACTTATCTAAGCATATATCTAGCATATAACAGTGGGTCTAGCCTTGGACCTAGGGTATCATAATGTGTGAGGATTCGAGTTCGATTCACGGCTGGTCTGTTGGGCTTGGCCGTGGTTAGTCCGTCCCCCCCATATCATACCGCCAAGTGATTTAGCGTTTCGGTATCATGCCACGGGGAAACTGTTTAGAAGGATCAGTTCAGCTGCAACGCAACGTTGGTTCCTCTGATGCTGGAGATGTTCATGGACGAATTTAATCACTAAATATCAAGTTACCCATCTGCTAGTTTGGCCTCGATGTATATACCAAAAACCTACAGTACTCTTAGAGAGAGTTTTGAGAGTTCTCCATAATGTTCTCAAAGGCGTGTGAAGTCTGCCAATCCGCACTTGGCCAGCGTGGTGGACTATGGCCAAACCCTTCTCATATTGCTCTGTAGTGAGCCGGTAATGGGTTGATCATCTTCGAGTCAGAGTCTAACTAGCACATTAACAATTTTTTTAGCATATTAAGCAGTTACATCTAGTTATCTGCGTGCGCAGGGAAAAGGGCAGGGGTCAACGACCGGGTCCACTTCCTCATTAAGGCACGCCGTCCGCTGACAGATCTGTGACAAAGCGCAATGTCGGCGCCGCACACGTACCAATGCGCCGGCTGACGGCGCTCCTGCCGCGAGTACAGGATGAGCGTTAAGATCTCCATTCGCTTGCTCCATTGCTGGACAGGTGTTCTGTCGCAACCACGGAGTGTAACATAACATGACATAGACGACGCCATAGCGGATTTTTTTTCATACACTACACGTTAGCCCATGACGGCAATCTCACCTGATGTTAAGTGATGATGCAGTCTAAGATGGTAGCGGGCTAAACTGTTATGGGTATGGTAAACCTTTACTCCTAATTGGTTTCTACACGACATCGTGCCGGAACCCTAAATCGCTTGGCGACACGTCTTTGTCGGTAGGGTGGTAACTAGCCACGGCCGCAGCCTCCCACCAGACCAAACTTGTTTAATTAACTTTAACATTTGCATTGATGGTAAGAAATGATGCAGTCTAAGAAATTCGCGGGATAACCTGTTAGAGGGTACTCACTAACCCGTACTTGTAATTAGTTTCTACGCGACATCGTACCGGAACGCTAAATCGCTTGGCGACACGTCTTTGTCGGTAGGGTGGAAACTAGCCACCATTAGAACTAGGTGGAAGCTTCCGACCAAATCAAACTTGACCCGGGAATCGAACTCAAAAAATGTAACTCAAGACTTACATTTTTTTTAAAGTGACTTCGTTTTGGAAGTCGTTGATTAAGATTGGTATACTGATTACTGCACTCTAAATTCTCTTGGTCGCAATAAGGGATCGAAAGCGACTGCTGACCGAGTATGCGCCCTTTATTAATGTCTCGATGTAACATGACCTCATATTTTTAATAGCATAAAAGGAAATGTAAATAACTTTAAACAGAGTAGGTTATGAATGATGATGGCGGTGAATTTGTCAATAATGGAAGGAGTTCATGTGAGATGGTGATAACAAGAAAGTTACCCGGTTAAATGTTTTGTGGGTTTCTTAGATTAGTGATTTTTTTTTATATATATAGCGAGCAAACGAGCAGGCGGGTCACGATGGTAAGTGATTACCGCCGCCCATGAACATTTGCAGCACCAGAGGAACCGCCAATGCGTTGCTGGCTTTTGAGTAATTTGCTTATCCGCCCTTTGAAGATCCCCATATTATAAACATTAGGGAACACAGAAGATGGAAGCTGGTTCCAGAATTTGCAGGTACGTGGCAGAAATGACCTGAGAAAGCGGGTGATTGGAAGCCTCCTAGCTTTAGTCATAAGTTGGCGCGTGAAGTTACCAGCATCACCTCACGAATTAAAATAATTATCATTATTTTAATTAACCGCTCGAAGCGGTGATAGCCTAGTGGTTAGGGCGTCAGCCTCCTAATCAGAGGTTGGCGGTTCGAATCCGGGCACGCACCTCTAACTTTTCAGAGTTATGTGCGTTTTTAAAAAATTAACTTGCTTCAACGCTGAAGGAAAACATCGTGAGGAAACCTGCACGCCTGAGAGTTCTCCATAATTCTCAAAGGCGTGTGAAGTCTGCCAACCCGCACATGGCTAGCGTGGTGGACTATGGCCAAACCCTTCTCATATTGAGAGGAGACCCGTGCTCTGTAGTGAGCCTGTAATGGGTTGATCATGATGATGATGAAGAGGTGCTCCGAGCACAGCTCTCTCCATCGCCCACTTAATGACTCCACGTAAGCAATGTCTACATAAGTCACTCACTTGGTTTGTTCTTCATCAGAGAGTACGTTGCCATCGTCAGCGGTATTTTCGCCATCGCTGAACACGGAAGCGGAGCTCTGGTGGTGCTCAGGAATCTGTGGAAAGGTCAAAGGTTGAGGTCGTGCAAGGAACTTTCATTTAGTCAGCGTTAAACGATAACAGATGAAACCCATAACTAATTAAAGAGACATCAGAAGTAAAAATAAACTTGTGTTGCACGCTACTACAAACAATTAGAAATTCATTTAAAGGTTATTGTATACAATTCTATAACAAATAACCAAATGAAATTTCTGGGATGTCTCTCAATAAGTTCAAAGTTTATATAAAACGTAAGATTGTAGAAAAGTCTTATTTATTATTATAGTGTAAAAAAATATGTAAATGATAAACTAACTTGGGTATGAAATATTGCTCTAATAAGATAGCTCTTAATATAATTTTAAGTGGCATGTGAGATGGTGATAACAAAAAGAAAATTAACCTGGCTAAGTTGTTGTTGTGGACTTGTTCTTACACCGGGGCGCGTTTTAAAACCCTTTAGCTTTAGTTTTAAGTTTACGAATGTAGTTATCACCATTAAATCACTACTATGTAAATTATTGACGCGTCAAACTATTTGAATAAAGATTATTTCAATTTGAAATTTGAATTTGAAACAGTAAAGACGTAACATCAATTTAACTGTTTCATAAGTTACAAGTAAAATAAGCATGCTTAATAAAGAATGTAAAAAATCCTCTAAAGTCCTTTCGGAACCGAAATCCTCAAGCAAGCTTTAAATTTTTTGTTACGAGTTAAATCCGTATGAAAAATAAACACACTTTTCTTGTACACTACACAAAAGTAAGAAAACTTCACTCAAATTATAGTATTCAATTTGGTTTCTGTTACCTTTGTTTACTATATCAACTAACCATATAAATAACTCTCAGGGATTTCAAATCCATTTTTAGATACTTTTACGAAACTTTAAAACGATTATTTATATGAACATTTTCACCATTTTTAACTAATGTTATTATTTTATTTACAAAGAGCTAAATTATTTATAATAAAACCGTTCTATTAACTGAGAATGATTAAGCTACTGCCCCAAACAAAAACCAGGATCATTAGTGTATTGGGCACTTACCTACTCGTAGTTATCTAAAATTATAAGAAATACAAACATACACTCATTCCTTGATTGGTGCGTCCTATAAACGTCTAACTTTGAAATATATTTTCTTGAATATTATTTTTTTTTTTATTCAGCATAAGTTAGCCCTTGACTGCATCTCACCTGATGGTAAGTGATGATGCGGTCTAAGATGGTAGCGGGCTAACCTGTTAGGGGTATGGTAAACTCATACTCCTAATCGGTTTCTACACGACATCGTGCCGGAACGCTAAATCGCTTGGCGACACGTCTTTGTCGGTAGGGTGGTAACCAGCCACGGCGGAAGCCTCCCACCAGACCAGACTCGAGCCGGGAATCGAACCCAGGACCTCCGACTTTAAAATGCAACAGCGCACGCGCTGCGCCACGGAGGTCGTCAAAAAATATTTACTTTGTATCAATCTACCAATTATAAACTTAACTGCAACAATCCCTTAAAAGTCACTTTTGATGCGTCAATAACTTATATTGTAGCGAGATAACATTCGGAAACTCAAAACTAAAACTACGAGGGTTCCAAACGCACCCTGGTCTAAAGACAAAGCCCACAACGAACTAAGCCAGGTAACTTCTTGTTATTACCATCTCACATGCCACTTAAAATTATTTAAGAGCTATTTTATGAGAGCAATACTTCATACCCAAGCATCAAATCTGTCCTCTATTTAATACTTAAAACTAAGTAAGAATAAAAAGAACCAACTTGACGCGACGGTTGGTCTAAGCTGGTTTCCTAACTATAATCTGGTACTGGGTATTTGTGATCCGGCAATCCAACCAGAACCTCGTGATCTGTTATCCACTAGACCAAGAAGGCATCACATCGCCCAGGGAGTCTAAAACTAGCGAAATAAAAATGGATCTCTAACCTTAGTGAGAGGAATGCAATCAATGTCGACTCTACTCCTGACTCCGCGCATGCTGCGTCCGCACCCGCGCATTGTGCATCGACTGCACTTAATTAAGCAATTAGCTGGTAGGGACGCTCCGGCTAATTGTCAAGTCTGTACTATGTCTAGTCGAGGTAAGGTCATTCCTATTTTTAAACCCAAACACAATAATGGGGGTGAGCCAGTTAATACAATTTCTCTATGTCTGTATTTTTTTGATGGCAATCTCACCTGGTGGTAAGTGATTTTGCAGTCTAAGATCGTAGCGTATAGTAAATTCGGATATTTGAGACAAATCTTTGTCGATAGGGATCAGATCACAAAATAATGAAATGGTAGTTTCTAAGTGGCCCTTCCGGCTATCGAACCCGGGACCCACTCATAAGAATCAGTGCTCAACGCTATTTCAGGGAGGTCGTCAAAATATCTGTATCATCTCATATGACCAATATAATGATTTTGACTGTTTATGGCATATTATATTTTATTCGTCATCATTATCATGAACAACCCATTACCGGCTCACTACAGAGCACGGGCCTCCTCTCAATATGAGAAGGGTTCGGCCATAGTCCACCACGCTGGCCATGTGCGGATTGGCAGACTTCACACGCCTTTGAGAACATTATGGAACTCTCAGGCGTGCAGGTTTCCTCACGATGTGTTCATTCACCGTTGAAGCAAGTGTTTTTTTTAAACGCACATAACTTCGAAAAGTTAGAGGTGCATGCCCGGCTTTGAACCGCCGACCTCTGATTAGGAGGCTGACGCCGTAATCACTAGGCTATCACCGCTTCACTAGGCTATCACCGCTTCACTAGGCTATCACCGCTTCTGATTCCTTCCGATTATGTATTTGAAATCAATTATATTGGATATAAGTTTAACATCTTTGTATGTATTTTTGTGCGCCTGTTAATCGCTGAGATTAAACGGACCAATAAACGTACAATTTTTACTTAAGGGAAATTGAGAAGAAATAAACTTGTAGTTTTCTATATATAGATAACCGCTTGGCTCTAGGTAACCACAATTTATGGTAAGTTATGATACACCCTGAGAAACAATTAGTAAGGCTTAAGCTCTATTTCCCTCGATTCTATGATGAAGAAGAGATCATTAGATTGATGCTAATTAGTTAAACATTTATTTATAGTTTCTCAATAAGTACATATTGCAATTATATAAAATATAAAACACGTGTACAATTACAAGTGGTTTATATTTTATATAATTTGTATAATTTGGCGACCTCCGTGGCGCAGCGCGTGCGCTGTTGCATTTTAAAGTCGGAGGTCCTGGATTCGATTCCCGGCTGGAGTCTGGTCTGGTGGGAGGCTTCGGCCGTGGCTAGTTACCACCCTACCGACAAAGACGTGTCGCCAAGCGATTTAACGTTCCGGCACGACGTCGTGTTCAATTAGGAGTATGAGTTTACTATACCCCTAACAGGTTAGTCCGCTACCATCTTAGACCGCATCATCACTTACCATCAGATGAGATGCAGTCAAGGGCTAACTTGTGGTGAATAAAAAAAAAAGAAACCTCTTCAATAACCATTCGGTTGCTCTGGAGTTAAATCATACAGTTGTAGAACACTATATTTAAAATATTACTGTCGTTATATTCTGCTTTATCTTTAGTCAGGTAGCGCCATCTATCTCAAATACAAGACACTGCTAGGTCAACAAGTGAACCGCTGGGTAAGATTGTTTCAATCAATGTTTCATAGAGGCCGCCTGAATCAATATTTCTTATCGATTTTAATTAACAATCGATTTTGATAATGATTATGAAGTAATTGATGAGGTATCGTAAATTATTTAACTATTTTGAAATAGTTTTATGTACTTATTTAATACTTGTAGGTGTATATGTTTATACACCTATGTAGTTAAATATAATAATATGTAATAGTTCATAACTAAGGAATACTATATACCATACAATATGATATTATGTTTTTTGCTTTGTTGATCGATTATACAGTAGTCGATCACAAAAAACTACATCAATTATTGGCCTTACTATGTAGTTTTCACATTTCCATATTCTGTGGTAAGAAACCCCTCGTGTACTTAAATACATAAATGGAGAAAGGCGGGAGACTTCGTATATGGCGGACGCGGTTTTTTCACGCTTTTCTTGAATTAATGTTTGTTAGCTAATTTTGAAAAAGACTGGTGTTGGTTATGTCGTGGACAGTTCTGTGTCGTTTGTGTAGTGGCTAGTTTTCTGAATGGTTAACAGGTATTAATTTGGGAAAGGTTTGAGGGATCCGCGTCCGCAGAGTGCGAAGTTTCCCGCCATTTCTCCCTAACTTCTACATTGCTATAAACTTGACATTGGCTAATCTGTGCAAAGCCATAAAACGAAAAAAAAAACATCAATATAACTAGATGCCGATTTCAGCACCAATCTACGAATTTTAGCAACAAACTCACCCAGCACTTCAAGAAATTACTTCGATCATAAGTAGTGAATAAGTTCTTAATTTAACTTTCAGCGTTACGTCATGTTATAATTTAAGTTTTATCAGACAAGGAAACAAACTTGTAACATGAAGTACACAAATAAACTACCAGTCTAATACAGATAATAACCGCACACTAATTACGCAGGACTTCCGGTCGGATAACGTAAAACAAAGCGATGTTCACATCATCTTCATACCTATCAAACCAGTACCGTGACTTACTGAACCGACTTCATAAGACAGTTTGTTACACATGTAACACTCAGTCTTTATTTCCCGACCATCATTCATCCCGACCTAAGCGTTCCTCTCCGAAAGAGGAGACCTAAACATATCCTTCATGACCCTGACGATCAGATGACTACTGACAACACACTCGTACCACCTACCACACAATCATACGCTACACACCGTCTTCGCCGGCGAAGACGAGGTCCCCGCTATCTTACGTCATCCGGACGTGGGCTCCATCCACGGCCTCGGAGACGTACGGACCACTCACCGTCCGACCCCCCCGTTATCCCAAACGTCGCCTAAGCCGAGGTTCGGCCTCAAAGGAGGCGCCCTTAGGCAGTCGTTCCCATAGTTTCTTCGAGCCCTAGGGCTCAAAATTTCTTCTGGCAGAGCTTCTTTCCAAAGCTCGCCAAACAGCCCGGTTACGCTGTGACAACCAATAGGGTTTGTACAGCTAAAAAAAACTCAGTCTTTACTTACTGGTTAATCTGGATTTTTGAAAATTGGAAACGTACTTCACGAAAGTCAGGGCCAAGTACCTGGTGGACCCAGGTACTGTACTGGCCGTGAGTATCCGAGTTACTCGTAAGAAAGATTTTCCGAAGATCAATTCTTATTTTCATTCATGCCCTTACCCTTAGTTTTCCATGTTCAACATTTCTTTATTATTATATTTAAACTCGAAGAACCTGTTGTTTTAGCATTGTCATATTTTAAACGACCGGCCGCCTGGATAGATTAAATAGGAGATGATTTTTTTGTATAGATATCAGATAGTTGACAGATTTTATATGTCATAATGTAGGGAGAATAGGTAGACTGTTAAAAATTTCATTGCATATTCCATAAGTAGGGTAAGAAATAGCCCTACTTCCTGGGAAACTTGATAAGCTTCCCAGACGAAGTCGCCTGCATCATGGACCACTAAAGAGCGTGGGTCTCCTCTCAGCATGGGAAGGGTTTTGACCTTGGTCCACAACGCTGGCCAAGTGCAGATTGGTATACTCAATACGCCTCTGAGGACATTATGGACATACAAATTTCCTCACGATATTTTCCTTCATCTTGAAAGCAAGTGACATTTGATTTAAGATTGCTCAAACTTAAATTACAAGCATACATAACTATGAAAATATCGTGCCGGGTTCGAACTCGGTCCCCCGAAAGGGAGGCCTAAGTCTTAAACACTCATCCTAACACCGCTAGTGTTAATAATCATCATGATCGACCTATTACCGGCCGACCGGCCATGTGCGGATTGGAAGACTTCACACGCCTTCGAGAACCTTATGGAGAACTCTCAGGCATGCAGGTTTCCTCACGATGTATCCCTTCACTGTTGAAGCAAGTGATATTTTAATTGCTTAAAAACGCACATAACTCCGAAAAGTTAGAGGTGCGTGCCCGGGTTCAAACCCCCGACCTGTGATTAGGAGGCGGACGTCCTAACCACTAGGCTATCACAGCTTAAAGCCTAATAATCATATCGTGATAACGATGGTGAATTGCTATTATATTATACTAACTAACTTAATATTAAACCCATAATTAACAAACCCACGGAAAAGATTGTTATTTATTTGAAAAATATATATTAAGACGCTAGGACAGGAAAATATAAAATGCAGCTAAGTAATGATGGCGCTCAAAGAATTCCTTTTATTCTATTAAAGGCTTTGTCGTGGCAGACCCAGCGCCCAGACGGCTCTGAAGTATTCAAATATTAAATTCTGCCGACTGTATTATACAAGATCAACGGGGTATTTGTTTTATTTAATCTTTATAAAAGGCATCAATTAGATATCACTTTAGCTGATTGACTTAATATCTACGCACATCTAGTATATTTAAATCTTGAATAAAAACCTACATCAGTTTTGTTTTTGTTAGCTTTTAGTTGTTACATAAATAAAATCAATCAATTAAGGTTGACTTTTAATAAAAAGTTTTCCATTATATCCCTCGGGTTTTTTTTGTCTGGAATTTCTCTGGCTACCCTGGCTGGTGTGTAAAACTTTCTGTGGCCGCTTGATTGGTTGAGGCGTAAAAGTGTAATTAGCAAAAAACTCATATTTTCTTTTTTAATATAAGTTACTAGATAGCTGTGTTCCTCGGTCTCACCCGTATATTTTCCACTCCCGTGGATATACGGGATCGAAATACTGCCTATACTTCTATCTATGGAATGTAGTTTTGGAGAAAGAGTTTCTTAAATCTCTAAGTCAGAGTGTGAAGGCGTAACAATTAAAATTACGCGTTTATAATATTTATTAGGATACACTTATAAAATATTACCAAAATATAATTTGGGAACAAATTCTTTGCACTAGGAACTTTTATTTTAAGTAAGAGGTTTTCTCTTTGGGGAAGCGTGAAAAGACTTTACTGGGACCTGTGCTCAGCTGTGGGTCTAAATAATAGGTAAAGGGTGATTTTGATAAATAGTTCTTGTGTCCGGCTTGCGTTTTTATGGGGCTCATTTTAAAAACAATTGTAACTTTAATTTTGAAAATTATATTTATCATCAACAACCGAAATTGATATTTCCTTAAGTACCTATATAATAGCCTTATTTAAAAAAAAGTGTTTGACTTCAAAGTATACCGTATTTTTTGATCAGTGCTGTAATCACTCCCTATTTTAGTGAAACCCAGACTTGGTACAAATATACTTCAGGCCCAGTGCCAGATTAACCACGTAACTATAGTGAATGAATTATTTATGTAGCTACATTAAATTAAAAAATGTATTAGTTACAATGAAATCTCTACAGGACTTTATACTTGTCCAACAGGGTTCGTTGTAATGTACCTACTATTAAAGACTCGGATATCTGTAACCTTCAAAAGGTTTTTTACTACTTTATGCGAAAGTAGTTACTAGTAGTGTGAGATGGTGATAACGAAAAAAACAGAAAAACCCCGGCTAAGTTTGTTGTGGGCTTCTTCTTAGACCGGGGCGCGTTTGGAACCCTCATAGCTTTAGTTTTAAGTTTACGAATATAGTTATCACCATGAAAATTACTATGCAAATTATTGACGCGTCAAAAGTGCCTTTTTAAGGACTATTTGAATAAAGATTATTTTGAATTTGAATTTGAACCCATTGTAGGTCATACGTCCTTCAATAGCAATATCCGTTTAGATAACTAAATAACCTTTTTGTCCAAAAAGTTGTTAATACTGTCTGAACTGTTCGAACTGCACTCCAGGCTCTCATCACTGTTGCCGAGCCCACTCCCGCTGTCTCCCCCACTCCCACTCTTGCTGACGTCGGAATCCGACTCAATCCATAGAGGTGATCGATATTTGAAGGTTTGGGCGAACGCGCTAAACCTATTTTCATTGTTCATTTGAGACGTCGAATACGAACTTTTCATTCTATCACCTCACTTTTACACTGTCACAATTGTAAAAATACTGAAATTCTAGGTTACTTTTATATATGAATTTTAACGCAATAAAATAAAATGTAGTCCACTTAGTCACATTGTCTTAGTTCCACTTTAAAAATTCCAAACATTATCAAAAAGTGAAGTTGCGAATCTTATACCACAAATACAACTAACCAAGATCCGGGATTTAACTCACTCAACGAATTATTTCTAGCAAGGAATACGAAAAGATAAATGTCAAGGAATTAACGAAACGAGCTAACAAAAATAAATAACATTAGAAGATTAACGGGATTATCTATCATTCACATTAAAGCACGTGACCGAGAATCAAGATGTAAAAATCACGGACACTGTAAGTGGACTGAATGTAGGCAAATAGGACACGACTAAACCGAGGAACGCCAAGTGACCTCCGAATTTAGTGAGGGGATTAATTTTATTGATACCACTCGTGAAATGTGATCTGGGTCTTAAATGAGGACTCAAGACGAAGATCAGGATGATTTACTCCAAAAGTAGTTAAATTATTATAAGCAAATTACAAAAAAAACATAACGCAGACAGTGAAGAAAAAAGTACCTTTTTTATGCCATGTCCAATATAATTCATATACTAAATGAATGTCTATGTTTTATCCATTATAGACGAGGCTAAACCGCTCTGGAGCATTGGTGTGGCTATGGGAGGTACCAAGTTATATTTTCGGCTAGGTCATGTGGAAAATATGAAAAGAATAAAAGACAAATATAACGTTATTCCAGTAAAATAACTTTTAAAGCAAAAAGGTTTTGGTCGTTTATAAATTTTCCACAAATAAAACAACTCTAACTGTTTCACGGTTTTACCTGTTTAAACTAACGGTATTAATGTTATTTCATAAAAGTTCCGCGCGGTGCACGGTTACGTACACCGTATGTATTTTAAGCATTATTTCCTAAACTATACGTTCAAATAAAATAATGTAACGGGCAAAGTTTATCTGCATAAGATTATCTTACTAATTAAGTATCTTTTTTTTATGTAACAATTAAAACGTTATACCTAAGAATGACAATTTAGAAATAACTTTTAAATTTTGATTTTTTAAATTAACACAAATTATTGTGGCTTATTCATAACAGCATATGATTAATATTTTCTAGATCTAATAATTACTATTATATTAGTGGATCATTTATTATGTGTCCTACGTAATTTTTAGGCAGCACACGTGGAAAAAGAAGCTTGGAAGCAAACTTTTCTACCAACTTTCTAATGATGAAAGAATCATAAAAATCGGTTTAGTAGTTTTAGTAGACTACAAATAAATATACAAACAAATCTGTCCACTTTATAATATCAGTATATGTTGCTCCTCCCTCGGCAGGATGCGGCCAGTCAATTGAGCTGGTCTTGAAGAGAGACGTGGCTGGACTCGCCTTATAAAACGTTTCTGTATTAATACTTCACAAAGGTCACTGCTGTGATTCACTTAATATTGAATGTTGTCTTAGTAAAATTCATATTTCGTTAAATTTACATACAGTAGTAACCCACTATTAACTGGAGAAGGTATTTGTACTAAAACTATTATTCTCACTCATTTTGGAAAAGTCAAAAAATCTATATTAAAGAAAATATGACTTGCATGCCTCATAAGTTCTCAATAATAAATCAAAGAAGCGGTGATAGCCTAGTGGTTAGGGCGTCAGCCTCCTAATCAGAGGTCGGCGGTTCGAATCCGGGCACGCACCTCTAACTTTTCGGAGTTATTAAATAATTAAAATATCACTTGCTTCAACGGTGAAGGAAAACATCGTGAGGAAACCTGCACGCCTGAGAGTTCTCCATAATGTTCTCAAAGGCGTGTGAAGTCTGCTAATCCGCACATGGCCAGCGTGGTGGACTATGGCCAAACCCTTCTCATATTGAGAGAAGACCCGTACTCTGTAGTGAGCCGGTAATGGGTTGATCATGATGATGATGATGAATAAATCAAAGCTGTGTTAAGTTTATAGTTGGACTATAGTAGGTTGATAATGATGATGATGAAATTAAAATTACGAACTCGCCAGACTACAGCCAGTATAGAGAAGTGCCACAGACGAAGGGAACTCGGACGATCCAGGTAATTCAATGATATGCCCAAGAGATTACCACCCATCCAGACGTTGATGATGGTATTTATTTTTACGGTTTTTGTACGACAATTTCTATGTTATATTCTATATTATTATTTGCTAGAATTGTGGGTGCATTTTTTACAACACAAGTTGTTGTACATAATGCACCTACAATTCTAGCACTTGTGTTCACACACGTTGTACTTGTGTTGTAAAAAATAATTCCTGCATAATTTACTGCCAACGAAAATGTAAAAATATTTAATTTATTGTCCTTTCAACTACCGTATTACTTTAATTCAATTACCGTATTAATTTAAATCAAAATTATATTGTTTCTTACTAGTCAAACTAAACTCAACTGAATTAAATAATAACTAATTAGTTACAACGCCAGATTAAAATTTCGTCAGCACTCATGATCAATAAAAAATAAGGAGATATAAATGCCCACTCCTCAGAGTAGACCATTTATAAAGTGATGACATACCGAATCAGTTACTTCGTTGCTAATGCAGAAACTTAAAAATACGACAAATATCAAAAAAATTAATTCACCTAGCATAAAAAATGTTATCTCGAAGATAAAAATTCAGACTGCATTATCTCTGCTTTTTTAGTAATTTTCTTTTGTTGCCATTGATTAGATTGATAATATTATTTACACTTTTAAGTACTTTTGCCAATTGGAGTAAGGCTACTAGCACACTGTATTTTAATCATCGCCTGACCAAGTAGTTACTGCGCATGCTTTTGTATTTTCTTCACTTACTAATCTATAGGTAATAGGGTTTAAAACAGTTTCTCAAGAAACAGAAACAGCTGCTTAATCGATATCAGGTGTGTAAAAAGACGCAATAAGAAGATAGAGCAGTCTCGCAATGCAAGTTCATCTCAGCACCTCATAATGAACCTCACTTGCGGTATCCTCTGCTAGTTTACTGACGAGACTCTGGCGCCCGACATATTATCGCGGTGTAACAATTTTGAATATAATAGACTGGAACGATTGAGTAGTAGTAGTAACAATCTGTATCAAACAGCATTTTCAAATGCTGCTCAACCTTGTCATTAAAAGACAAAATTTCATTATCATCACCATCATGATCAACCCAATGCCGGCTCACTACAGAGCACGGGTCTTCTCTCAATATGAGAATGGTTTGGCCATAGTCCACCACGCTGGCCGTGTGCAGATTGGCAGACTTCACACACCTTCGAGAACATTATGGAGAACTCTCAGGCATGCAGATTTCCTCACGATGTTTCCCTTCACCGTTGTAGTAGGAATAGTTTTAAAATGTAATAATCCATATACAATATTAATATAGGTTTTTATTTTAATACACTACCAGTTAACCCTTGACGGCAATCTCACCTGATGGTAAGTGATTATGCAGTGTAAGATGGCAGCGGACTAATCTGTTAGGGGTATTTATAATTGATAAACCCATACACCTAATCGTGCCATCTACGCGATATCGTGCCGGTACGCTAAATCGCTTGGCGACACGTTTTTACCGGTAGGGTTACTAGTTACAGCTGAAGCCTTCCACCAGACCAGACTCGAGCTGAGAATCGTACCCAGGACCTCCAACTTTATAATGCGTCAGCGCTCGCCCTGCATCATGGAGGTCGTCAAAACCTATCCTGGGTCTGACAGTACAGTAATGTTAAGAATGGAAAACGCAGCACTGGTAGCCCTAGCCCACCACTAACACAACTATGGAATATGGAAATCCTACGAAGAGCTTTCTAGCAAAAGGAGTCATCAGATAAAAAGGTGATGAGACGAAAAATAAAGCACACGAATGCTACACATTATGAGAGTACAGCCGTATAACAGATTTTTACTTACATTTTTATTGGAATCCTCTGGAATCTTAAAAGCCTTTTTTGGGATTTGCAGTTCATGTACAGATTTGGTAGGCCACGCATCACTTCTATGCTTTACAGGACAATCACAATCAGGGGAGTCGAAATCATTTCTTTCTATTTTCTCCCCTATATTGTTAACATTACTATTGTCGTTTTGTTCTGTGCTTGTTATTTTAATTTCAGGTGTTGATGATCGAAATCCATTACCGTTCGTAAGATTAGAATTTCCGGCTGGAACCTGAAGTCTCGGTAAATCTATTTCATCTTCATCTATATATTTTATATCGTTTGCGGTATGATTGGCATTATGAATTAGTCTCCGAGTTTCTGCGGGCATTTCCACATAATCATGGGGGTATGAAGGTATATTTAAACGTAAATCTGGCTTTTTCCTTACCCTCATATTTGATTATATTCTTACACTTTATACACTTTTCCTATACTTTCCTATAATCTCTACACTACTGTATTCTTGCCGGATGTTTGCTTTAGTGTCATTAAGTAAAAAAAAATGCAATCTGTTTTGCTTCTTTTTTATAGCTTTTAATTACTTTACAGTAACACTTCGGGGGGTTTTGATTTTTATTTTTTCACTTCATGTTATACTTCCTACGTTCTATAAAATAAGTTACTGCTCAATTTTTAGTATAATAGTATGTTTATAAGAAATATCTTTAGTCGTTAGATAACGCTTATCTCGTGCCGAAGATGGATTTAGTTCGCGATCAAGAACAAGGAAGTTTGACTAAACTTGATAAACGACGATAAAATTTCCAATAACACTGTCACAACCATAATTTTTTTATCGATTCCACCATACCTACTTACATTACTTTCTCATAACTTACACTTTAAGATTCGAAACAAATGAATAGAAGGACTACTCGCGCAAAACTAAAGTAGATTTAGTTTTGTGTATTTATCAAATTTGCTTTTATCATTTCTCATGATAAAAACTGACGTGTGATAGCAAAAGACTGTGAAATAAATACGACCATTGTTTGAGTTCATAGTCACAAAACTAACAGTTTAGTAAATATATAATATCATATTTCCAATCTTCCTCATGTTGTTTCTTATACAAAGGTAGTTTGAATTGTTACTGGCATAAGAACTGGTATACCAAAACAAGTTCTTTCATTCTACCTAGTTAGTTTATTATGCTACCATAAAGGAATTAGGCTATAAAGGCAACGAAATTGAGGTTTATACACATTTAACAGAGTTGGCTTATGAACGAGGTTAATGCGCTCATCGGTAATGTTATGCTAACCATAAATTTAATTATGCATTCATTGTAAAAAATACTCAAAGAAGATTAATAACAATTAAGATAAAGTGTTGCATCAAATTAATTTGCATTATAGAAATAACTTTGAGGAACAAGAAGTTAATGCTCGAAAACCATGATAACAAAATCGCTAATCCTTAATTAATTCATTAAAGACCTTGTGAACTAAATCTTCAAAATATTAGAAAAGTAGAATAGTATCCCCGGAATTGCAATAAATGTAGAGACGGGATCTGATTTTTTTTGGGGACTGCTAAGTTTATGCGTCTGAACGTGTATTCGATTTGTTAACAAAGGTAGAAAGTAGATAATGATGAAAATAGTAAACGACTGAAATTTCTGTTCGCGTTGGGAGTACAACATGTGTCCATAGTACTTGTAAGGAGAGATGTTAAGATTGCGAATTGTAGTTCTATGTTTTATTAATGTTCACATTGTATCCCAAAATATATTTTCGTAATCTCCAAAAACACTATTTTCATTATTTAATAAAACTTTAACTTAATCTTTTGGTTGGACACTAATATAAAGATTATTTTTTTGATAAAAGAACGTTTTCTGGTAAAATTTCAACAGTAACTAAGTAAAATGAGGCTACGACGTTATTTGGACTCCTTGGAAAGTTGTTATATTTATTCAGATTAAGATAGTATCGTACTATCGGAGTGTATGGCTTGCTTACATTGCTTACACAGAGCTATAATGAGTATGTAATTTTTTGCTACATCTAGGTCAAAAGTATTAGGAACCGATAACAGACTTACACAAAAAAGAGAAGATTTCCTTTTAGGTATATCAGATTCTTAACGAGATAAAAGTTAAATTGAAGGCCTGACTAAAAAAACACTACTAACTATAAATTAATTACGTTAACGTCATATTTAAAATTTGAAATTTGCATGAATTGAAAATCATAATAATATTTAAGGTATTAAAACTATACTATGTTTGTCTACGTTTTTTCGTATGAGTAATTACAAGCAAGCGAGCGCGCGAATCAGTGAAGTTAAGCGGTTACCGTCGCCTATGAACATTTACAGTACCAGAAGTATGTGAGTATTTAACCCAAGTAGTTCTTATACTAAAATAATGTAAGCAAAATAACATACCTCATCTTGCGTGTTCCTTAAGTATTCTTGTCTCAACAGCTCCAAATTCGGCAGCGTTGGCATCGAAATTGAATTCCTTCTTAAACTAGCTCTTCTATGCTCTATGCCCTTTTCTACCATTATCATATCATTTGACTCTTGCGCCCCGAACGCTCTAGATGTACTGGGAGAAGGTGGTGATATAGTAACATCAGTAGATAAAGTACTGGGACTAGTAGGTTTGGACTTAGAAGTTTCTGGATCTAATGTTATATAAAGTGTACCCTCTGGGGTGTCTACTACTATTGTATCACTGTTGGGTGTTCGCACGGCTCCTAAATCTGACGCGTGCAACTTTCTATCTTCTCTTTTACCTTCTCTTATGTTAAGTTCCTCTCCCTTTTCAACATCCCTAAGCCTTTTAGGTCTAATTGGATCGTCGACTCTCACGTGGTCGAGTTCGACAAACTCGTCGGCAAATGGTATGTTTGTATTCGATCGTAGTTCTGGAGAGTTGAGTCCTTTCGCGACATCTTCGAATTGTTTTCTGCCGTCTTCGTTTTCCATTTTTCATGCGTTATTTCATCATTGCAATCTGAAAGATAGAGAAGATTCATTTTGTTTAATATTTCAATATTAACACCCTAAGGCGTGTCTTTGACTGAGAACGAAGTTCCTTGGTTAGATTCCCTGCTTCTGTTGCATGATTTTTAGCTAGGACTTCCACTGATACCAGACTTTAACAGTGGCTAATTTTTCCCGGCAAAGGTCCCTACGCATAAACCAACTATGGATTGGTCATTGGAGAGAGAAATGAAGAGCTTAGACCCACCACTGCTCCAATGTTATATTATTAGTAGATAAACAACCAATGTAAATATTCACAGATGAATGGCCACCGGTGCGTTGTCACTTATCGTCTAGATGAATTGTCCTCACGCTAATCTAATTAGACAGCATGTGCGGTTATGTTGTAATAAACTCAAGTGTTTCAATAATAAACTTATACGTTACCGCTATATATTTTCATGTAAAAACAGCCTATCCGTCTATTCAAATGCTATAATTTCAAGAATGGAACCTAAACTGGGAATTGTGAAAACAACGATTACTAATAACAAATAATCATTAAACGAAGGATCGATATCCAATTTTTGACTTGCATACAGAAGGTTAGCCGAAGCCTCCCACCAGACCAGACTCGAGCTGGGAATCGAACCCAGGACCTCCAATTTTATAATGCGACAACGCATGCACTGCGCCACGAAGGTCTTTAAAGTAAGGAGGTAATAGTTTTATAATTAAACTGTTTAAACCAATTGATTATTCCTCACTAAATTTAAACATATGTATTAAATATAATTGTAATTCCCTTATAATTTCCTGTATCTTGATCCCATACTCAAAGTTTGTTATTTTTTTAATTCACGTATTTCTATTTCGTGTCCAAATTCCTTTTGTTTTTATTTTTCAAATATCTGTCTATATAAGATACCTTAACTGTTAAAATCCATCCTGCCGTTTGGAAAATTAATAATGAATGGCATAGCATGGTGCCATGATGAATACATATATGAGGGAAAAATGGGATCTTTCGTTGCCAATCGAGTAATAAAAATATTAGAAAGATTAGGTTATTAACTCTCTGCATACAATTTAACTGAAAATGCTTTTTTTACCCCTTTTTTATGGTTTTCTTAAAGATCGAAAGTCGTTCTTAAAGATAAGTACTGTGAACACCTATTCATACCGTGAAAATCCATTCATTTACTAACTTAAATCAACTTTTGTTACTTTCAAACTTCCTTTACTTTTTTTTAAGAAACCTTAAACGAAGTCGGCGGCATCAATTAGTCATTAATAACTTTATTTGTATCTCAGATAATTAAGTGTATTTATATACATTAGACTAATTATGTAATATGTATATTGTGTAGTGAAATGTGAGTTATGATTAAGTACCTATTCGTAGATACCATTTTCTTTACGCGAATTAACTATATTAAAGATAAATATAAACGTGATAATTTTAAGCTATATCTACCTGATAAAATGGTCATTTATAATTGATAAGGAATAAAAAGATAATATTTGCAAAAAATATATAAAATAACTTACCGAATCCTATTAAGAAAAAAAAAAACGACACAACAGAAAAAACCACTATAAAAACCTCACATGATATCTCTACATGGTACCTCAAGTAATGCTAAGCTCACACCAACTGCCCCCGTAATGCCGAGCACACACCGGGCAAGGCCCCGCGTGTTTGTCAAGATTATCTTCGTGATTAGCTCGTTAGCACTTACTTAATGTACATCTATTATGTACACACACGTCATCTCGGACGCTGAAATACAAATATTTGTCGCTGCGAGTTTGTAGGCAAGGGCGCGATAGCCTGCAAAACTTTGAATTTGGCAACCTTGGCACTGCGTGTTTGAGAATTTTTTTTTATATACTACAAGTTAGCCCTTGACGGCTATCTCATTTGGTGGTAAGTAATGATGCAGTCTATGATGGTAGCGGGCTAACCTGTTAGGAGTATGGTAATACAACGCTCCTAATTGGTTTCTACGCGACATCGTGCCGGAACGCTAAAATCGCTTGGCGACACGTCTTTGTCGGTAGGGTGGTAACTAGCCACGGCCAAAGCCTCCCACCAGACCAGACTCGAGCCGGTATTCGAACCCAGGACCTCCAACTTTATAATGCGACAGCGCACACTGCGCCACGGAGGTCGTCAGATTTGGGTGGAATTGGATTCGAGTCAGGTTTGATGGTCGCAGCTAGTTACCACCCTACTGTCAAAGACGGTATGATGTCAAACCGATTAATAAGATTAATTATTTAAAGTTTTTTCACTCAAGATCACAATTTTTTTTGGTGACCCTGTGTATCTTAAATTGGTAACTTTGCGAACATTTTGTCTCGTTTAATAATTATTCGTATCGATACTAGTAATAATATAAGTTCTATCATCATCATCATGATCAACCCATTACCGGCTCACTACAGAGCACGGGTCTCCTCTCAATATGAGAAGGGTTTGGCCATAGTCCACCACTTTTTTTTTTTTTTTTTTTTATTATGAGATAGGTTTGCGCTTGACGACAATCAGTACCAAAGGCACTGATGTGGTCTAGGTTGGAGCGCGCTTACCTAGAAAATGCCTATTCACCCTTCCCTTGAAGGAACTAATGTTAAACGTGGCTGGAAACACAGATGCTGGAAGAGAGTTCCACGCTGGCCATGTGCGGATTGGCAGACTTCACACGCCTTTGAGAACATTATAGAGAACTTTCAGGCGTGCAGGTTTCCTCACGATGTTTTCCTTCACCGTTGAAGCAAGTGATATTTTAATTTTTTTAAAACGCACATAACTCCGAAAAGCTAGAGGTGCGTGCCCGGATTCGAACCGCCGACCTCTGATTAGGAGACTGACGCCCTAACCACTAGGCTATCACCGCTTCAGTAAGTAAGTTCTATGCTTGATCGTTATTATGGCAAAAAGTAAGAATGGTAAGTCAGGCTCTATGCGTAATCATGCGAACCTATTTGAACTAGCTTTATATGGTCTAGCTCTCTACCTGCTTAGCTTTCCATACCTGAAAGGCTTTCAACGGTTTTAACACGTGCTTATAATACAACCTTAAAGTTTTCAAATATATAGACTATCTCTAACTAATCCTATTAAACCGATATAGTATAAAGAAATATACTATATTGAGGCTAGCACCTCTACAGAATTAAGTCCGAAATAACTCAAGTCCGTTTAACGCGTCAGGGATATAGAGCTCATTCAGACCAGAAATACTCTATTTTAATTTCTAACCACTTAAAGTGTACCAATATTGTAAGTAAATCTTCTTATTTTTCCTCCCTCTCTAATAGAGGAATAATCCTGCATGGCACCTTAATCCTATTATTCCTATAACCTCAGCTCCACAAAACAACTTTTATACGTTTGTAACACATTAAATCTGATGAATATAGCTAGACAAGCCGGCGTATAAGACCGGAAACTCGGTGAAGACTCCGTCTCTCTTAAACATTCTGCGTGGAATTACCTTCCAGGGAGGTCCATCTCTAGATAAAGTTGGTCGTGATGTAGAGAACCAACGCCACGGCCAGCACTGCGAGGACTCCGTAAATGAAGTAATCCAAGTAGACCACGCAGCAGTGGCAATACCGGCTCTCATCGCTCGCAGAAAGACAGCTTTCGAACAACTTCATCTTATCTATCTAGATTCCTTATACACTCACTCTTAATGCCTTTAAGTTGTTAACATAACGATAACTGGTTCAGACTGGACTGGACTTAATCTGATGGCAAGTAATGATCCTTTGATACCTACTAATCAATCATAAAATTTATTCAAATAATCCTATAAAGGCACTTTTGATGCCGTGTCACTAATTTACATAGTAGTGAGTTGACGGTGATAACTACATTCGTAAAATGAAATCAAAAATATCGTTTTGCCACTTAATTTTGTTTTCTTTAATTCCGATGTATAACGAAACACATTTTCTTTCATAACATTAGTTAATATAATTAAATATTAGTTTATACGAATTTCAATGTATTTACCTTTTTTAAGAGTGATTTTCAAGGATGGATTTCCTGCGTGAACTATCTTGTAATCACATGTGAAAGTACCATAAAACTGGATCATCTACATGTAATTAATAAGTTTGAATTAAAATAATAGTTAATTACTTATTTGTATAGACAAAGATTATGATATCGAAACGAACTAAAAGTATCTTTAGATAAATACATAGTATTTACAATTATATAATACAATGTTTGGCCATTACAATTTTTTTGTTATATTTTTTGTTCAAGTTTTCGTTCATTTAGAGATATTCCGAGTTCTTATAAGAGCAGGTAGATTTTTTGGTTTATTTTAATCATCGTAATGATTCGCTAATGGCCGCCGTATAAAACATCATGCCGTTCTTAATTATCTGTAAACGATTTTTAAATTAACGAGCACATAATTGAATTGACGACCTAATGATACAAACGCGTGATTTTTAGTGAGATTCTTTGAAAATTCGTAATGACGCTTTGCTAGACAGAGGTCATAGGTTCAATTGATAGTATGTTTTTTATTTTATAACAAATTACCATTTGAAATCAGTATCAAATTGAAAGTCTATTAAAAAGTTCAAAGTTTTTATAAAACGAAAGCTTATATAAAAATAATTTTACAATATTAAGGATTATATAAAAGATAAAAGTCTTGGGTCTCAATTACGCTAACTTCATAGCTAATTATAATTAATCATTGACTATGTGAGATGGTGATAACAAAAAAAAACTTAAGTTGGCGAGGATAGTTATCACCTCACCTAAAATAATGGAAAATATATTATATAGGAACGTTTCATAGATGCCTTAGGCTTACATGAATAAAGCTATTTTGAATTTGTATTTGTATTAATATTTGGTACGAGATCACGTTTTAAGCCGTGTGTTTGTGCACTTGTATGTTATTTATAAAAACCTATCAACTTTCCGCTACTCGGTACATGGCTTCAACGGGAGTGATTGCTGCAATAAATAAATATATATTATAACGTATTGATAAAACATAATAGCATCCTCTTTTGCCATCAGACAAGTTCCTGACCAAGAAATAATCCGTTATCAAACGTTCAAAAACACAATCTGACGCCTTCTCAAACACTAAAAATAAACTGAAATACTAAAACACTTAAATCGTTTAAAAGTAAGTTGGATTAGGATACCCAGTTAACACTTCGAGTTAGCGAAAACAATTTTAAAGTGTACACTCAATGACTTGTTTCTTATAACTAATTTATTTATAGTTGACGAGGTAAACGCACACTAAACTCGGCCTTATCGAAATAAACCTTTAATTAGACAGGAAGTTGATATTATTAATGTTATTCTAATATATAATTAAAGTGGCAAATGATCCCGGTTTCAAGTGTATTATAAAGTAATTCACCAATGTTCGAGGGATTCTTTTGTCTGCCTAATTTAACTTAAAAACTTTAAAAACGGTCTCCGAAATTGATATTAAGGGACACATAAATGACATGGGTGAGTAGTGTTTGAGTGTTGAGCGCCTTACTCAAAACAGAGAAACCTCCTTTAACTCGTTTAAGGTAACGATACGTGCTAGTAAAATTAATGCATTTTTAGATACCGCGTTTTGGCCTGTGGGCCTGGTATACCGGCGGTATAAGGAGCGACAGATACGTACAGTTCTAAATAAGAAATAATAAGGTACTGTACTGTACATTTTTATATTAGGTTAAATTAAAGATTATGTATCAACTATGGGTATCAAGTCCTGAAATAAATGAATATTATATATTATTATTATTAACTATTGCATTTTTCAAGTGGTAGGTAAGCACTTCTCTGCCTTGGGGTCGTGAGCGGCCAGAGTGGGGAATTCTCTTAGAATCTTCTAACTCTTATGCGACGTCTTGACGAAAGACATGCTACTTAGTAAGCCGCGTTAGTTTTGCGGACCTACATCCGCGAGGAGGCAAATAGGAGCACAAGGGAGGCACCGGTGCGTTCCTAGGAGATCCCGGAGCCTCCCACTGTTTTATGCTGATGGTGGCCACCGAGGGGGTTTTAGTGGGTAAAAATCCCACATAACCTGAGCTTTTCCCCAAAGCAATACTCGGGTATCTCACTAGGAGATTTCCCCCCCCGTAAACAAAAAAAAAATAAGCACTTCTCTAATTTTAATATAAAAATACTAGCTGTCCAGCACGACTCTGTCCGGATACTACTCTTGATAATCAGGTTACCCACCCGCCTGCGCTATAGCTACGTTTGCCGGCTTTATCTACATAATTTGTAAAATGATGAGCTATCATATTAACTGTATATTATAAACCTTAATATTATACCCTTTTCAACCCCGAGCTAGTTAAAATTGATATTTATAAGATATATAGCCCGGACTGTTATTTCCTCATTAAGTATAATAGACTCTTCTGACTCTTCTATCCCATTTAGCCCATTTGCATTTACGGTTTTTTATGAGCTCATCGATACATTTTAAAAATTACGGGCTTTCATATGAACTTATAGGGCTTGCTTTTTCATATGAGCATAAGAATCAGGTTATCTATAAAAATAAATAAAATTGGAGTGTCTGTTTGTAATATTGAAATAACCGATTTTTACCACATGCGTATAAATATGTATACGGTACATTTTTTACCATTTTTGTCTGTCTGACTGCCTGTGTGTCTGTTTATTCCGACTAATCTCTGAAATGGCTGGACCGATTTTTACGGGACTTTTATTGGCAGATAGCTGATGTAATAAGGAGTAACTTAGGCTACTTTTATTTTAGAAAAATAAAGTAATGTTGCAATGTCCAAGTACTGTCCAGTACCGCGCGCAGCTCGCGCTGTCTGTACACGGCACACGCCGAAACAAATGGATGGATTTGAATGAAATTTGGTATAGGAGTAGCTGATACTCCGGCTCAACATAAAGAATAGTTTTTATCCTGGAAATCAGCACGGTTCCCTAGGGAGAGGGAGTGAAAGTCAAAATGTGTATTATTTAATGGTAATTCATTAACGCGTACTCCAATATCACTCATACCTTTTTTTTTTGAAAGGAGATACTTTAATGTTTATCCTGTAATTATTTCAAGTAATTCGGGTTAGTCATCTATTGCTTCGTGATTGAAAGACAAACAAACACGCTAACTCAACGCAGACGAAGTCGCGGGCGTCAGCTAGTATTATTAAGAAACGCTTTTAAAATACGAATAAATCTTCAAAAGGAATCGGGTGCGTAGACTTCACACCTTTGATACCATCACTGAGAACTTCCAGGCATGGAGATCCTCACAATGGTTATCCTTAACCGTTATTTAACTGTTTACATTAAAACGCACAAGGATAACTCAGATAAGTTACATATCTGTGCCTGGAACAGAACTCGGAACTCCCCAGAATGGGAGGCCGAAGTTTCAGCCACTTATCTCCGAACGAATGGAAGGCCGGAGTCTTCACTTCAGGTCTGACCGTTATACAATACGAACATAATAGAAATAAGTAAATGACTACGGACGTTAAGATGATTTGGCGGCGGTCGTCACAGTTATTGCGCTGAATATGCCAGATAACGACCACTTCAATACAATAATGCTTCAAATCCACGGCTAAGTGCTGCATGTTCAAGACTGATTACTTTACTTCTATTATGTTTAACTGTTTACCTAACGACGCCCGGTACTGCGTCCGTAAATAAAATTTGCAAGCAAAATCACGTTTTTTTTTTAAATCTTTATTTAAAGAGATTACTCGCTGATCGAGTATGCCTCTCAGTTCACAAAAAAATAACATAAAAAAAGTTAAGACTGTCCTCGAGGAACATATTATTGTCTGTTCTCGAAGGCAATCCTAACCAATTTCAACATCTGAGTTGCAGAAGCCGACTCTGGATATGATAACACACTATTGAAATATCCAATAGAAATAAGATCCATATTGTAGTTAAAATTATGACGCCTATAATCTTCATTTCGGGCACATTCCATTAAAACATGCGTGACATCCTCTCGTACATTTCAAACGACGACCGACGACGATTTTTGACGACCTCCGTGGCGCAGCGCGCGCGCTGTCAGATTATAAACTTGGAGGTTCTGGGTTCGATTCCCGGCTCGAGTCTGGTCTGGTGTGAGGCTTCGGCCGTGGCTAGTTACCACCCTACCGACAAAGACGTGTCGCCAAGCGATTTAGCGTTCCGGCACGATGTCGTGTAGAAACCAATTAGGAGTGTGGGTTTTCCATACCCCTAACAGGTTAGCCCGCTACCATCTTAGACTGCATCATCACACTCATCAGGTGGGATTGCAGTCAAGGGCTAACATGTAGTGGATAAAAAAAAAAAAAACACTACAATTGAATCGCGTTTACATTTTATTTAAATCTGTAATAGTCTGATAAATTTTAACTGAAAGATATGACATCCTGAATATTTGTAAAACAACAACTAAGTTTTATGTGGCCTTCTTAGATCAGGGCGCGTTTGGTTTTAGGTTAACGTTATCACTACATTAACCATCACCTCACGAATTAAAATAATGAAAAATGTGTTATATGAACGCCTCATACATTGCGTTTACATGAATAAATCATATGGCCATCTAGCTGCATATTTAAATGTTTAAAACTAAGTTATATCTACTGGGGTAAATTTCAGCATAGTTTTTATTAAGATTTTACTGTAAACCTAAACGAACCTGCCTTGAACTCAGAATTGATTTAACCATTAAAAAGAACAGCAAGGACCGACAGACAGACAGATCGGCATTTTTTAACATAGTTTGTTGGTATTATGCTATCATTCAAGTTAGCCTATTTAATAAGAGGCAGTTATTTCTAAATCACCGACAGACACTTCAATTGTATTTATTTATTTAGATATACAGATAGTGTTGCGAAGTCGCCCAGCGTAACCCAGTCAATTGTACTTGTGTCTATATAACGTTACATTATAACAATACAATCCAACAGAATATATCCCAATTTAACAATATTTGCTCTAACCGGGAGATTGAACCCAGGACCTCGTGATCAGTAGTCTAACTTGATAACCACTACAGGTGGTTGGATCGCCACTCTTAGTCGAAAATTATAATAAGGGATATCTAAACAACATTTCGCACTAATTTTTTAATGTGATTTCATTCAAGGTCGTAGCCAGAATATCATTTTAGGGGAATCAAGTTTTGAACCAGTGTTATTAAAATTTCCAAATTGTGGGTAGTAGTATTACTAAGGACCTAACGAGATTATTATTAGTTTAATCATCATCATGATAAACCCATTGCCGGCTCACTACAGATCACGGGTCGCCTCTCAATATGAGAAGGGTTTGGAAATAGAAACGTCTGATTAGGAGTCCACTAGGCTACTAAGGTGTGATAGTCACAGCTTTATTACGTTATCATGTCCTATTTCTACGAGATGAGGCAAAAAAATGGGTAGATATAATTATCTAGTGGTACCTACTACAGGAGGTATTTTCGCGCCGCTAATATTTATATCCATAAACCTATAAACTCAGTTTGTCACATTCGCGATAAGTTAAACGTAATTTTATATTTCTTGTAAACGATTTTGTAACTATTACACTTAATTAAGCTTTATGGTATCCAAACGCGCCTATTAAGAAGAAGCCTACCACAAACTTAGCCAGGTTTATATCTTATGTTTTATCTGAATCTTAATATCATAGCTAGTCATTAAGTTAGTACTATTCATAACAAAGTTTTTTAACGTATCTAAATTATTCTTTATGCTTAAGTTTTATAAAAAACAAAACACTATTATTGCCTTTAAATAAATGATAGCGGGCTAACCATTAAGGGGTATGGTAAACCCACACTCAAAATTGTTTTATGCCCGACATCGTGCCAGAACGCTAAAACGCTTGGTAACATGTCTTGGTCGGTAGGTTGGTAGCTAGCCGCGGCCGAAGCCTCCCACCAAACCAGACTCGAGCCGGGGCTCGAACCCAGAACCTCCAACTTTAAAAGGCAACAGCGTACGCGCTGCGCCACGGAGGTCGTCAAAGTCTTAAATACATTCTGTCTATGAATGTGATCAGTGGTAGAGGATCAGTGTGAGTTATCACAATATCTTAGAGTGATTTCAGTTCAGGGCGCACCGACAGCTACGCATATAATGAGGTGTTATAATTAGAAGCAGATCACAATCGCGGTGTCGCCATTCGCATGCTAATGCAGACCTCGGCGCGCGCTTACAATGCACTTCTGACGGGCACGCCACACTGTGTACCTAACTGCAATACGCTCCCTTCGGTGCAGTGGTTAAAGTTCGAAGCCTTGCGATATTGTCAGCGGCGGCTAAAATTATCATTTATATCTAAATCTCTTAGTTTACCCTATTTTTTCCCATTGTGTAACCTCCTTGATACTGAAATAACATTTAATGGTAGAATTACTCAATGGTACTGGCGTTATCATAACCCCTATCTACAACCAAACATAGACATCCTTCTATAAGGATGAGATCCTGATTATGAGAAATTAATGGCAAGCATATCCAATATTCGTAAGTCTTAACAGGTAGGTAGCCTCGGCAAAAAAATGGGAATCAAATCCAGGACCGAATACTACTGCGTAGGTCGTCAGGATTTGATTTTCCCGGGTGAGAATGAGCCTGGATTAGCGCACTCACACCTCACACCCTGGATCCGGCTGGATGTAACGATTAAGATACCAGGATGTACCTTCGCATGATCCGAATCTGTCACGAGACTGTAGAGTAGCTTTAGCTGTGACCCCACTGGTTGCTGTTTTTTGGATCCTAGAGCTTGAAGCAGCAAGAGGATAATCCTGTGACGCCGAACCTTGACTTAGGCGACGATTGGGATAACGGCGAGGTGAGTAATCCCTAGGTCTCCGAGACCGTGGATTGGGCCGACGTAAGAATACGGGGAACTCGTTTTCGCCGGCGAAGACGCTGTGTTTGCATTATTTGCGCTGATGAGGTGTTTTCAGTTGTCATCTGAGTCGTGAAGGATATGTTTAGGCCTCCTCTTACGGAGAGCAGCGCTAAGGTCGGGTAAATAAAGAGAAGCCGCAACTATGAAATGGTTGGAATGTTTTCGAAATATTTCCCATAGTTTTTCGAAATAGCTTTTAAGGAGTTAAAAGTGTGTCGCTATTGAAACCGTATTTATTGCAAAATACCCTCGCTGAAATGTGCGGTAAGTTTAACATATAACAATAAATATTTCATGTTAACTATTAATTTAATTAAATAAGAATTATAACACTATATTAAAAAATCAATGCAATCCATTTTACGGATGCTTCGTGAAAGAGAGATAAACTGAATGACACATCTTCTCATTTAAATTACAAGTATGATGCATTACCATTACCATCTTGGCACAGGCTTCCTCTTCCATAGACTCAACACGGTGCTAAAATTCGGATTAAGGTTATTAAGAACGATAAGCTAAAATAAATAGACTAATAGTAAAATGATTTACTAATTAAATAGGAGTTGTCTCATTAATAAGCGAAGCGGTGATAGCCTAGTGGTTAGGGCGTCAGCCTCCTAATCAGAGGTCGGCGGTTCGAATCCGGGCACGCACCTCTAACTTTTCGGAGTTATGTGCGTTTAAAAAAAAAATATCACTTGCTTCAACGGTGAAGGAAAACATCGTGAGGAAACCTGCACGCCTGAGAGTTCTCCATAATGTTATCAAAGGCGTGTGAAGTCTGCCAATCCGCACATGGCCAGCGTGGTGGACTATGGCCAAAACCCTTCTCATATTGAGAGGAGACCCGTGCTCTGTAGTGAGCCGGTAATGGGTTAATCATGATGTCTCATTAATAATTTCATTACATGTCAACTGAATTAAATAATTTACGAAGTATTTATTACAGCTATGTATGAATAATTAGAACGTCCATGCAGAACTGATGTAAATCAGTTGCAATACAAAATATTCAATTGTTTTAACAGAACAGCTGGGATTATTGGAGCGTGGTGCAGTTCAGCCTAATGATAATAAGCTCGCACGTTGTAAACATTTGTTTAACAGCCATTCGTTTATTTGATATTTACATAAAATTCATTAAAATAAATAAGATGGTTAAATGATTTAAATTTCGTTAGCCATGTTGAATGTTGATCTAGCCGTTGTTCCGGTGCAGGTAGGTTTTAAAATCGGAAAACCAGTTCCTTTTCGGAAAATTGTCTGTATAGAAATGAGAAGAGATCGCTATGTAGCGATAAGGCCGCCAAATTGTATACTACTGTTTCTCTTATTTTATGTCTTTTTTGTTTTTTCTTTGTGCAATAAAAGTTTGTTCACTCATTCATTCATTCATTCATTCATTCATTCATTCATTCATTCAACAGAAAATGGTAGACATCTCGAGGTGAGATAATGATAAAAAATGCGTTACTTCTTAGAGAAGTTCCCAAATCAGTAACTGCTATCAACTTTCAACAAAACAAACACTACACCGGAGTAAGTATAAATCTGTAAGATTCAGATGGTTGCACATCGAACGATGCTCGGGTCGGCCATATTATTAACAGCCTTTTACAGTGGACAAACTCTCAACACTATGCTGGAGATAATCAATCAAAAATACTTGATATAATAGATATTGTAAATAAACGAAAAAAAAAGTTCATTGAGTATACCAACCTAAATCACGAATTACAAATTTTAAAAGGTAAAATAGGTAAGATATTCATCATAAGCATATGCCCTTATGTTTGTTTGTGTCCTTATGTTTTTAACCAGTTTGTGATGGAGCTTATATTGTTGTGACGTTAGATTACATGACTGCAACAGAGTTGTAGATTTTAGCTTCAACATAGGGTGAAAAACGTTAAGCAAAAGTTGTTCTTGAATCTGGCAGATTGGCTATTTATGATCGGCTAGTTATTAGCCTTTTGAGCCGATCATAAATAAAAAAAAAATTATACTTTCCAATTAATAATTCACCTACTTAGAATGGTTCTTACTTAATTTATTTATAATTTAGGATCAGATAATAATAGAATGAGATATAATAAATATGCTTTGTAATGTATAGCCGCTTGAAGTTCATTTTATTATGTTTTTAATCATACAAAGATCATGATCAGAATTAATAACGATCCACAGCTGTCCATGACAGGTAGACTATATTAAAAATTAGTGGAATATTATATTTCAGGTTTCAATTTCGAGAAAAAAAATATTTTTAATAAAAAGTCTTAATAATTAATAAACCATCCAAGAATCAATTCAAAAAATAATTACAAACCTATTTTATTCCACAAAAACTAAGATTCTAAGACTTTTTTTTTTAATAGAGTTTATATTCTACCTTCTTACTGTGCAAGGGTAACAAATTTTTTATTTCAAAAAAATTTTTTTTTATTTTAAAAAATTTATAAAGTCTTTATATGGAATTTTGAAAAATTTAAATCATAAATGGTCCTTTATTTCCTTAACTTGAAGTGCAAGTAAAGCGTTCAATCAAATCAACATACCAACCTAATAAAATTAAAAGGTCACTTAACACCGACTGTTTGTTGTGTTGATTGGATGTGTCCAAAAATGTTTATAACTGTTCACTTCACTGTAATATAATGTAGTATTATACAAGGATGCGCAGGTGTGTGTAGCGCGCGCGCGACTGGCCTGTATCTATGGTTTTCACTGAACACCATCAATCGCGAGTCACGCGAACTTTACTCTAGGAGTTAGTACAATTACATCATATCAGATTCCCTAGTTTTTTTGTTGCTTATCATTCTGCACCGGCGCAGAGGTGACGGAGTCCTCGCCTGCCAACACAAAACAGGTTTGGACAAAAAACCGACCAAGAACGAAATGGAAGCCCGCACTGAGGGTTCCTAAAATTAAACTAACTTAAAGAAAAACTTAAAAAATATTGAAAGCGAATAAGATTCAACGTAAAACATTAATTAATAATCTAGCCGTCGACTACCGCCCGTAGTGTCGTGCGCTGTGGTCTTTGCGTGCATGAGTGGAAGGCCTCAGGTTCGATCCCCGGCAGAGACAGTTTAGAAATTAATCATTTCTGAATTTTCTCTGGTCAGATATGGTGGAAGGCTTCGGCCGTGGCTAATTACCACCAAGCCACATACACATACCGCCAAGCGATTTAGCGTTCCGGCATGATGTCGCATAGAAACCAATTAGGAGTATTGGTTCACCTTACCCCTAACAGGTTAGCCCACTAACATCTTAGACTGCAACATTCCTAAGCACCAGGTGAGATAGCTGTGATAGCCTTAAGCCTAATGGTTAGAACGTCAGCCTTCTAATCACAGGTCGGGGGTTCGAACCCCTAACTTTTCGGAGTTATGTGCGTTTTTAAACAATTAAAATATCACTTGCTTCAACGGTGAAGGAAAACATCGTGAGGAAACCTGCATGCCTGAGAGTTCTCCGTAATGTTCTCAAAGGCATGTGAAGTCTGCCAATCCGCACATGGCCAGCGTGATGGACTATGGCCAAACCCTTCTCATACTCAGAGGAGACCCGTGCTCTGTAGTCAGCCGGCAATGGGTTGATCATGATGATGATGATGTGAGATTGCCGCCAAGGGCTAACTTATAGTAAAATAAAAAATAAACAGTAGAGGCTGACGGTGAGACAGACAACGGAGGTATTTCATAGAGAACCCAAAATAGAACTATTAAATTATTTTTTCATCAAAAACTAAGCCTACAAAGCCTTGGAGACTAGAACGCTTCAACTCGGACCGTATCATCGCGGTCATCATGCGTGATTACTGATTACACTTAAGCGCAAAAAACTAAATGAGGAGTTTAAAGAGAACATTAATAGTTTTTACTGCGAAATAGCCAAGTCAAAGATGGAACTTAACTATAGTTTTTATATGTGTTACTTTAATGATGACTCAACATGATGTTTGGTTTTAAGACAGAGATAATTTTAGGAAAATAAATTTACTTTTTTGTTACTAGTTGTATTTATCTACTTAGTGTTTTGATAGTATAACTTATTAAGTAGCTAAGCGGCGTACCACGTTGGCGTATTGGTTATTATGTTTGCTTACACATCTACTTTTTTTTCGGACTATTAGCTGTGCTAACCCTATTAGTTGCCACAGCGTAACCGGGCTGATTGGTCTGCCAGAAGAGGTTTGGAGCCCTAGGGTTTGAAGAAACTAAGGGAACGTCTGCCTAAGGGCGCCTCCTTTGAGGCCGAACTTCGGCTTAGGCGACGTTTGGGATAACGGGGAGGTCGGACGGTGACTGGTCCGTACGTCTCCGAGGCCGTGGATGGAGCCCATGTCCGGATGACGTATGATAGCGGGGACCTCGTCTTCGCCGGCGAAGACGGTGTGTAGCGTGTGATTGTGTGGTAGGTGGTACAAGTGTGTTGTCAGTAGTCATCTGATCGTCAGGATCGTGAAGGATATGTTTAGGTTTCCTCTTTCGGAGAGGAGCGCTTAGGTCGGGTTCGGCCGGTAACGCATCGGTGGCCCTTCTGATGCTGCAGATGTTCACCGACAACGGTGACACTTAACATAAGTTGTCCTGCCATAATGTAATGTAATATAAATAATACGTATTACTAAATATAAACAATCAAATTTTTTGTCTGGTGGGAGGCTTCGGCCGGCTAGTTACCACCGTACCGACAAAGACGTGTCGCCAAGCGATTTACCGTTCCGGCACGATGTCGTGTTGAAACCAATTAGGAGAATGGGTTAACCATGATACTCCTAACATGTTAGCCCGCTACCATCTTAGACCGCATCATCACTTACCATCGGGTGAGATACAGCCAAGATACCTTGTGGTGTAAACATTTCGCAATGATTGTCTGGAAGTGATTGCCTTAACCTCAAAACCATTTTGCATACCAATGTGTGTAAAATATGTTAGGTACTATTTTTCTTTTTGTTTATTTGTAACTTTCTGTGTGAAAAGTGTTGTCTATCTGTCTGTAAATGCCTGTAACTGCCTCACGCAGTAAGAGGTCATGTAGCCGTTGCTAAGTGGTTGCAATAGGGTCGGATGCTCTGCCAGTCGGCGGAGAGGCAGTAATCCGGTAAGTCTGGTGTCGAACACTAATTTGCTAAATGGCGGCGTCTGCAGCGGAAACGCTCACGGCGCGTGAGATTCCGGACTTCAGATAACGTTACATATACTTAGTGTAGCGCGGCGCTCACAACGACTACCAATACTCTACTTGGAAATATTGTCTCTTTTAATTTACAGATAAACGCAGCTAAGCCACTTGTTCCAAGAGGAATATAATAATATTATTATAAAACTATATTTAAAGCCATAACTTTAGTCGGCAGTCTGTTAACGGCTCGTATATCTGTGAAAAGATTTTCCGTACATAAAATCGACTTCCTTGGTTGGTTTATTAGTTAGCAACAATTTCTCGTGATCCGTAATGGAAGGTGCCCGGTAACGACTCGCAGATAATGTTAGTTAAATCTATGTGATTATCAAATAACTTAAACTCGGTTTTGTTTATGATTGCTCCTGATCCGTAATGGAACGTTCCCGGGTTGAGATCCCCACATAATGCTAGTTAAAACTATCTATTATCGCCCAAATAAATTAACTGACGCATCTATTTATATACAAGCACCCACAGCTGATTATTTTCTCATCAACAGCCATTTAGGTATTCTAATAACAATTATGTCATAGCTGTTAAAGTTCAACATTACTCAATTATCAAAGAATCCAATTACATTTTCGAATATAATATAATCATATTCATGGTACAACATAAATACAATATATATATACTCAAATATTCATTTCATTTCTTTTAAAACTACAACTTCAAAAGGTATGAGTTTGGAAGAGTCTGACGAGACCTATTCTCACTTTCTGAAGAACTCGTATCTCTGAGGTAGAATTGCGATTGGAAACATCTGTATGTACAATGCCCTTTATAACGAACTTGGCCGGTTATAGGTATTATTTCTACTGTACGTATCGTTACACGAGATCTTAATGAGTTACTAGACGCGTATAACGAGGGTATAATTTATTTCGCAGATCTAGAATTTCAGTCTTGTTTATATAAAATATACTAAGGGACAGCAAGGATAGCCTCATAGTGAAGGCATGGCGAAACAAAACATTCGAGAATTAATTAATACTTACTCCATTTTTCCTTAATTGGATATACCTACAAGTTTACAAGTCGGGTGGTTTTCCCGTTAAAACGTGTAAGTAAAAAACGAGGCTTTGTAAATAGCTTGTTATTACAAGGAAACTATTAACTATAAATGCCCCATTACTAGGCTGTCTTGTGTTTTTGGAGACAGCGAATCAGAGCATTGACACACCACGCAGGTTTATTGCGAATCGGTTGGCTTTCAACGATTATCACATCATCATCATGATCAACCCATTACCGGCTCACTACACAGCACGGGCCTCCTCTCAATATGAGAAGGGTTTGGCCATAGTCCACCACGCCGGCCATGTGCGGATTGGCAGACTTCACACGCCTTTGAGAACATTATGGAGAACTCTCAGGCGTGCAGGTTTCCTGACGATGCTTTCCTTCACCGTTGAAGCAAGTGATATTTTTTTTTTGTAAAACGCACATAACTCCGAAAAGTTAGAGGTGCGTATTCGAACCGCCGACCTCTGATTAGGAGGCTGACGCCCTAACCGCTAGGCTATCACAGCTTCTACGATTACCACATGGTCAATCAATATCAACGCCAATTACATAAAAATGGGCTGGTATTAATAATTTCTTCATAGAGCAATACACTTCAACCACTAGTGACCGGACAAGAGAATTAACCCAGACCCCACAGGAATGAAGCAGTTGTTCGTGTCTATCCAGGCTGATCCATAACTGTAACGACATAGGAGCACCAGTTTAAGAGCCATATTATTACCGAAAAATGGCAAGGTGCTCTCCGGGACATAAGCTTAATCGCTATTGCAAGTCAGGGAATCTGACCCAGAACCACTCAGCCATGAGTAAGTAGTAAATAGTTATGCTGTTCAAACTATTGAATAGAACTTTAATCTTAATTTGCTGTAATCCGCGTAAAACGGGCAGATCTGTACAATTTACAACGCTATATTGCTTTGCAAAGCAATTAAAAGTCCACATCTCCTGGTAGCTCCGTTATTGGAGCGAAACGTGCGTTGAGAGGGCATTCTGGAAGATCTGTATGGTGTGGTGTATTAAGATAGAAGATATTATAAATTCTATAACGTAGATTGCAGTCAGATTTCAGATTTCAGCAAATTAACCTTAATGTTTTAATAGAAAAGATTATATGATATATCTTGATAGCTTCTCTCGGTATATATGCCTTTCAGACCGATGCGATTTTATATTCAGACTTGACGTCCAATGTGGTAAAAAATAGGAGTCACACAAACAATTTCGTGTTTTGTAAAATAAAACAATTTTCATGTAATACAATTAATTTATTTAAGTGAAACCTATACATAGTGATAGTTTACACGTAAAACCGTCCCGCGCACAGAAACTCGGCACTTACTCGATTTTTACTCTAAGTGATACTAACAGTGAAACTGGAATGTACATGATACCATACGTGATATGTAAGACCATACCAAAGTCGTGCCAAACTACTGGACCACTCAGCTGCCCGATTCTGGAACTTTCCATTTAACTGCCAACTGGTCGTCTTCAGTATAAACGCATCATCTGACAGCCACATTTTTGTATTGTCGTGTCATCACCGGTTAACAATTGCTAAAAATGTTGCTTAATATATCGCACATTGAAAATAATAGTGTCACTATCCAAAATTCTATATTTAAAAAAAAATGTATTTTAAAATACTTTTTTGTTTTTTAAATATTACTCAACTGTTACACTTAATGTCCTTCATAAACAGACTATTACATTGATAACAATTCATTCCGATTTTCACATAGAATTAGCCTTCAAAATCTTATAAATCTTTAAATGCTTCTACTGAAAAACATGGAATTTTGGATAGTGACACTATTATTTTCAATGCGCGATATCGTATTTTCATTTTTTCCAACAGTTGTCAACCGGTCGACCCTATACAAAACACATGATTTGACGGAAGCTGTAGCAATCATTAAAAAGGTGACAGACGTCATTGGTTAGCAGCAATTAGTGAAACAATACCGGGGCTCTACAAGAAACAGTTGTGTCGAGCTCTAAATAATAATGTGGCTACTAAATAGCAATAATCTCTGACGAATTCCGTAAACACGCCAATGATTGACAATAACGTCATGGAATATTGCGTTGGCTCCTTTACCGCAACATCTTTGTCTGATATAGGTGATAAATGCGCGTCCAGAACTTAACACACATACCCGGAGAGAACAAGAACTTTGGCAAAACTTATAATGTTACACGTTGCAATCATACAAATAGACAATAGTTATGTTTTTTGAAGATACAGGGTAGTTTTCACTGAGACGGGGATTAATAGGACATAGACCAAACCCTAACACAAATTCCAACCCTCAGAATCATTTTAGAGTAACGAACTGACAGAGTACAATGGATTGGCCATTTTAACGTTATCCTTGGTTTAAAGCTTCACACTTATACGCCTTAGCGGAACGTTCAAGCTAAATCAGTAGTATATATAATTGACTCCTTTAAAAACAAGCAGCGTATGGTTCATTTTACTTTGTAGTTACTCTAAAATGCATCTAGGATTGAGCCCCTTTACATGACCTGATTGGTATAGTCTTATAAGTAATTTTTGATCCTGCTCCACTCCACTGACTGGAGATGTTAAATTGAGAGGTTTTAAAATGCTATCCTTTTCCACAAAGAATATAGTGAAAAGGATAGAAATAGTTTAATTTAATTTAGTTAGTAACACCCGTTAGTTTAATTTAGTTTAGAGATTTGTGTAGAACAGTATTGGCATCAATGTCATATTAATGTAAAAATACAGGTTTAATTTTCTTTCAGGTACAATAACTTTATTGTGATATAGACATTAAAATAAAGGTATAACGGTGACAATACTCTTGCAAGGAAATCTTTAAAGTAAAATTGGCACATCTAAAAGCAGTGCACAATAACGTCTCCAGCGGAAATGGATGACACTTCTTTTAGACCGATAAAGTTTATTTAGAGATTAGAGGAATTCGCGTCAATATTTACATTATTATATATCATGTTGAGGTTCAAAAAACTACATAGCTATATGACCGCTCACATGTCTACTGCTTAATAATGTCGACATTATATATTATAACACAGACAATATAAATTATTATAAATAGGTCACGGGTATCCACGATATGTATTGTATAGGGGAATGACATTTAAAAAAAAAATGACAGTAAACATTGTTTTTTTTTAATTTTCATATATAGATTGTGTTACCGATTTGTGAAAATAACCCAGTATCACGCAAAATAACTTGTTTAGTTATATAGCTAACGTATGTTGCAACGTGCAAATGGCCTTAACATGCCTACTCACCAGTCTATTTTTATCATACCTTTATAACGTTTTTTTTTACTTCAAAGTTATTTGTAATCTGACAGCCAAAGGTGGACTTACTTTTTAACCGACCAGGAAATTCATTATTGATTTCTAAATACATTTACCTTTTCCCAATTAAACAGAGGTAATGTATTTGAAAACGAATAAAATTCAAATAATAAATTTTTAAAAAAGCAATGTAGCCCAACTTAAATAACATTTAAACCATTCAAATAAACCAGTAAGTAGGCTTGACAATAACTTCACTTAATGCATTCACAGATGTATGTTATATTTGCGTTACAGGTGTTCAGTTAAAATTAATGATAATAATATAAAGTACGTTAATGATATTTTAGAATTGTTATCTTTTACCATTTAATTCGGAACTTTAGACATAACACACTGCCCAACGCATGTTTCGGATAGTTAAACAGACGGTAGGTAAGAATAATAATAAAAATAGGTATAAAAGAGATCCTCACATAGCCTAACAAGTATAATGATTAATAGAGTAGAGTTATAAGTCGAATTTAAACGCTATAGAAGCTGATGAATATATATCTATATATATAATACATGAGGCTATGATTTAGTTGTACAGCGTACGTGAATGAGTCATCCATCCATAATCATTATTATTCGCACATAGACAGATTGTTTCTTAGAGGAGTTACCTTTATAAATTGATAATTATTAACTACATACTTTTAAGTAATGTTATAATTTATACCGTCTTTACGTTTAACGCTTTCAAACAATTACAAATCTCCCAAACTAAGATCTCATTTCCATTTAACAGAAAGAAAATCAATATTACTTTAATTAAATTAATTAAAATAACATTTTACATAATATTGCTATGTTCCATTTTAAAATTAATTTTTATAACACTAAGAATTTGTTTTTGAGAGGTTTTGTTATTGCTTTAACCACAATTATTAGTTTTAAATATTAGGAATAGAAACTATATTGTAATTTTTACTAGAAGCTTTTGTTTATGAATTACAAATAAGAATACCCGCAATCGAGGCGGGGTTTAAACTTCCATCCCCCGACCAATCACAACTCTTACTTTTTATACTTATTTTGTGATTGGTCGTATGAAGTTTTCTGACAGATTTCGACCGCCACACAATAACACAGGTGCCCAGTTTTGTATAGAACAAATTGACGTGATAATGGTGTAAAAACAAAACACGCAATAAAATTATTAACAGTGTTGAATAGGTTACATCCCTGAAGGCAATGTGGGCGACAGCGTGTCATTGCGGGCTGGGAGGGGATGTATGTATGCATCGGGCATGCACAAGAGATTTTTCATTCTGTTTATTTTTTTAGTTATTCTTATGCTAACTTAATCACACTAGGATCAATAACACATGTAATAAATGCGAAAGCGATTGTTGATTAGCCCTTCTTTCACACAGCAATAGAACAACAGATCGAGGCAATTTCGCATAGTTAATGAGTCAGAGTAGGTTAGGTTGCTTATTATTTTAGGAAGAATTCCACGTGGGCTATTCCACGGTAATATTGTGTATACAGTATTGTAACTCGGACTTATCTTTCAAATAATTACCTACAGCCCCCTTAACATGCGATAGGGCTACCCGCCTCCAGCATTTTAATTTCATCTGCCTACTTTGTGTTCAAATTTCAACTATCTAGTGACAGACAGACGGTCAAAATTATTTTTTCTGGTATTATTCACACAAACTGTACAATAAACAACTATTGTTATTGTATTGGTAATGCAACCAAAGAGTGCACAATATATCTTACTTGTCATATTAAAAATATACTTGAAGTAATTTTTTGTGAAAAAATCGCGCTGTTATTTTTTAAAATAACAAAACACCGTCCGTTCGTCACTGCAGCACAGTCGCGACTGTCTGCATCCCGAGCGCACCCCGAGATCGCGGCGCGTAGGCATAGCCCGCGTTTCGTCCGTTTGTATGAAGTTGGAGTACTGTATACATAATATTACCGTGGCTATTCCATTCGCCCCAGCAAAACGCTTCGTATTAACAACCGAAGATATCACTTTACAAACTCTCTAACAAGACTGGTTAGAAAAATCGAAGCTTCAACATATTATGTATTAGTAACATTTTATAAAACTTTTTTAATATGCGGTGTAGCAGCTATGCCGCGACACAAAACATTTAAATATAGATTGAGTTATGAGTAAATATCTAGCAACTAGCGTTCCTTAAAGGCATATTGATTATTGCACAGTGCTTTAAACATACTTTAATGAGAGTCCACACGATATAAACGTCACGTTATATTATACCGTTATGTTGAATCCATAATATCTTAATTATGTTTACTAAACGAAAGTGGTATTTTTTATTTTTATTAATATCATCATCATCATCATGAACAACCCATTACCGGCTCACTACAGAGCACGGGTCTCTTCTCAATATGAGAAAGGTTTGGCCATAGTCCACCACCCTGGCCATGTGCGGATTGACACGCCTTTGAGAACATTATGGAGAACTCTCCGGCGTGCAGGTTTCCTCACGATGTTTTCCTTCACCGTTGAAGCAAGTGATATTTTAATTGCTTAAAAACGCACATAACTCTGAAAAGCTAGAGATGCGTGCCGGACTCGAACCGCCGGCTGACGCCCTAACCACTAGGCTATCACCGCTTCAACTTTAATATAGAAGCATTATTTTGTTAGGAAAACTATCCTTTAACATTTTGTTTTGTTTTGTTGTAAATAAATAAGGCTATTACGGATTTCTTGATATGATTGCAGATAACGGTTATATAGTGTGAACTCTGTGGAACAGAAAATTAAACATTGTTATAATAATTATTATTTGTTTCTAATTATAATTTCCCAGTTACACATTAAATTATAAGATTACATTCTAAGTACTTGTCATTCGTCTGTTGTGTAAACTTATTAAAATCACTTAAAACTATAACAGTACAATATAATAATATGTTCTATTTATAATATAATAATTAAAATATCTATATACACGGGGTTTAAACATAAATAATACATGGACAATCACAACATTATATATAATATTACATTTTGAACTGATATCGTTATAAATACTGTTTTTAGATAAAGCATGCAAAATGTTATTTGTAAAACCAAGTATATGCGATGCTTAAACAAATTATTTCACTGATTACATAGTGTTTCTTTGTATCATAAAAACTTCTATTATTTTTTAAAAATAATGCTTTTTTACATAATAGCTTCACCCTTATGATGTATTACATTTTGAACTGATATCGTTATAAATACTGTTTTTAGATAAAGCATGCAAAATGTTATTTGTAAAACCAAGTATATGCAATGCTTAAACAAATTATTTCACTGATTACATAGTGTTTCTTTATATCATAAAAACTTCTATTATTTTTTAAAAATAATGCTTTTTTACATAATAGCTTCACCCTTATGATGGTAATGCCCACAGCTGGGCCCAGCCCGTTTTCATATGAGAAGAATTTGAAATTTGACACTCCAACCTGCTAGTTCGTAATTCATTAACACAGTAAAGGAATATCTCGGGAGTGTTTTCCAAGGCGACACCAATTACCTAAACCCAGGCCGGCACTGATTTTCAGCCCAGCCTGGGAATTGTATTGAACATTTCCCCCATGTTTTAACATTAAGTTCGTCTACACTTCCACAATAAGCGCTCCTTCGCATATTTAATATGGAAATGAGCAGTATTTCACTCTAAAACGAGTAACATGCCATAAATAGTAATTTAATTATTTTTTTACAATGTTATTGTATTTCAATACGCGAACTGATCCTGTCGTTATGGTGGAAATCTTCTTGCCATTTATCCCCCGCTATGTTGAGTCGGCAAAACGGTCGATTTTTATTTCGAATTTAATTCCTGAACGGCTTATTCAATGACGAATAAAAATAGAAAGCGTGCAACCTGTTTTCTCAGACATTTCCAACTATGTCCACAAACATATTATCTTACAAGCCTAAAAGTCTACATTTAGTCTACATTACTCTCGTCATGTATGTTGACCAGCATATATATAGAATATTATGTAGTACTAGCTCAAGAGCTCCTGCCGTTCAGCGTTTGTTTAAGAAAAAATCTGTTAGGGCTAGCGAGTTTATATATGTAATAAAATAAGGTACTTCCCCTGGTTTTAAACCTCGAAGCAAAATGGGAAACTGACCACATTGCCCGCCCGTGAGCCTTTTTGTGTCTCAAGTGTAATCGATCGGTATAAATGCACGGATTTGTATGCATTTTCTATTATATGAACTTGTAAGCCAAACAGTTCCAGCCCTGGATGGCAAAAAATCGCGAGGCCGCTCACCAACCAGATGGGCAGATCAGCTGAGGGACTCTAAGTGCAAATATCACACAATTGCAAGACTAGCCTCCGATAGAAGCCGGTGGAAACAATTAATCCGCACGAGGTTGCAAGGACACCAGGACCACGATCTTCAGTAATGAAGGAACGACTGGAGAGAGAGAGAGAGAGAGCCCTGGAGGCATTTGTAGGACAGTGGGGGCGTTGCAGACTGTGGGCGGGGCGCTTGCGACGCGGCGTACGCGTTCGCACATAACAAATTCTATCCTATACTTAGTTATAATTATGATATGTTATCCAATGCCGCTATATTTATTAACATAGTTGGAGAACTCGAAACGATAAACATATAAAGTTTGTATTGTATTGGAAAACGCACAGCAATTATACAATGATGCTTTATGGCACCTATGTGGAATTTTACACCCTTTAATTTAATACTGTTCACGATTTGACAAATTATCAATCTTAAAATAGTTTCCGCATTGTCTAATACCATAGGACCAGGTTAACGGGATATTATAAAGCAGACATTACACAGATTACGCAGGTTTATTGTTGACGTGTGTTGTATTCTTTGCGAGCGTATGAATACAAGCTAAAGAATAATCTAGTCTTCATACTTTATAATAGATGCATTACACGCAGAGATAAAACATTGCGTATAAAAACCTCTAAACTAAATTAGAAGTACCGTAAGTATAAGATTTGTTTGCTCACTATAGTAGTCGTTTTCATAGTAAATTGAAACGTATGTAGCTAGTTATAAAACTAAAATTCTTCCACACTTCCATATGCGGACCAAAAGTAGTTTTCACGCTATATATATGTACTTGAAAAGGGTATCTACTTTCAGTTCAGTATAGAGGTTTAAAATAATTTGCAGCTATTATATATCTTGATAACTAACACTCTTATAATGCGGAATAATTAGACAGGTATCGGGGTTTAAGTGACGCTTCACGATATACCCATGTTTGGTCCGAGAGGGCGCGATAAGCGGGATGGTGAAAAATTCTACGTTTTAGCTTTTGAAGCTTTCTTGAATTAAACACGTTTTTTATTTTAACCATAGAAACGTACCTACTTAATTTTTTTTTTGTTTAGCATGATTTATATATATTTAGTTTGGATTTATATAAATTTAAAACTAATTAAATATAAATGTTAAACATGACAACTTATTTAATATTTAGTAAATTGTAATCCGGCGTACTACGTAATATCAAAAATTGGGACAAAAAATACGTTTGCCGAAATAAAAATTGGTCAATGAAAAACAGAAAGTTGTTTCCGAATTATAAAGTTACAGTTACCGAAGTAGTAAATTGTTTACCAAAAAATCGTATAACTTACCGATACATTAGCTAATGCTTATTAACTCTCACTAATTTACTTAGTATTTTCACTATACGAAGAATCTCACATAATTGTCATTTCTTTGCATATAGGTATGTGCCAGGAATTTCATCGATACTGCCGTATGAGGCATATACGCCATACTACTTCATAAATTAAATTCTAAGAATTTAAAAAAATTATAAGTAATTTTTTGTCTGTAATTTGTACGTCGATTTTAAGAATTCATTTTAATTTGGTTTTATTATATTGTCATAAGATTTTTTCACGGTAGCACTTTTTTGTGTAGTACTTTTATGACTGTGGTCTCATATTCAAACCAGAAGAAAATGCTTGTAGGCAGATTCCTAACGCAGATGCAATTTCTTTGCAAAAACAGAGGCAACTTTCTGGCAGAGCTTCTCTCCGGAGCTCGCCATACAGCCAATAGGGTAATAGCACAGCTAATAGACAGTCCGAAAAAAAAAATTGCCAAAACATTTCCAAAATGTTAGTTTTGAAAATTTAATTTCACAATACTCATAAATCACATAAGTGTGTCACACGATATGTTTAAGTTATTTTCGATATGAATAAATAAAGAAATGGCATCTAAAACACTCGTTCATCATTATTATAAGTTAATAAACTAAGAGATTCTGAAGTACTGTACAATCATTTCATGATTCGATAAAATGTAACATTGGCACATACCTATACAGAAATATCAGAACGCACTTTGTATACTAAAAACACGTAACAAGATAACTATTGATTATTAATCAATTAATGATTTACTCTAATCGACAAAATTACATGCTCTTTAATAAACACTACATATCGATATTTAAGTATTTTTTTTAGTTTGCTTGCCCACTTCACTAATATTAACATGTTAAGCGTAGACAAGTCGATAACGTTAGTACAAGTTTATTAAACAAATAGGTTCTAATAAAATTGTCTATGGGCCGATTTATCTATCGAAAAATAACCTTTTATCAAATTATACTTTTTTGCAATTGTTTAAGATATATTTTAAGTTTATGTCTCAATAGAGAGTATAACTGTGGCATAAAATTATAATAATCAAAATACTAATAAATATTATTATACAATATTGGTATCATTGTAATCATCCAACAAATGTTTCCATGCCTCCTGCCATTACAGGACATATGGTTTTTCAGCTTTTCACCTTAAACCCACCACTTCTGTGGTGAGTGTGCTTCCAATCGTTCATTTTATTTCATTCATCATTCATTCATTAGTATACCTACCTTCTATCTGTAATACCTTTTATATATCATAATATATGGTTATATTGCTTTCATAGAAGATTAAATTGCAAACATGTACGTATTCTCCCTACTGATGTTTCAACATTAAGCAACGTAATGTAATTCTTTCTTTAGTATATTATATTATGTTTGCCATTTATTTATTTTATCACAACTTATATCTCGGACACCCGCACACGGTCTTTTTGCATAAATTGGTTCTGACAAACTAGATTTCATTAATTTCGACGTAATGTGCCTTGATACGTTCATTTCTGAAAATCTTTTTTCTTATAAAATGTATATTTTTTCGTAAATAGATAAAAACGTAACTTTAATATATTCGTAAATAAACCGAGCTTTAGGTTATCTTACGATTGAAAAATCAACCCCTTTATTAACTACCACAGCGTGTAAAGACGTTTTGTCTCGCATACATTTCGCCGCGCGACATCGCCCCAGTGCGATCCTAAGCTAGCATGGAAAAATAATTTGAATATTAGCACTTATTGTAACTAAACATAAGGATAATAATAGCTTACAGTAAAGCTGTACACTCAGGTGCTATAGACCATGATGTCTTTAAAAAGATTACAAAAATTGCAATAATATTAATTAATTAATTGATTATTTATTGATTAATAATAATATATTTGATTATGTATAAAAATTTGTAAGTACAATACATTTTAATTAATTAATCATCGATTCGGTGTCCAGAACACCTATATTTTTATAAGGTTAATGTAAATTTAAAGTGAATTGTCATGTGGCTTATTCAATATTAAACATGTTAAATGAAGCGAAGTAGGTCATGTCTTTTTGCAGCGATACAGTAGTATTTCTATCGCTGGTCACATATCTTCAACTAGATAACAGTACTTTTGCAAAACCATTTCCGCAATAATACACCCCACCATCATCAGTTCAGCGAGCAATGTGTTATCGGTATGAACCTACTCCATTAGGTGAAGTCATTCCGTTGAGGTTTAAATTTTTAATAAAAATTTTAATGTTTTTTTTGCAATAACAGATTAATACTTACAAAATTTCGTCAATTGGATAATTGTGTTCATTCTAACGCGTTTAAGCCGTTAAACAATTCACTTTAGCTTACGTTTTGTTTTACGATATAAAAACCAATAAAAACAATACAATTCGATTCCGTGTATTAAAAAACAAAGCTTCCAAACGTAGGGTAGTTTATTTTATTTCGATGTCAAGGTAACGCTAGACTGCGATCACACTTGATGGTAGGTGTCAATGCAGTTAAGGGAGAAAGCGTTCAATAAGCAGCTGTATGGTACTTATTACCCCTAAACCTTGGCAAATCTCCCACCGGATGAAATTTTTTTCAACTACCCTCACCCTGCAGTTTAAAACTTGTCCGATTTATTTCAATGAACATAGTCTAATTAGCAATAAGCGGCAACAGTTAGATAAATCTTCTTGGTTATTTATTAAAAAATGCCTTCTGTTGCAGTTATGGTCCAGGAACCCTCTCGGGCGTCCCCAACACACCACCAAAGTTTCATCCCAATCTGATATAATTATGCTTATCTAACAATGTTTTTTTATATATATAGATAGATTACGTAATTTGTCTAGTTGTAAACAACAAACAGCAAGTATAATTTGCTATATTCCGCCGACAACCGGGAGATTTGTATAATATAACACCACACAAAATCTTCCACTAGAACCTCTACGCACGTTTCGACCCGACACCGGATCATCCTCAGGAGATGTTGACTTCACAAGCGCGAAAAGTAAAGTCAAGTCAACATCTCCTGAGGAAGATTTTGTGTGATGTTATATTATACAAATCTCCCGGTTGTCGGCGGAATATAGCAAATTATACTTGCTGTTTATTGTTTATCATGGACTTCCGCAAAGTAACGCCTGCTTCTATTCATTATTTGTCTAGTTGTTGCAGCATTTGTGAATTAAGCTCAATGTTCATTGCATATCTTACGGACTTACGGAAAAATCACCTGCTTTAATCCCATACATTTAAGAGTTACCAATAAAATATTTTAACAAAACCTATCACAGTGTCACGGCTCACATGGCAACCCTACGAACCACAGACATACATATCATAATAATAGATAATAAACCGTCTAAAATATTCCCGATAACATTAATTAATCCTTAAAAACCAATCACACTAATTACAATAGTTATCCAGTGTGTTCTATTTCACTGGAACAGAGTGAGGTTCTAATAAATCCATGGAGATTTTATACATATGCAGATGTCATTCTTTTCCCGCCAAAAAAATGCAAAAAGAAGGTTTTTATGAGTAAGACTGCTTTGTATATCTTTATATCCTAAACGGGTGGACAAATTTAAAGGAAAATTCATTTTCGTTATGTACATATCACGATAGATATTTAAAGTTATTATAGGTCATGATACGGTGGTCCATAATAACTTTAAACGAATGGGAGGCTGCAAATATATTTTTAATGTTAGCATTTTCATGTAAATCACATAAACAACTGGCCTAATAAAATATTTTCTTTATTGAAAAGCTAGCAAAATATTTATAATAAACTTAGATAATGTGTATTAAGATGATAGATTCCAATGGAATGCAATGGAGTGAATATCAATTTTATTTTTTTGAACACATAAAGGTCAAACTGTTACTGTCAAAAATGTAAATTTTTGAATCAAGCATTCTCATTCTTTTCAAGCATGATCTGGGTATTTAATCAAATTAAGCAAAAAAAGCTGCAATTAAATCAAATGAAAATTGATGTTACAATGATTAAAAAAAATAATATAAACAAAATGTCAACATTCATCAGATCTATTATTATTATGCTAAGTCAATGTTTTAAAACGATAAAGCAGCTAAATTCACCTAAAATGGAATTATTATATCGCCACAGATTTAAAAGTGCCCCAAACTATCCAATCAAATAAGAACATCCTGTATAAATATGACACGTAAACTAGATAGGATCTTGACGCCACCATTTTGACAAAACATCGATACCTGTCAATAATTGGACAGAAAACTTTAAACTGAATTGACAGCCTTAAAAAATGACACCAATATTTTGACAGTTAGCGGTAGACTTTAGTAGTTTAATTTTCATGACGAGAAACTGTCCATGTTTACCGTACAAACAAAATGTTACAATATTCTATGATCTAGTAACATGTTTTTTATCGACATGTTTGTAGACAGTAATCTCGTGTCTAAAAATATGCTATCCTTTTCATCGGGAAACATTCTGAAATGGACAACGCTGTTTTTAGACCCATAAATTTAATTTAAGAGATAGAATTGGCGCCGTTGATAGAATAGTAAAAGGTTTATTTCAAAGATGGCGGCGTGTAATGGCGTAATACCGTTGGATGGCCTATATTCTAGAAGGTTCCAGCCTGGCGGCCTCTTATTCTCCGGTGTCGACCCAGTTCGCTTCCTCCGCTATTCGATCCATGCAATTGCATAAGAATTGGTACTGAAACGAAATTTTTTAATTTTTTTATTTTGACAATATCAATAAATTTTCATTTTTTTTTAATTTATTTATTATGTTAATATAAAACAAAATACAATTTATATAACAATAAATACACCGAAAAAACCGAAGAGGTTTTTCCTCGGTGCTAGTCTGCAACTTAACGGTTACATTATAAAACTAGAGGAACAGAGTAAGCATATAATGGCATGAAAAGAACAATTTTTAACTCAGTTAGGTAACTGAGTTCCTTTAACTGAGTACTCTGTTCCTCTAGTTTTATAATGTAACCGTTAAGTTGCAGACTAGCACCGACTCATTTGTGTTGACCATCAGGTCGACATAAATGAGTCAACCATCCACTCATTAGACCCAAAATAACATTTACACATAATTAACACAATAAAGTGACAGAAAAGATGAGGAGTAACAGGCTAGCATGGTATGGTCATATAATGCGGAGGAAAGAAAGTGATGTCACCAAAGGAATGTTATATATGAATGAGGAAGGGCATAAGAGTAGAGGAAGACCAAAGAACACCAATGGATGGGTTGTGTAAAAGAGGATATGCGTGTAAAAGGTGTGGGTAGTGAAGATAAGATAAGATAGCTATTAACATAATTTTGAATGGCATGTGAGTTGGTGATAAAAAAAAATCAAAAATTTACCTAGCTAAGGTTGTTAAGGGCTTCTTCTTAGACCGCCATTTGGAACTCTCATAGCTTTAGTTTTCAGTTTACGAATGTAAACCTTTTCAAGGATTATTTGAATAAAGACTATTTGAATTGTAATTTTCATTTGAAGTGACGGCTGATAAAAGTGAGTGGAAGAAGACGTGTTGTGCCGACCCCACATAATGTGGGATAAGGGCAAGAAACAGAATAAGAATGATTTATATATTAACTTGACTGGATACGTACAACATCACACTGAAATAGACGACCTCCGTGGCGCAGCGCGCGCGCTGTTGCATTATAAAGTTGGAGATCCTGGGTTCGATTCCCGGCTCGAGTCTGATCTGGTGGGAGGCTGCGGCCGTGGCTAGTTACCACCCTACCGACAAAGGCGTGTCGCCAAGCGATTTAGCGTTTCGGCACTATGTCGTGTAGAAACCAATTAGGAGTATGGCTTTACCATACCCCTAACAGGTTAGCCCGCTACCATCTTAGACTGCATCATCACTTACCATCAGGTGAGATTGCCGTCAAGGGCTAAACTTGTAGTAGATAATATAATAAAAAAAAAAAAAAAATAGGATGATTGTTTAACAAGTGAGAATTTCACTGGTAAGAGAAAGAAGAAGTAATGTTATGTTAGGTATAATAAGTAATGTTAGGTAGGTGGGGCAGTCTTACGTAGGGCGTGTAGAGCGCCAGCGAGCGCGGCGGGCGCTCCCGGCGGCGGTACACGAGGCGCGCGGCCGCCGCCTCGTCGTCGGCGCGCCACTCGCGCACGTCCGCCCACGGCACGGCGGCCGTCGCGCCCGCGCACGAGTTGTCGCTCTCGCACCACGCCGACAGCTTCAGCCCGCTCCACCCTGCGACCCGCACTCGTTACTACCGCCGCGGCCGATTGACAATCGTGATCAACCCATTAACGGCTCACTACGAGCATATGAGCACGGCTCTCCTCTAAATATGATAATGCTTTGGCCATAGTCCACCACGCTGGCCATGTGCGGATTGGCAGACTTCACACGCCTTTGAGAACATTGTGGAGGCCACTCGGCGTGCAGGTTTCCTCACGATGTTTTCCTTCACCGTTGAAGCGTTATTTTAATTGTATTTTAAAAACGCACATAACTCCGAAAAGTGTGAGTGCTCGGATTCGAACTGCCGACCAAACCAGCCAACGCCCCCAGGTTTTGTACCCTATGTGTAAAGGTTTGAGCGACCCGACCGTCATTCGAGCTGTGCGTTGATACATTAACCTGTCTCAGTCAGTTAGCAGATTAATTATTTATTTAACTCAACTCAGTTAAAGCCAATTAAAAACTTTTCTAAATATCCATTTAAAATATATATTACACGATTGTTATGCATTTATAAAGTTATCAATTAATTCCAGATCACCTTATTTGCAGATGGCTTAAACAGAATAGCGCTTACCGACAGTGACAGCGACAACGGGTGTGGCTCTGCAATCAGTTCTAGCCGGCGGAAAGGCTATGTCGCCGTAGCCGGGCAAGGTTCTAGCCAGCGCGAGGTAGTCCGGGGCTCGCCGCACTTCTTGTAGGGCCTTGAGTTGGTACAAGCGAGCGCCCGCCACGCAGACGCCGCGGTTCACGTCTTCTACGGCCTGAAGACAATGGTGAACAAAAATGGATACAGTAAGGTACTGGACAAAAAATTAACCCGGCTAAGTTTGTTGTGGGCTTCTTCTTAGACCGGGGCGCGTTTCGAACCCTCATAGCTTTAGTTTTAAGTTTACGAATATAGTTATCACCATGAAATAACTACTATATAAATTATTCACGCGTCAAAAGTGCCTTTTTTTACTATTTGAATAAAGATTATTTTGAATTTGAATTTTGAATTTGATTTAAATAATAACCAGAATTACCCCCCACATAACTCAACAAATTGCAAGCTGAAATCAACATTTCTTTATCAGTGTTAAGTGTAGCACTTAACTTCCAGTCGTACCGGTTGAATCCATCTCCAATAGACTGAGGAGAAGTCTGAAATAGTCATAATCATCATCATGATCAACCCATTACCGGCTCACTACTGATCACGGGTCTCCTCTCAATATGAGAAGGGTTTTGGCTATAGTCCACCACGCTGGCCATGTGCTGATTGGCGGACTTCACACACCTTTGAGAACTGAAATAGTATGTGGACGAAATTTACTAAAAGTGTGATAAACTCACCTGCCAAAATATAAACGCGGCGGCTTTGTCATCCTCTTTGATGACGGAGATCTCCCGCTCGGGGCTGAACAGCCACTTGCGGATAGCGAGGCAGCTGCTGGAGGCGGTGGAGTAGTTCTGGATGTACAGGGAATGCGGACACTCGTTGGGCTGCAGCTTGCGCTCTGCGGCCAAAAAGCAGTTGAATGGAACCGACCAAAACTGTACATGGCCATACACAAACTGTTTATAGCCTTATTAACATAGATTGAGTTAGGGCGAGTAGTTACACATCGTTTTTTTTTCTGTATTCGATAATTTGACGACCTCCGTGGCGCAGTGCGTGCGCTGTCGTTTTAAAAAGTTGGAGGTCCTGGGTTCGATTCCCGGCTCGAGTCTGGCCTGGTGGGAGGCTTCGGCCGTGGCTAGTTACCACCCTACGACGTGTTGCCAAGCGATTTTAGCGTTCCGGCACGATGTCGCGTAGAAACCAATTAGGATTGGGATTACCATACTCCTAACAGGTTAGCCCGCTCCCATCCTAGTCTGCATCATCACTTACCACCAGGTGAGATAGCCGTCAAGGGCTAACTTGTAAAAAAAAAACAAGGAACAATAGCTACACTATATTTATGAATGGCGCCCTCCGTGGTCATGCGCTGGCGCATTATCGAGTTGGAGGTGTGGTTTACTCACCGAAGTTATACTCGACGATTTCGAACAGGTAGAAGTAGCTCTGCACCGATTTGGACAGGCCGATCTTGTCGCAGACCGCGCGGTACACGTCGTCCGCGTTGGTGGACTTCAGCACGGACACCGACACCACCTCGCGCTCCGGTACCAATACCTTGTACAGAAGTATAATTGATTGACAACACTGAACAACTACAGATTAATAAATAATGAATCTATGTATATGAAGTATGTATTTAACTAATCTTTTATATGAATAGATCTACTCCTAATCAAGGTCTGGGGGTTCGATCCCGGGCACGCACTTCTAACTTTTCGGAGTTATGAGCAAATTATCGCATACTTCAACGGTGAAGGAAAACATCACGAGGAATCCTTCATGCTTGTAAGTTCTTCAAAATGTTCTCAAAGGCGTGTGAAGTCTGCCAATTCGCACATGGCCAGTATGGTGGTGGACTATGGCCAAACCCTTCTCATATTGAGAGGATACCCGTACTTTTTAGTGAGCCGGTAATAGTTTGATCATTATGATGATGATGATGATGAATAGAAGCTACACTATCAAGACATGGAAGCATGACCAACCCAGTTCAAATCAAGAGAAAAGAACTGGCAACGCAGCAACCGTGTGTTACATAACAAGATCCATTTTGAGCCACTTTTGATACTATCAAAATCTATTTATCATATACACAAGATTCAATTTCAAGCTGAAACGAGATTGACATACAATATCCAAAAATCGACACTTTTATCGATGACTCACTAACATAGATTAAAAACCTAACCCATTTCCAAGCTGGGTCATTGTGTGTGCGAAGATATACCAGACACAATGACCTAGCCGTATGCCGTGAACAACTTATGTTCTTATAAAGTTCTGTCTCTCCATACCTTTAGTTCAACGGGTGAGGGGTTGGACGAGTCGTCAGAGTCTGTGAGGAACTCCTGGACGGCGTCCGACTCGGCTATCACCCGGACGGCACACACCTGGTAACAGAAAAGATTACATTCATCGTCACTTAAAGCAAGAACATGGACACGATTTTTGTCTCCACAAATGACCACCGAACCAGCTGAATTCCCCAAGGAGCATCATCCTTCGTTAGTCGAGGGTTCTGCACACGGCCGTGATGGAGGAATTCGGAATATTCATGGCATTTCGCGACCGGAATTTCTTAACCAACAACTTACATGTTGTTTTCAAAGATTTACGTTAGCAGCTTGACATTTTTTATAACCGTTACTGTTATTTGTAAAGTATATTCATTCGTAAACGGTGAATGCGGTGATAGCTCAGTGGTTAGGGCGTCAGCCTAATCAGAGGTCGGCGGTTCGAATCCGGGCACGCACCTCTAACTTTTCGGAGTTATGTGCGTTTTTAAACAATTAAAATATCACCTGCTTCAACGATGAAGGAAAACATCGTGAGGAAACCTGCACGCCTGAGAGTTCTCCATAATGTTCTCAAAGGCGTGTGAAGTCTGCCAATCCGCACATGGCCAGCGTGGTGGACTATGGCCAAACCCTTCTCATATCGAGAGGAGACCCGTGCTCTGTAGTGAGCCGGTAATGGGTTGAACATGTTTATTTTTGGTTCTATAATTTACTGTAGTGCATTCGTCATTAATAAAATAGGGATTCGATGCTTTCCACCGGGCTAGTTACGCAATATTATATTTATTGTACTGAGATATTTAAGTTGCTTTCAAACGAAATCTTTTTATTGAAAACATTGTGGGACATGTGAATGTTTGACCGCAAAACGAGATCGATATATGGATACAATTCGAGATTGATTTTTTATTTCGAAAACAGCTTTGATAATGGGACAGACACTTTTATTTTAATGCTATATATGCTAAACCATTGACATTTATATTCACCTTCTCCAAATATTGTTCGAGGCCTCTCCGCCTGGCGTCCAACTGTTGCTCGCTAAGTGTGAACGGCCATTTCCCGGGTAGTTTTGGAAAGTTGAACCCTGCAAAAAGAAACAACAGTTGCATCAACAATGGACAATAGAACACCATTGAAATAGCAAAATCTATCTGGGATTCTACATTCCATGGGATTACTAGCTTCTTGGGGATTGAGCTTCTGTTCAGACAAGTTCTACGTCCTGCTGAAAAGGACAAAGGCGAAAACGTATTATCTGCATCGTACGGGAGTTAGAAGTGATCTTGGGCGACAGACTTGACAGACTGTTCAATGACTTCAGCTTTCAGCCTCACGGACAGAGGTCCACCAAAAAATCGCGAAATGCTACGAGGCGTGGCAGATGCTGACACATCGGGACGTCGTCGCAGTAGTTGGAAGAAACGACCGCCACTGACCCAGGAACTCCTTGCGCAGCAGCTGGTGCAGCGCGGCGAACTCGCGGTAGCGGCGGCTGCACAGGTGGCGGCCCGCCATGTGCACGTTGAAGGCCACGAACGAGCGGCCCGAGCTGCGCTCCAGCACCAGCCGGTAATCGGGCACGGACACGGGCAGCGAGCGCTTGTCCGAGTAGTCGTAGCGCTGGTACACGGCGGCGCGCGCGTTGGCCGCGCCGCCGATCACGCCCACCGGCGCCGAGCCCTCGTCGCACGGCTCCAGGCGCTCCGCCTCCTGCCGACACCATTACTGCCTCAGAGCACGACCGGCGCCCCATTCAGTAACTATTCTTTAAGTTGCTAACTGGTGGCGGAGACCTTCGTCTCCGTACAAAATTCTCGGTGAGTATCCAACAGGCCCTTGTCACATAATGCGTCTGGTATGAACAAGAGCTTGTTGGAAAAGTTATTGAATCGACATGCAGGGCCTAAGGAGTAAGTATTACAAATATGTCTCAAAAGTGGTTCAATGACATTTTTGTATACGCGGTACCGATAATAACGATTTGTAGTAGAAATGGAAATTAAATTGTTTATTGGCGTTAAAATATTTCCAGCATCTATTAACATTAAACTTATAAGTTGCACCTCGCAGATTTGTTTTGCCAATCAGAGCATATAATATGAACTTTAGAAAATAAGGCGTGCTCACATACAATATCCGCTAACGCGTGTCATCTGCGCGTACAGAATATGGACCATATGCATAAGCACCTGTATGCCATTGATTCTAATGCGTAACTAAATGGAGATCTGGAGTGTAAAACTGTAAACCATTAGCAAATAAAAGTGACTAACCTTCTGTGTGACAGAGATGACTGTGAGGGTGAGACAGTCGCCGCCCGACTTTATCAGGTCTACCACTTGCTTATGTGTAGCGCCTTCTACGTTCACCCCATTGCTGTAACAAGTGAATTATTCACACGTTAAAACCTTCTAGGCTAAATTCTTCTAGAGGTAGAACGCGCAGATACTTGCAAGGTTCGCAGAAATAAAAGGGAGAGCCGTAGACATGAAACTTACTATTTTATCTGAGACGCTCAATTATGGTATATCGATCAGTTTATCTTGGTCAATGAAAAAGTCTATTCGCATTAAGTATGTTGACCTTGTATAAAAATCTCTTCGGCAGTACTGTTTATATCTGGCTGGTATTGATCACATTAGATTAATCAGATAAAAAAAAAAAAATATCACTTGCTTCAACGGTGAAGGAAAACATCGTAAGGAAACCTCGCGCCCGAGTTCTTCATAATGTTCTCAAAAGGCGTGTGAAGTCTGCCAATCCGCACATGGCCAGCGTGGTGGACTATGGGCAAACCCTTCTCATATTGAGAGGACACCCGTGCTCTGTAGTGAGCCGGTAATGGGTTGATCATGATGATTGGTCACATTAAGAAAAAGAAACAAGTTAACAAAATATTGTTTTCAGTGCAGCCAAACTAAATTCTTTTTCTGTTTGTTCTGTCAAAATTAATGAGCGTAATGGAGACATTCAATACAATTTTAAAATTCTATCACAGATAAGAAATAAATGCACCGCAAGTCGCAAGTTGACAAATGCAGTAGTACAAAGTAAGAAGAGTACGAGTAGCACAAAGTTGTAGCACGCGGCCATTTTCAATTTCTTTCTTTATTGGTATGCGTTATAACATGAAATATCATGAAAATTTTACCACATACACTGTGAACTTTGTAGAATAGAAGTGATAACCATATTAACTTAATTATTTATTAAGTAGATATATGCGTGCGCGATAGTACCTAGGCACAGCCATCCCCCACATTTCGTTTAAAGCTAGACATTACATTAAAATAATGATATTAATATTATTTGCCTATAAATTAATAAACGTTATAATTGTATTTGCGTGCGCGACAGTACCTATGCGCAGCTATCCCCACCGCGTTTCGCTCACCGCTAAACTTACGTGCCGCAACTAATACGTCTGTTACGAATAAAATGGGCGCCATATTTTAAAAAAGGGAGTGAGATAATGGCATTGTGATAGTTTCGACTGGGAGGTGGTTTTGCATACACCAAATAACTTGTATGTTCATTGTTTCGCCTTCAAATTCTTATTTCCCTCTAGACACTTTAAAGCACAAGTGCATAAAATATTTATTATTACCTAATGTTCGCTTTAGGCTGCGGTGATTCCAGATCGTATATCTCAAATCCGGTTTCGACACAGTAATAACTGTAGTAGTGGAATTCCCCCACTGCTCCTTTTTTAAATGACATCATGCTTTATAACCACATCACAAAATAAAAAATTACACTATTTTAAAATAATAAGTTTTCTGTACAGGCAATCTTGTTCGGCAAAAACAAAATCAAAAAAGTACTTTTCACAATTTTTTACACCACATTACGTTACATAGACACTCTTTGAGCGAAAGGGTATTTTTTTTCGATTCGGCCTGAATCGTCCAGCCATTAGTTAAGCTAACACCACCAAGGTAACCTTTTCAATAAGACGTATTTAACTGTTAGCTAAAATAACTATGAATAAATAGTGAGATATGAAAGAAAAATCATAATTATAATTTAACTATTCATTACTTCATTAACTAACTATACGAGTTTTAAATCACTAATGAAAGTAATATTGTGATTTGTGTTTCATTAATAACTAACATTGATTAATCATTAAACATAATTATTGCGAAGTTATCCTAATTAGCTGTCGTCTCGTTAACATGAATGTATTCAGTACTAAATGTTTATACGGAGCAAGATCAAAATCTTTATGACACCCACTGTCCGAAAATTCTTAAACGTGAAGCATTAGTGCTATATCTATCAGGCTTAAAATATAGCAATTTAGGCAGAAAATCCTAATCAAATTTTTTAGCTTAAGTTTTTGTTGTTTACTAGCAGATGTCTCCTACTACGCCCGCGTACAAGTCAGGACGAGTCTTCAATACAAAACAATACAACATTATTAAATTGATATTAAAACAGTATTATTTATTTATAAAACATTGTTACTTATATGAAGCTGTGATAGTGGTAGGTCGTCCGCCTCTTAATCAGAGGTCGGGGGTTCGATCCCGGGCACGCACCTCTAACTTTTTGGAGTTATGTGCGTTTTTAAGCAATTAAAATATCACTTGCTTCAACAGTGAAGGAAAAAATCGTGAGGAAACCTGCACGCGTGAGAGTTCTCTATAACGTTCTCAAAGGCGTGTGAAGTCTGCCAATCAGCAAATGGCCAGCGTGGACTATGGCCAAACCCTTCTCACATTGAGAGGCGACCCGTGCTCTGTAGGGAGCCAACAATGGGTTGATCATGACGTTGATGTTACTATTTTATTTTTACTTTTTGGATTGGAGCTTCAAATATAAAAACATTCCTTTTTTTGTTTGCACACAAGTCTCGCGTTTTAGGTACTACTTACAAAATAATGTTCAATACCGCCATGCTTTTCGCTTTACGAAGAGACACGGGACCGCGCCAGGCAGATATGAAACATTTAGCGGTAGACTGGTATGACTAGCGACTGTATAAGAGGACGTCGTACAGAGACGTAAACAGGTGTATTTAATGTCTCTAAAAAAAGCTGCGAAAATTCTCTTTGAATATGTAAAACTCAATATAAGTTATGAAATCTTGATGCTCGAGTATCACACTTGACCTTTATTAAATACAGACAGTGGATATCAAATGTAATGGTGATAAAGGAAATATAGAATTTCTTGTTCCGTTGTTTTGATAAGTTATAATAATACAAGTTATGTAGGTTACTGGAATAACACGTATATAAATGTCAGATATATATAGATATATAATGAATTACTATTGCATTCCAACACGTTTTTGTTTTATTTCTCTCCTTATATAATTTGTAATATTATAATAACCTATTTTTTTTATATACACTACAAGTTAGCCCTTGACGGCATTCTTACCTGATGGTAAGAGATGATGCAATCTAAGATCGTAGCGGACTAACCTGTTATGGTAAACCTAGTATGGTTTCTACGAAACATCGTGCCGGAACGCTAAATCGCTTGGCGGCACGTCTTTGTCGGTAGGGTGGTAAGTAGCCACGGCCGAAGCCTCCCAGACTCGAGCCGGGAATCGAACCCAGGACCTCCAACTTTATAATGCGACAGCGCACGCACTGCGCCACGGAGGTCGTCAAGATACCTATTGTTTATCGACTATTGTGCTCCCACATACACCCATTTTGAATGGAAGCTATAAAGGAACATTATTTGTGTGTGTGGGCAAAAAACTGCCAATTGCTAGTTAGATATACATAGTTGATTTGCTTACAATTGATAATGTGGAATAGGTATATTATTTCAACAAAAGATTTCAAACATTGTTCAACGAGTTTTGAAATAAGACTTACTACGCCATATCTCTGTTCAATCTAAACCAATTGGGCGATTTCTGTCTTATTTTTCTCGAATTTGCTATATGTTAAACAGAATTACCTCCGAATTTATCTCTTTACTTACATATTTGTATGGATCTAATAATCGTTTTGGCATTTAAAGTATCATTTTTAAGCATGACAAATCTAATGGTCGAATGGTGGATGGTAGATATATTAGCAAAATGTCTGTTTGACCTTTACTAGCAAACCTGTAGCTATGCGTGAATATGTGGTCAAAGTTCTGTGTTGTGTTAATATTACCATTATAACATACAATTAAATACCTATTTAATTGTTACTTAATTTTTGACTAGTGTGACTGGTATCTCAAATTGCCTTCTTATGCTATCTCAAATTGCCTTCTTATGCTATCTCAAATTGCTTTCTTATGCTATCTCAAATTGCCTTCTTATGCTATCTCAAATTGCCTTCTTATGCTATCTCAAATTGCCTTCTTATGCTATCTCAAATTGCCTTCTTATGCTATCTCAAATTGCCTTCTTATGTGGTTGAACATATTTATTATATTTAACAGACATACAGAAAAAGGTTCTTAATATGTTTAGGAACATATTTAAAACACGGGAGTTCTAATCACAACTGTATTAGCTAGGTAGCCTACAACAACAACACACTGTCATTCATCTTTTTGTCCTACCTACTTAATTCACTTTATTATTTAACAAAGTCAAAAAGTACCCACCTCAAACTAATCACAATACTGTACACAACAGTTCTCAATAATAAAATGAGTTATTTATGGTTATATAAATACTTAAATTACCTACTTCGTACAGCATTTTTTAAAATTCAATAATAACATCTCTAATCACTGGATACAGCCTGGCTCTCTTACGCTTTTATGTCTTTTTTGCACCCATAACAATTTTTACTTGGTATATCTTCAGACAATTTTGTTATGCCGTATATACACAGTAAAGTTTCATGTTTCACATCTGCTGAGTGGCCTGTGGCAACCAGCTTTATTTTGTTTCATATGTTTATATTTTTTATGAATTAAATCACTGGCAGTTTTCACTAACATGTACTTATATCGCTTTTGCAATACTTTTTTGATAATAAGTCTACACTAATTGTATAATATAGGGAAATAATGACAAAGTATGACATTAACATGTCATTGTTATGTTTATTTATTTGTAATCCAAAAACTTAGAAAGTACTTAGCTAATTAAAAAAAAAAAAATTCACTTGTTTTGATAATGAAGATGTTTGAAAGTACAAACAGATTTCAGCCAGAAATAAAAGTATATCTATAGCAAGTCTGTACAAAAAGGGCTACTAAGCTTTGTTTGCTTTATCAGAGTGTATTGACTAAATTAGTAGTATCTAAGATATGATTTACTATATCATCATCATCATCATTTCAACCAATAGACGTCCATTGCTGGACATAGGTCTTTTGTAGGGAGTTCCAATGGCCAGTCTTGGGCGGCTTGTAGCCAGCAGCTCCATGCGACTCTTTTAATATACTATATATAATATCGTTTATGTACTATATAAAACTACAAAAATACTTTGGCACTACTAAGGGAGACTCTTAAGTAATCTTATGCATAAGCCACAAAACCAAAGCTTATGTCAATATGAATTAAAAATTTAAAACTTTGTTATCTTCAATCGCCAATATTGGTGTTTACAAAAAAAAACATTTTATTATCAATACAATGTTTCTTTGATCTCTTTTCTCAGTTGACTTAGCATAATATTTGGGTGCATGGCTTAGGATTTACAATAATACATTTTGAAATATTTACAGATAGTTTGATCCCATAAATAGTGTAATTTAATCCCATAATTTGTCTGGTGGGCTTGGGTAGGGTGGCTAGTTACCACCCTACTGACAAAGACGTGACAAGCGATTTAGCGTTCCGGCACGATGTCGCGTAGAAACCAATTAGGAGTGTGGGTTTACCATACTCCTAACAGGTTAGCCCGCTGCCATCCTAGACAGCATCATCACTTACCACAAGGTGAGATAGCCGTCAAGGGCTAACTTGTAGTGTATAAAAAAAAAAGGCTACGCGGCTCATTTTATGTTAAATAAGAATTCACATCAAGTTAAAAATCTTAAAATTTGTGTGGATGTTGCAGGTAGCTAGTGTAATCTAAAATTCATAATTGATAATTATTTATTTCTTTTGGCTTACTTTATAAATGTTAGGTCTATTTGTAGTGAATTTATAAAAAGCTAGTTTTATAAATTAGAGGTTAGTGGGTTACATTAATAAGGTAAGTACAGTGGTGCCTCACACAACGAACTTAATTCGTTCCAGGAGCAAGTTCGTTATGCGAAAAGTTCGTTATGTGAAACGCGTTTTCCCATAACAATACATGTTAAAAAAAATAATTCGTTCTGTAGCATAAAATATGGTAATATGACATAAAAAAAAGATAAATTTTTTGTTATTATTTTTATTTAGATACATCTAAAAACATAATGAAAAAAACACACATTTTTTAATTTTAAGAAATAATCGAATCTTGCACATCTTCATCCATTTTCCGCTTTTTGGCCGATGGTGCAGTGAAAAACCTGTCCAAAGTCGTTTGTTTCTCTCTTTTCTTCAACATCTGCCGGAAATAACGGACAAGAGTATCGGAGTACAGGTCGTTGATCCTGTTTGCTTCAGCGGAATCCGGATAGTGGGCATTGGTAAACTCCTGAACTGCTTTCCATTTGACCAGGATGTTCTTGATGTCAGCAGTTGGAATTGGTTGATTGTTTGATGGTTGCTCCTCGTTATCAGATGACGCTTCCCTTTGAGCATTGTCCTGTTGTTGGGCCAGAAGTGTTTGGAGCTCTTCAGTTGTCAGCTCTTCTTTGTGTTCCTCAATAAGCTCCTCTACATCCTCTTCCTCTACCTCTAATTCCAACCTTTGGGCCACTGTGATGATGTCCTGATGCGCGGAAGGATGCAATAAATCGGCAGTGATCGTGTGAAGTGGGCGACTTCGTTGTGTGAAACGAAGTTCGTTGTATGAATCGTGAAATGAACGAAAAGGAAGTTCGTTGTGTGCAGCGTTCGCTGTGCGAGGCGTTCGTTATGCGAGGCACCACTGTACATAATTTTTACATAATCTGTTCCAGTAATTAGCAATGCATTCTAAGGAAGCCTTGCAATATACTGAGATGCTATATTAAGAACACAGCTGTCTGGCTAGGCTGTGACTACATAATATACAAATAATATGAATATTTTATGTAAATTTACAGAATTTTTAGTATTTAAGTTATCATATTTTTTTTTAATGAACTAATCTTTTTATAGTAGATAACCTAGAAACTGGTAATAAATTACTAGGGCATCAATTAGGAGTAAGCATGAAATACAATTATATAACTAGCTATTTCATATTTGTATTGGTTGTTTTTTTTTATACCTCTGGAAATTTCAGCTTCCCTGAGATAAAAGTACAGTACTATCAGCACTTTTTGCCAATTTTTATCAAAATTAATTGGTTATTAATTTAAGTGTGAAAAGGGACAAGACAATGTTACTTTGAAATTTATAACACTTTTATTTACAATTTTAGTTGGTACTAAAACGTTGTTGCATGGGATGTTGTCCCAGGTTGAGATTTTTTTTAACCAGTTTGGAAGGAGTAATCCCTATACATGGCATTTTTTATAATCTTTTTATTCATACCAGAAAATGAAATAAACCCATATTGTTATTGATATATTGGTGCATATTCAATACAAATGAAAACTATGAAATGTCAGTTGCCTACGCTACATATTCTTATTTTTTTGCTTGCTATGCAAATGTAACAGACTGGCTATGAAACTAAATGGGATGGCATTTTGAAATGTAAGATCCTATACTGCGCCTTAAATAACAACAGACTACAGAACTAGTAACTTCTCAAGCAATACCTACTTGGAAAACTGGTATGGAGAGACCTATGAGAAGAGTCTAGTTTATCGTCAAATAGTATAGTGTCAAAATGATGTGCTCAAGGGATCACTTGGCTACGAAACATTATCACATACATTATAATACAATTCTATTTGCATACACAACAAACTCTGTAGCCACCTAAAAAAACTGAAACCTTCTACAACAATCCTAGCCCAGTAGGCCTAGGTTTGATCCCTGGCAGGGACAATCCAGAAATTTCCTGAGTTATAATCTGGGTCTGGCTTCATCTGTGAATTTTTAAGAACCCTTGTCTTGTACTAATAAAGCTGTGTCTCCCATGTATTAGTATTCTGGTTGGTTTGTTAGTGCATAGCACCAGGTTAGTAGTACAAGTTTAATATGATTGCCACACTCCACCTTAGACTGTATCATCATTCATCAGTTACCACTAGATGAGATTGCAGTCAAAGACTAACTTGTTGTGAAATACATGTAAAAAAAAACTAAATTGATAACATTTCAAACGTCTATATTTCCTAACTTTCAACAATAACAAATTTTAAGTGTACGTTTGCACAAAATAGCGAACGTAACTGTTTCTAAACATCAATTTCGCAAAACTGGTTTATGACTCACAAACACAATTCAATCTGTCTCACATAACAAAGAAATGCAATTGAAACCAGTTAGTTTTAGTACCTGACAAAAACTCAGAACAGCCACTAAGGTTGGGAAATGCAAACAATAATGAGAAAATTATGCCTATGATGTGAGCAATTTTTTTTACCGCGTACAGTATGAATTGTTTAAAATAAAACTTGATGCAACCAATACTTACACTTCTAGGATCCTGTCCCCTTTTCGTATACCGGCTTGCTCAGCTGCACCCTGCTCCAGAACTGCGCTAACATGCTGAAGAGGAGCATAAAGTTCACCATTGATCGATCTCAACTGCCCACCCTCGGAAACCTGACCGCGAACATTAAAACCGAAGCCAGTCTCAGTTTTGTATATAGTAACGCGACGGGGTCCATTATTAGTCACTGTGCCCTTATTATTTTTTTCGGGCCGTACAATACTGTTATTATCAGTTTCTGTCTCGGCCATTTTGGACAATTTCAAGCAGATATGACATTAGATGTCATTTGATAGTCACAGATTACACACATTTAACCATGTCACAGACTACATATAGTTACCTTGACGCGAGAACAAATCAGAATCAGTATCTTCCTTATCTCTATTCCTCTATATATCTATTAATGTTAAATTGCCAAATTTAGGATAATGACAAAGTATTATTTATGTTCGCTTATTTTGTGATAAAGAAAAGGCTTATTTTCAGCCTATTACTTCGTGCCTGAGTTACAACAATAACCAGGATGTCTAATGTTGTAACTTGAATAACCATTATTTCAGTTACAACTTATTTTTCTGAATTATGTATCACAAATATTCAATTTTCATGAAATAATAAATTCAAACAAATATTTTTAAGAAGTTTTTTATATACTAATATATACTAATCCACATACAGTAATTTTTAATTTTAAAGATTTAGCTGTGATCTTGAAATTTTCGTTTATATTCCAATAGAGCATGATACTCTTGAACCGAAAAATAAAAAAACTTTTAAGCCCAAATATTAAATATTATATTTATTATACATTATACGATGCCGAAGAGGCAAATATTGAAAACTTTGTGAAGTTTCACACAAAATTATATATACGTATCAGTTTTACCAATGATTTTGTTTATTTAGGGCACGCAATCTTTCACGAACATAAAGAATATTGTCAGCACGCCCCTTCCTCTCTTTCAACTATAAATGCTTAATGTATAAATCTATGGGAAAAGTTCAGACCAGACAATGTACTGTGCCTTAGACAAAAGTTAATTTAGAGAACACGCAATACTTAAAATTTTACTTAGAGAAAGGTCTAAGGGTAAAACAGTACATTTTTAAGTTTTGTCGTTGTAACAATAGATGGCAGTAGCATTGAAACAACGTGGTATCAAAACTTTTTTACATTCACACATCAAAATCAGCTGTGAACATCAGCATGGCCGTTCCAATATCCACAAAATAGAATTGTTTTTGCTATAAAATCATACAATAAAAAATAGAAAAGTGCAGTTATAGTGGAGAAACCGTGTAAAATATTCTGTTGTATCTTTGCCAGCTATCGGTGTTGATGTTGACTAAAAGTGTTGCGTCATGACAGAATAGTCCCTCACTGACAAATAAATACAATAAAAATTGCTCACGAGAGATTACGACAAACAAGGGGCATTTCCATTTCGCTCGTTTAACGTGTCTGTCGAGTATTTCGCTAATGTGATAAAGTGTGCTACGACAATTAAAATGAGCAGCGTCCGATTGAGCTTTGTGTCCGTCGGAAGGATTGCTGTTAGGAGAAATTCACAGTTGACATCAGGTAAGTGGGTAATCATTGTTTTTCTATTGAGCTGGCGGTGTTCCAAAGGCGTATAAGTAGCGTACATCGCTGTTCGGTGAGTTTACACGCGTTCAAGTACTGTTTAATAACAATACGTCATGCGCCACTCGTTGTTTTCCCCGATAAACGTGATCTGAACTGCCTGCATCAGGCCGTGTTCACAACAAGGTCATTAACATTTAAATTGTATAATCGGAGGTTTGACATTGGTTCGCGAGGTTCTTTTTTATGTATGCCTTTAAATTACGGCAGGAGAATTATTTATTCTAATTCTTGACTAACATCTCCAATGAATATTATATTAATATTAGGCATTTTCAATGAAATAAAGTTGCATACAAAATATATTTACTCCTTAACAAAACATAAATTAAACATTTACAATGGTCAATATTGGTTAGCATATTGGATAAAAGTATTTATTGTAAATCTAGTCTATCAAGAGAGTCTGTAAGCAAATAAATTATCAGATGAGGATAATAATGATGACATTCATATTAATTTTTATGAAAATTGTAGAAATTATTTTAATTTTATGAACACTAGGATCTAGACAATGATGAAATACCTTACCTAGGTCTTAACCTTAATTAGGGATATCAATTAATTTAAATAAGCTATGACAATCTATACAAACAACCTTAAAATTATATCACACCAAATTTAAGTAGTAAATATTAACATTAAAATTATTACACAGTCCAAATGGTCATTAATGGGCATTAGTTAAATGCTGGCATTAGTCCCTCTCTGTCTCGTGGCTACAATTAGCCATTGGGCAACATGAGATACATTTTTGGGGCACAATTGCAATAAATTCTATACTAATTATTTATTATTTGTTAAAGGAGCATATAAAAAGTTAGTTTTTTGGAGTTGTCTATTGTCAATGCTATGTAACAGAATCAGACATGGTATATAATATTCCGAGTTCAACAAGCCTTATCTATGTTATGTTCCAAAGCTATATTAAGAACCCTCAGCCTTAGTCTTTATTTAACAAAAATTTATAAAGTTCAAACTTGTATGTAACATAGGAATACAGCAAGTACCTTTTAAAAAGCAATTCAAATTAAAATTGCTCTGGATATGAATCTGAATGCTGTTGTGCCGATCAGTATGAGATAATCAAAGTGTGACACACCTAGCACATTCTATCAAGGTACCCTTGATCTGCTATGGAATTTAAAAATTAGGTAGGATAAAAAGAATTGAATAGTCAATATGTTTATTTGCTTCTATTATTTAAAGTGTTGAATTATTGTGATAAGCTTATTTAAAAAAAAAAAAACAAAAATTAGTACCAAAATGATAAACTTCTGTGTATCAATTTGGTTTGGTATTTTTTTTTATTTTTATTAGCTAGAAGTTAGCCTACTGTTAGTGGACTGCCATGGCAGAGGCTGATGAGGCTATGATGATAATGTTTCTGTATTTATATTCTTAAAACTGAAGCTTAACTTTTACTGCTGGTACAGCTGGTAACTTATTCACGGCTTCTCTGATGTGGCAGACATTCAGGCCAGACAGGCTTGGCGATAACTACTTAACATCAAGTGACTAACCTGCTATTTTTATTTAAAACTACATAGACACACAATTTCTAATAACAGCTTTTAAGGTTGTTTATTTATACATAGTTATTATGATTATTAAAGCACAATTATTTTAAAACGAACCATACATACACTTGGGTATATTATGTTTATGATATCTATAACAATAATTAACTAATGTAACGTGCCATCGATTATAATATTCATTCAATCATGATCAACCCATTACCGGCACACTACAGAGCACGGGTCTCCTTTCAGTATGAGAAGGGTTTGGCCATAGTCCACCACGCTGGCCATGTACGGATTGGCAGACTTCACACTCCTTTAAAAACATTATGGAGAACTCTCAGGCGTGCAGGTTTCCTCACGATGTTTTTTTTCACCGTTGAAGCAAATGATATATATTTTTTTTAATTATATTTTATTCATTCTATAAATAAACGAAATACACACAGTTGCATATTTCTTCTGACCTATTAAAGTTACTTACATGTTTTATACTGCAATTAGTCACCCTTGCTGATAAAAAGAAGTGTATTTTTCATGTAAATTTTATCTGATGCCAATTTTATACTGGAAGTTTCGTACTTCTTATTGAGATGGAGAATAGAAATATTCTAAAATATGTTTTTAAATTAGAACATTGCAGTACACCTACACAGGCTACAGCTGTACTAGCACCTACCTCGAAATAATACGCACGTAATGCAAAAACGCCGAAAACCTAATTCGTGACCGTCTCGTCGTGACTCGCGAAAATACTCGTATCTATTCATAACAAACTAATATAAAAAGGCATATATATAACAAAAGCACTCGAATGTTCTGCTATACAGCCTACTGCTTCAGATAAGTGTCGAGTTACTTCACCGCTTTCACTTTCATGAGACGCCAGATTCCAGCTTAGCTGTTAGGCCCTGAGCAGACGCGCTATTGTTCGGCTTTTTTCTTGAATAGTAATTTTTTTTTTAGGTTACACTGTTTTATTCAAGTTCGCTATTCAAAGCAAACGCTGCTCAAGAATTTTATGAAATCCTGAGACTTGGCAAAATTTCTAACCAGCTGAGAATATATGCTAGTCATATAACGCCAGTCTATATGCTAAGGATGCAGTTACACATATACCACGCCAACAGATCTGATCGCGAAGCCCTATAACTCCTATGGCTAGAGTTTTAAAGAATACTTCAATTTATATATTTTTTAATATACTACTCAAACGTGTCAGGTTGGTGATTTTGGAATCAGGCGGTAGTTTCGCACGCCCCAAAACATTTTTTTTCGTCATCCGGTTTTTCGAGGCTAGGCTTTGTAGTGAAGTATTTCAAGTGTACAGAGGAATTCATATTTTTAGATATTAAGCAAAGAAGGTGATTTGTCTACTAGTCTCATAATTTGCCGGGCCATTCCCCTCTTGGATTTATACACGGTCTAGTTTCATTGCACTCTGTGTTACGCTCGCATTTACCCCCACCCGTTCGGTCATTAGCTACAATATGTAGATTGACAAATGATACACTTTTCATCTGACGTTATGTGTTTGACCCACCTGGTAGCATTATGAGCCGCCCTGGGTTTCTTGGGAACGGGACTAAAACGTGTTACTGAATTCCATATTAGAACATCTTGGCGAACTCAACGAGATGCGTGTTCTTTTAAACGTAACCGTTCACACCGCTCCTATTGCCACAAATGTGTGATAAACGGACCGACGGCTTAAGTTGCTTTACGAGGTGTGGAATTGAGAATTCCCCTGAACCTGATTTGAATTGGTCAAGACATGGCTTCACGAGAACAAATCAGCCAACAAATTCACAACTGAGGCTGTTTGCGACCATTCGAAAGTATAGTGTTTGTTTAGCCCCTTATTTATGCGAATACAGACAGTCATTTCGGACATAATTAAGTTGCCCCTGCTCTAACACGTCGGCCTTTTATTGGGGAATGTATTCGCATTAACGAAAGAGAGCTTGCGATAGGTAAAAGCTTTCGACTTTATCTTAGACTATATATAATAAGAAAGATCGGATTCGAAAAATCTGTTTTGGAAATAAATGATAGACAAAAGTTTGAGGTGGATACTCTATGCATACGATTCTTTGAGTCGAACAAACGAGGAAATAGCGCGGGCGGGCGTTGTGACGCGGTGAGTTGGTGTATAAAGTAACGGATGAAAGTAATATTATGTAAAGCGAAAACTTAATTAATTTATTACATGGCTATGGAAACGTTGGTTGAATTGTATTTGAAATGCTTGAATGATAAATCTTGGTATTAACGCATAGCTCAAACCACACGGCAGAAATTCGACACAAAAATAACGATATAATGTAAGCGTCCGCTAAGAATTAATTTTAACGGGTTGAATGTTTAACTCCTAAAAAGGGTAAAGGAAGGTTTTGGAGTTTTTAACACGAGAAAGACGAACTTACCTGTCCTTTCTCTCCTTTGAGACCGAATCTGTTCTCGTTATACGCCGTAGAAAATACAGCTGCCGGGGAAAAGATTAATACCGACTTTATCTTAATTCTATAGTTAAACCAACGACTTTTGAAACTTGACATAAATTATTAATAGCGGTGAATTGGGCCCCACGATACAGGATTACCTTGTGTGTGTCCCAACGGATGTACTAAACTTTGAAGTTGTTTTTTGGCAAATAAATATTTTTCATTAAATATGTCGGAGTTATTTAAAAATATACAAAATATTTTAAAGATATATTATACCTATATCATCATCATGATCAGCCCATTACTGGCTCACTACAGAGCACGGGTCTCCTAATATGAGAAGGGTTTTGGCCATAGTCCATGTGCGGATTGGAAGACTTCACATGCCTTTGAGAACATTATGGGAAACTGCAGGCGTGCAGGTTTCCTCACGATGTTTTTCTTCACCGTTGAAGCAAGTGATATTTGAATTGTTTAAAAACGCACATAACCCGGAAAAGTTAGAGGTGCGTGCCCGGATTCGAACCTCCGACCTCTGATTAAGAGGCTGACGGCCTAAACACAAGGCTATCACAGACTATATACCTATATATTTCGTTTCAAAGTTCCGTTAGTATGTCATTGCGGCCTTTAATAAGCGAGAACTTATGAGCGATACTTCTTACCCCTATAAAAGCAGATAATACTGGTATCATCTTTAAACAGTTTTTAGTAAATTCAGTGATACAATTGCAACAACAAATTGCCACTTAGTTACCAACTTTCTGCAGCATAATCGTACGACCCAAGTAAGGAAATCAGGAAGTTTGTTAACTAACACCACGCACCTATTTATCTAGCTAGTCCAAAGTGGCAACGAACAAAGAAACTTCGCGTTGTTAAGCTTTCGCCTCTCGAATCGCGAGTGCGTAATGAGTTTGTAATGACAACAATTTTGATAATCGCAGACGCTTGAACGAAGTGACGCTTGCGGCGGGCATTCGTCAAGCTGTCCAAGAAAGAACGTGGTTATCGTGACCATTCTTCGATCAATAATGTACTTACTTGTCCTTCACAAAATCTAGCAGAATCATTAGATTTTTTACTGATGGTGATCTGTTGTGTTTAAAACTATTGAATATAACTTCAATATAACTTTAAATGCCTTTTCTTGTCTAGAATAAGGCTCTTACGTCCGCTAGGCACGACTTCAAATGACTATGTTACTATGGTTCTTACAGAGGTTTTGTTTATAACAGTACAGTTTAGCCCTTGATGACAATCTATCCTGGCGGTAAGTTATATAGTCTGAGATGGAAGCTTGCTAATTAGGGTATAGTAAACCCTTGCTCCTAGTTGGTTTCTACGCGACATCGTGCCGAAACGCTAAATCGCTTAGCGACACGTCTTAGTCGGTAGGGTGGTAACTAGCACGGTCGTAGCCTCCTACAAGTGCAGACTCAAGCTAGGAATCGAACCTAGGACTTCCCAACTGTATAACTGCGTCAGCGCAGTCGCTGCACTACGGATGTTATCGGCGAGGTATGTTGTGAATATACCGTAGCGTTAGTCCACATTCCGATTGCTGGTCTAATTGAAAATTCACCATGTCCTACTTCATCCTTTCGGTAGTCGATTTCGCGCACCACCAGCCTTTTCCTGACTTTGGGAACCCCACGTGACCCACGTCCATTATCACTCCCAGTTTTGTGTCACTTAAGTTTTGCTACTTGCGTTGTGCTTACGTTTTGTCCAGATGAGAAAGTACCGAGGTGAGAAAGTAGTGAACTATAATATTACGCTGGGACAATGTGTTCGCCGCTAAAAATGAAAACAAATATTATTTTTTTTTTTTTTTTTTTAATCTGTTTTTTTTTTGGGACTTTGGTCCGAAACGGACATGTCAGCCCCATCATCTCCTTAATAGATAACAAACAAAATTATATATATAAAAAAAAAAAAAAAACTCTTAACAAACTTATAACAAAAAAATAACAAATTTGTAAAAAAAAAAAAAAAAAACAAAATAAAAGTATGACTACTACAAATGTAACAGACAACATCTACTTCTGCAGAAATATTTCAACAACAGATTTAAAACCTTCTGTTGTCGGTAGACAGAGGAGGCTCGAAAGACCGCCTACGTCAAATCTGCTGATGCTATATTTCCGCACAACATGTTCTCGTTGCACGTTGTATCTGCTACACTCCGCTAGTACGTGCTGGACATCATCCGTCGTACCGCAAATGTCACAGTTAGCTGAGTTAACTTTCTTCATCAGAAATGCGAATTTATTCGATGGATAATGTCCAGACCGCAACCTATGAGCTAATACCATATATTTCCTACTTAATTTAACATTAGCAAACCAAGGAAAACGAGGAGGCTGACATTGAATAGTTTTATACCAAATACCTTTCTCTCTACTTCTTAGGTCAAAATATTCCTTAAATTTATCATAACACACGACTTTGAAATTATTTAATAATTCGGTATAAAACGGTAAAATAGGTAACGGTGACCCATCTGATACAGCTAATTTGGCTAGTCTGTCAGCCTCTTCGTTTCCCCTTATGCCTATATGAGCAGGAACCCATTGCAATCTCAAATTTATGTCATTAAAATTATATATATGTTGTAAAATTTCGTAAGCTACTGGCAGGCCTCTGCTATATCCAGAGGCGCATCGAGCTAAATGTTGCAAAGCGCTTTTGCTATCTGAAAAGATAACAAAATTGTACCCGCTTATAGTACCAATATATTTAAGAGCTTCTGAGATTGCCACGAGCTCCATGGTCATTATACAAATTTGTTGATTGGTTTTAAACATAGCCGACTTTCTATGACTTAAGTGCCAAAAGGCTGCCCCTAATCCTACATTATTTTTAGATGCATCTGTGTAAATATGTGACCATCCCTCGTACTTCTCATTTAGTTCCTTTATTACTAAGGTTTTTAAACAGACAGGTTGAAGTTCCTTTTTAGCTACCCTCAAACATTCTAAATCTGACCTGATTACCTTATTTAAATTAATAAAAGACACCCAAATATCTAAAGTATACATTTGTAAAGGATTAGTAGAAAAAATATTATATTCTTTGCATTCATTCAAAGCAATTAACAACAAAGGCTTTTTCCTTGAACACCAATATCTGTCATAAATATTAGAGCCCAGATCATTCAATACATTGACCGTAATATTATTTGACCAACTCTTAATTTTCATACAGTATTTGTACGCAAGATATAAGCGTCTTAGAAATAAAGGCTGGATGCATAACTCACTTTCCATAACGTGAATGGGTGTACTTTTAATAAATCCACCAATTATTCTGAGCGCCTGATTTTGAACTCGGTCTAATTTTAACAAATGTGTCTTTGCACTAGAATCATAAAGAAAGCACCCATAATCCAATCTGCTTCTAATTAACGAAATATAAAGATGACGCAAGTGCTTAGGTGCTATACCCCAACCGGGACCCGCTAATACTTTAAACAAATTTAAAAATTTTGATGTTTTCCCTACCGACTCGTTAATGTGTTTATTCCATCGCAATGTTCTATCTAACCATAACCCTAAATATTTTATATTTTCTTCTATGCTAACATTATTACTATTTAAAATGAGCTTAATCTGTTTCCTTCTATATCCTCTACTAAAGATACATAAATTTGTTTTATTTGTTGATAGTTGGAGTCCAATGTCATCTAATCTTTTTACCATCTTATTTAAAGCTTCTTGTAAATTAAATTCACTTAATTTTAAATCCTTGTGAGCGATATAAAACACGAAATCATCTGCATATTGTGATATATGAACATCCTTAATTTGGTGACAAATTATGTATGTTGTAATATTAAAAAGTAATGGTGATATGGGATCTCCTTGAGCAAGTCCCCTATTCGCGTGTCTGACCTCCAACGACTGACTATCATTAGCATTTTTAATTATCAAGTGCCTGTCACTCAAATATGACCACAAGTATCTACAAACCATTTTTCCTACGCCTAATTTATCCAAAATGTTTACTACTTTATCAATTAAAATATTATTATAGGCATTCTCGATATCCAGAAAACAAGCCACTGTGGATATATTCTGAGAAAAACCTAACTGTATATATGTAACAAGTCTAGACAAGCAATCTAAACTAGATTGCGCCCTTCTAAAGCCTATCGTATGCGGGGACAATATGCTATGGTTTTCAACAAACCATTCAATTCTTTTACCTAACATGTTATGAAATATCTTACAAAGACAAGAAATTAGGGATATTGGTCTAAGTTTTGCATCTGTACTTAAATTAGTGTTTGCTTTGGGAATGGGTACGATTAATATTTTCCTCCATTGAACCGGCAAAACACCTAACCTAAATATGACGTTGTAAATATTTAAAAGATATTCTTTTCCAGCCTGAGGTAAATTAAAGATCATAGAATACGTTATCCCGTCACTGCCGGGTGCCGTATCCTTTTTTTTCACACAAAATTCTAGCTCTTGAATTGTAAAAATCCTCTGCAATAACTCATTATCAGAACTAAATGTTGGTGGGCAATTACTAACTGAATCTGGGGTTAGAGATTGTAGCAACCGTTTTTCCATCTCTTTGGATGTACAGAACCTAGATTTACGGTAACCTTTAAACCACCGCATTTTATCCCACATATCTGATGTTGATGTTGAATCATTGATGTTTGTACAAAAATTTTGCCAATTCAATGACCTAGCTTTTTGTAGTAAAATATTTGATTCTCTAGTTTTAATTTCTAATATACTAAGATTATCTGGAATAGGGTTCTTTCTAAAGTTTTTTAGTGACAATCTGCGTTCGGCAACGATTTTAGATAAAGAAGAGTTCCAATACTCTTTTGGCTTAAAACTGCTTGTCGGATTGGTGCAAAATTTAATTTTAGGAATATTCCTTTCAGCTGAACTGTTTACTTTGTTCAAAAAATTATCATAATGCTTTTGAACGTTACCAGATACATATCTACAGGAATCGTCCTGTAAAAATGCACTTATTAAATCATTCTTATAAGATTGCCAATTAGCTATTTTAAAATTAAACCTTTTAAAATATTCAACAGTATCCTTGGAACTAGATGACATCTTAATTATGAGGTGATCACTCCCTAAATTTTCATTAAAAACATACCATATAAAATTAACTGCTATATCTGATGACGCAAAACTTATATCAGGAGATGAGGTTTGCAGCACACCGTTTACTAATTTTACTCGTGTGGCATCTCCATTATTAAGCGATATAAATCCATTGTCTAACGTTGTGTCGAATATTTGCTGTCCTCTCTGATCTGTTTTATATGACCAGTTAGAATGATGACCATTAAAATCACCTAGTACCAAGGTTTTCCTTTTTAATAAAAATATACTTTCCCAATCTGATTGACGGGTTTGAACTGATGAAGGGCAATAAAGGGATATTATATTTTCTAAAACTTTACAATTCAATAACTTAATGCTAATAACTTCAATGCCTGGATTTATGCAAGAATTAGAGTAAATATGAGATCTGAGGGATTTATGAACAAAAATGCTAACACCTCCATACGAGTCATGGCGATCATTCCGATATAAATTATATCCACCAATATGGAGTTCAGTATCTACATCTAACCAAGTCTCAGAAATAACGGCTATATGAATTTTCTCTTGATATAACAAGTTTTCTAACATTAATAACTTAGGTTTCAAACTTTGTGCATTCCACTGAATTATATTTAATTTAAAGTCTTTATCCATTAAAAATTATCTTTGAAAAAATGTCATATAATTTACTTTCACTCAAAAAATTAACTACCAACCCCTTAACAGCTTCAAAAACAACTTTTACCACTGACATCACCTTATCACCCCAATTTTCTTCAGATAACACAATTTCCTTTATTCTTTTAAATAGATTCCGAATATCAAATTTGCTCTTTCTTCTTCTATTTTCTTCTTCTGCAGGATTTTCTTGTGTATCCTGATCACTTCTTATACTCTCATCGTAATCCATTAGCAAGTCCATATTTTCTGTATTTTTATATTTATGAATATTCGTTTTCTTTACTTTATTGTCATTTCTATTCTTATTTTTGGTTTGAATTATTATTTTATCATCTAAATGCTCATCTATCTTTTCATTTTCATGTATTGTAGCTTTCGTTTTAAGAACGCTACTATATGTTCTATCCATTGTTCTAACCGGGTTCTGATCGATAAGCCTTGGGTCAAGTTCTATACTAATATGCTTTCCTACATCATTTGCCTCCTTTTCTTTCTGAAGTCTCAAATATGTTTGTAAGCCCATCTTATAAGAAATATTTTCTTGACTCATTATACTGCGAATTTCTTTTTCTTTTTTAAAAAAAGGACATGTTTTATCCAGGGCCATGTGTGGGCCTTTACAATTTATGCATTTATATTCTTGAATTTCACAATTATCATGGTATTCGGCACATTTTGGACAAACATTTTTGTTTAACTTACAAAATTTCTTAATATGTCCATACCTCCAGCATCCAGAACACTGCGTCACGGGAAATTCAAAGCGTTCCACATCAAATTTAAATCCATATGCATTTATGAATAACGGCGCCGTGGGACTTCTGAAACATAATCTAAAGGATTCACTATCAACCCACTTACCCTCATTATTCATCCGCTTCAATCGCCTAGCCGAAATTATATCATACTCGCAGTTTAAACTTTCTAACAGTTCTTTTTCATTTGTCTGCAAGTCGACTCCCTTAATGATTCCATACGATAAATTACCTTGATTCGTAAATTGAGCTCTTATATTCATCTCGGCTAGTTTTTGACAGTCAATAAGTTTCTGGGCTTCTTGTTTTTCGCTAAATTGAATGAATATTTTATATGGACTTTTATATTTAATTTTTGTTACATTTAAAATCTTCTCATCTCTTAATAATCTAGCAAATGCCATCTGTTTTGGTAATATCTCTAATCCAAATAAACTCACTTCGTAAATAATGTCACCATTATCTCCATGGAGCGGCATTTCTCTTTCAAACGGTTCATTTCGAACTACCTTCTTCGGTTTTCTTTTAGAAACAGTAATAAAACCATCTTCACTGCTATCTTCCGGCTCTCTCGGTCTCTTATCGCGTTTTTTCGGCACAGATTCGGAATTACCACATTCACTACTTAATACTGCACATAAATCTTGTTCGTCATTGTTTTGTATCATATTTTGACAGTTTTCGTCACTAAAACCATCGTCATCCATTGTTATCAAATTAAAGCGGGTAGATTTTTAAAAAACCTCACGTAGCGCACTAATCGACTCGAAAACCTGCGCTCGCTAACGCAGTTCGCGCGCAACTCAAAACAAATATTATGTAATTGATAAAATGTCTGCACCACTATCTGATAAACAATAAATTCCTGATTATCTGATGTTTTCGTCTGAGTCGATCAGTGGCCGTATTGTAATTTTTCTTGTTACATTTGGTTACATGAAAAATAACCATACGTACGTGATTAAAAATTGTTCTGTTCTGTAATTTTATATGCATGAAACGTCATAACTTCACAACTCCGTACATAAACTCGTATTATGACAGATTATCGCTAATATTTTAAGTGGTGTTTGTTTTTTTATTTCACTAGTAGTTGGCCCTTGACTGCAATCTTGCTTGGTGGTAGGGGTATGGAAGTTTTGTAAGCCCAGTTTTTTACGAGACATCGTGTCGGAACTTAAATTATTGACGCGTCAAAAGTGCCTTTTTAAGGACTATTTGAATAAAGATTATTTTGAATTTTGAATTTTTGAACGCTCAATCAAAACTAGAACGTACAACACATTTAGAAATTTTCGAACGCCAAATTGATCTTGCTGGGCATCAAACCCGGAGCCTCCCACTTACAATATAACAGCGCTCACCACTCCAGGGAGGTCGTCGCTAAGTGTTATCATGTACGTAAAAACCGACGAGCCAAGGGTGTAATATAACCGCCATACCCTAAAACGTTAGCAAACTACCACAATAGTCGACGTCAAGAGTTCAACTAGAGTAATAAATTAATAATAGGGTTTACCTTTAATTTTCAAGTCACATACCTATGGTTCAAAGATTGTGCGGACAGTGGAGTCTCACTTAAACCCTCGTTGCCCCCCTCCCCAATTTATGGAACCCTAAAAAGGGTCGCTTTATATGACGGAGGTAATTTCCTCTTTCGCGTGACATTAAAGTGCTGATCCAAAGTTATCATGTCAAGGTGTTGTTACGTAACCTACTTGTTGGTTTGGATTTTTTCATTGCCTTGTAACCAGTACCTTATATGTGTTGATACTAAAGCCTGTTTTCTGCTCCGGCGAGGACACGGTCATCATTTGGTAATTACACGGTTTTGGAGTCTATTTGCAAGGCTTAGGTAGGTTTTTATAATAAGCCAGTAAACTCGGTCGACTCAGAAAAATAACTCAGTTTACCGCTTTTATATCTACTAATTATAACAGATCATTATAATTTTAATTTGCTTGGGACGGTGCAATTTTAATCACTCTACCCGATCTACCAGGGGCAACTTTAGTATTGCAATTATGTTTCCGTGATCTGAAACTGAAAAAAAATATATATTATATCAACACGTTTATTAACATTAGTATATTTTGTTACGTATATATATAATATACTAAAAGTAGTTTGCTTTTAAGCAGCAGTACATGTTTTTTCCTTGTGGAAGATATAAAGTTTATTACTGTGCAAAAGTTAGCACAACCACGATACAAACTTTTTTTAAGCTCTCCGGAAGTTGCGCGGGCTGCGCAGCTTCCGGTGGGGTATGTGGGAGTCGCCGGGCCAGAGTGGCGACCAGAATACTCAAAAACCCAGCGATGATCCTTCGCATCACGATATCCAATGTTAATAAATGATAATTAAGTTCATTAATTTAGTTATTTTTTCTTGTAACTTTTGATTTAGTCTCATACAGATCTTCAAATATTTGAACCTTCTCAGCTAGTCCCAAATCGCACGATGCAACTTATTACTTCCTCATACGCCACTTCACCCATGCAGATCCACATACCTACCCCTACAGTTACCTACTAGTTGTCTAGCAAATAAAGCTTTTTGAACTTTGTAGATTATCATAGACACCCATAAAGCAACGTCTGCTTCTTTCCAATGTTATAGAGCTCTGAACGAGTGAAAATGCGATAGTGTTTGCTGATTTCACGCAGCAACGGAGCAATGATAATTTCTGGCAGAGCTTCTTTTCGAAGCTCGCCAAACAGCCCGGCAACGCTGTGGCAACCAATAGGGTTAGTACTGCTAATAGACAGTCCGAAAAAAAAAGAAAAAAAAAGGAGCAATGATGCGAGAAAACTAATAAAATAGCTAGTACCTATAAATGCAAATTGCAATCTTGTCTAGTTTTATTGTCAGCAAAGTCGTAAATAAACTCACAAAAAAGAAAGTAGGTCGCTTAGATCGACGAATTGAATGCGGTGCAGCGTCCACGCGTTGTCTTTGTATGCACACGATGCTTGATCAGGGAGAGCTGTGGCAGAATGTAGACAAAGCCATGTGGATGCTTATCGCCTTTGATCTCTGGTGAAAAGCAGCTTACAGTTTGGGTGACATAATGTTAGGGTGACAGCTCTGTTGGCTAAGAAAACATGTATAGTTTGCAAAGCTTGTAAGAAGTCAATAGATCTGTGGAGTTAGTAAAAAATATATAACCGCATGCAGATGAATTCCTGGGCACGTTGTGCCCAAGGAGGGTCTGCTGCGGCGGACACCCGCTGGTGGAGTTGCGGTTGTATGCGAAAGCTTTCCCGTGGCTCCACCATACAGCGGTGATTGGGAACACGTGGGGGTTTTAGTCAGTAGGAGTCTGACATAACCTCTGTGCGTCCCCGTGGCGCAGAGGAATCCATGAGGATTTACCCACGGTAAAAAAAAAATGCAGATGAATTTGAAGCGAGTGAAATCAATAATTGACAACATCAAACAACGAATAAACATCTATTTTTTTATTAGTGACAAGCTTCATCCTGTATTCGCAATAATACACTCTCATCTGATTATCATTATAATGTTAAAGAATCTTGGTTCCCGACTCGAGTCTAGTTGGGTGAGAGGTTTCGGAAGTGGTGAGGTACCACCCTGCCGACAGAGACTTGTTAACGATTTAGAGTTCCGAGACGATATGACGTAGAAATCAATAAGAAGTATGGTTTTACCATAGCTCTAAAATGTTACCTCGCTACCATCTTGAACTGCATCACTTCGTGCAGCACCACATATATCAGAAATAAATGTTCCGAAACAAACTTCTTTAAATGCATCTTGCAAACTGTAGTTTTATAGGCAGCTACATAGTAAACTATGAATAAAGAAAGGTCGCTGAGATCGACGATAACAATGCGGTGCATCGTCGAAGGATTATATTGTCTGCACACAACGCTTATTAAGAGTCCATAGAGTCGTTAATCGCCTTTGATCATCCGCGAAAGCCAAGCCTCGGTGGCTTAGAAGAAGCCTACTAGAGTTGACAGACTCAACTAATTCAGAAGCTGAATCTGCCTTCCGAACCAATGATTGAATCTCTATGAACAGACAGGGACCCCCCCCGTTATCCCAAACGTCGCCTAAGCCGAGTTCACCCTCGTGGAGGCGCCCTTAAGCAGACGTTCCCTTAGTTTCTTCGAGCCTCAAACTTTCTTACCTCAATATTTTATATATGATAATAGGCTCAAAGTTTCTTCTGGCAGAGCTTCTGTCCTCAGCTCGCCAAACAGCCCGGTTACGCTGTGGCGACCAATAGCTAATAGTAGTAGTAAGTGGTAACAATAGTAAACACAGCTAATAGACAGTCAGAAAAAAAAACGAATAGACAGACGTTGTGGTTTTAAAATTGCGTATAATTAAGCCTACTTTAAATTAATTAATTCAACGTCTGATGTCATTAGGATTGGTAAAATTATCGCCTCTGAATAGTTATTGGTCATCAACTCGTAGTGGTACAGTTTTTTTGTGCTGTCGCGAATTTCCCCGATGCTGACGGTTGATTTATTGAATAAAAACCAGTTGTTTACTAGTTGTTTACATCCGCGTAGAGTAAGACTTTTGTATATTCCTGTGAAATAACGTATGTAGTTCCACATGTCCCTCAATCCCTGTTCCCGTTTCCGCTCCCTTTCTTTATACAAATTGAGGGAATAAACAATGGCAAACCATAGCTATAGTTTTAAGTGAATTTAAGTTTACAAATCACGCGGGAACCTTGTACTTTCGAGGATCAATAACCGCTTAATTGTTTCATTAGTTTCGGCATGATTGAGCAACAAACATACAAACACACAAAACATATTGTGGTTGTGGTACATCGAATAGGTAGCTACAGCTTGTACCTCACAAGGAAAACCCGTAGCGATCGCAGCTCAAATGACAGTCTCTTGCATAATCAAGTAAAGAACTCGTATGTTTGTAGTGTTACTATTTACCTCATAACCCTTACTGCAGTGATTTATTGCTTAGAATCATGCGGTGCTTTTTTGGGACCAAAAGTATTTCTGTGTCTCTAGGATTCATTTCAGTGGCTAGGTAAATAATCTAAAGTCATGATCAACCTATTGCCGGCTCACTACAGAGCACGGGTCTCCTCCCAATATGAAAGGGTTTGGCCATAGTCCACCACGCTGGACATATGCGGATTGGCAGACTTCACGCGCCTTTGAGAATGTTATAAACTCTCAGGCTTGCAGGTTTCCTCACGAAGCAAGTGATATTTTGATTGCTTAAAAACGCACATAACTTTGAAAAGTTTGATGTACGTACCCGGGATCGAACCCCCGACCTCTGATTAGGAGGCGGACGCCCTAACCACTAGGCTATCACAGATTCAATAATCTGAAGTAAACGCTAGTAATTACCAAATAAAACATAAAAAACAGTCTTCAAATCGTTATGGAACTAATAATCAAAAAATAATTGGAAGTACAAAAAACTACATATTTAAATACTTACATAAATAAACACGCTTTCCTAATTTTTAAGTACCTCATGAAATCGCTACCTCTCATACTCGTACGTAGATATAAAATTTTAATTCCCAAGAGACTACCTGTGGGGCCAACTTAGGTGGTCAGTTGGGAGGTTGTTAATATGTGGATATATTTTTAGTATTATATATAAGGAGGCATAAATGACTGATTTATTTTTAACTAACGTCGAAAAAAAACAACCTCAAAAAACCGAATTGATAACCTCCTCGTTTTTTGAAGTCGATTAGGAATTTAATATTTTTGACGACCTCCGTGGCACACCACGCGCGCCGTCGCATTTATAAAGTTGGAGGTCCTGGGTTCGATTCCCGGCTCGAGTCTGGTCTGGTGGGAGGCTTCTGCCGTGGCTAGTTACCACCCTACCGACAAAGACGTGTCGCCAGGCGATTTACCGTTTTGGCACGATGTCGCGTAGAAACCAATTAGGAGTATGAGTTTACCATACTCCTAACAGGTTAGCCAGCTACCCTCTTAGACGGCATCAACACTTATCACCATGTGAGATTGCTATCAAGGGCTAACTTCTAGTGGATAAAAAAACTGTTTAACCATGCTAGTTTACTAATGACGTCATAGTATAACATCAATGTGTGTGTTGTGTCGGCAGGCAGCGCACACATGTGCCGCGCGCTCCGGCGGACGCTGCCGCGGCCGCTGAGCACCTGCAGCGTACTCTGCAAGAGCCCCACCGAGCAGCCGCCCGGACCGCCGCATGCCTCCAAAGAAGCCCCCGGAACAGGTAAACATTCGACCGTGTGTCTCTCTATACAACCGTGATCATATGCACAGCTTCAAAGGTTTCTTGTACCGAGTTCCGAACACGGGCAACATACCATTTTTGAGATTAGGTATAAAAATGTCACGTTTCCCGATATAGCTTTCTAGCTTGCTACAAAATCCTTAAAAATTGGCAAGTTTTCACACACGTGTCATTTGTTTATACCCAACTTATAATTAAGAATGTATCAACTTAATCATGATTCACGACTTCGTAATTAAAGATTTGCATTAATTATATTTGTAACGTAATGATATCTGACGTAACGGTTTTTGTTATGGCTGTATTAGCACGCAGTCCCGGGATCAATTTATGCCTTCTGTTACGTTGTCCATATCAGTAGGCTTTGTGATTTTTCTAGAGGTGTCAGTGTCAGAAATAACGAGAAGTCATGATACCGATATTTGAGTCATCATGATCAAACCATTACTGGCTCACTACAGAGCACGGGTCTCCTCTCAATATGAGAAGGGTTTGGCCATAGTCCACCACGCTGACCATGTGCGGATTGGCAGACTTCACACGTCTTTTGAGAACATTATGGAGAACTCTCAGGCGTGCAAGTTTCCTCACGATGTTTTCCTTCACCGTTGAAGCAAGTGATATTTTAATTTTTAAAAACGCACATAACTCCAAAAAAGTTAGAGGTGCGTGCCCGGATTCGAACCGCCGATCTCTGATTAGGAGGCCGACGCCCTAACCACTAGGCTATCACCGCTTCAAAGCTTCTAAAGTCTAATTAATCATATTTTCGTAATCAGGCTAACTCTAGAATCAAGACAAGTTTAGGAAATTATTTATGTACCTACACACAACATATATATTTGGTTCATAAAGATTTGTCATGAAGCTCTTTAAATTTTAGCGATCTTCATTGAATAACATGCCTGTTGTAGAACTAATTATAATATTTTTCTTCTATCTTGCAATGTAGGTGTAGAAGACTGAACAAGTAGACTTCAATTTTTAAACAGAAAGGTGAAAGGAAAACTCTTTAATTCACAGATGAAGTCGATAGTAACTAATAGATGATAAAAAGAGGACCAAATAAGTAACTAAACAATTAAACAAATTAAACACTACTAACGGATACTCCAAGTATTTTCACATTTGAAAATGGCGCCATTTCAGCTGCATTGTTTGTATAATTTAAAGATTCTAACTAAACCCTATACATCCAAATCAGGCATATGGATGTTATGGTGGAATAAAGAGCATCACATTTTATATATCATCATAACATGAACTCTGAAAACATTAAACTCCTGTTTTGGTCAGTCATGTAAGAAATACAAGTGTTCATTGTGAACTTACCAGAAAGTGCACTTTCAAGGAAATACGTCAGTCAATCAATCGAATATTTTATAAATACTCCTTTTAAAGGCACTTTTTATGCGTCCATAACTTACATTATAGTGAATTGTTGGTGGTAACTACGGTATATCCACAAACCAATCAAAAGCTACCCACATACCTTTGGATTGCTCGTTTATAAGAAGCCCACAACAAATTTAGCTGAGTCAGTGTTATTTAGTGAATTTCAAGCTTTCGATGTAACCTTCATTATTATTTGGTCCCGTGGTCCTATACTTTGTTAGATACCATATTCGATTATAGATTATTCCACGTGCGGTTTGTTAGCGATTGGACACGTTCCATCACACGTACCCAGTCAGGTCAACGCTCAATACAAAGTTGTATAATACCATTTGACAATTATACTAATTATACATGACCTGTCTGACGTAGAGGTTTGACCTCAGCCAGTTGTCAGGTGGTCTGGTCTGGCGGGATACAGGTTAGTTACCATGAAAACCGACCTAAAAGAATGTACAGATAAATTGATACGATATTGCGTATAAAATGATTAATAGCTTATCCACATCATAATTTCAGCCTGTTAATGCTCCACAGCTTTTGAATCGGCCTCCTCTTATCAAGCAGAGCACTTCATGCTTGTATAACGCAAGTTAAAAGGCTTTCATAATTATTATCATAAATGTTTGTGATAATATTAAACGTGCTCTTCGAGGGACGGGATTGCACAACCTGTCATATATACCTGTAACAGGTTTATATGAATAAAGCTATTTACACCAATATCTATAAACCCCACTAAACTAATAATCATCAAATAAATAAATAAATTGACTGGTCCCGGTGGTCCGAGACTTTGTTAGGAGATAATTTTGTGGGTCTTTTCAGATCGCGTTGCATTATGTTTGAACAGTAAATTTGTCCATTTTGTGGGTCTGTCTGAGTTGTAGTGCTCAATCAGGCGGGGAGTTTTGAATGCAATTTTTCAGTTGCGGTAACGTGACCTTTGGATGTTACAATCTTACCGCGTGTTATGTATTGACGATGGGACACGTCACACGTTCGTATGTTTCACGACCCGTCGACGCTCAATACAATGTTGCGTTAATCCATTCGATGATTATAACAAACATGACGGGCGCGACGTGCGCTCCGTTGTATGTATGACTTCTCGGCTCAACTTGAGCGTCGTGCAGTTCTTGGAACTGAACACGCTTTAGGAATTAAGGTAAATCAGTTTCGCTTGAAAAAACGTTATAGCTTTATGGGAGCGGTATACTAGACCACTCATCCCTTTTTGAAATGTATACAAAGCAAGCTCTCACTCTCTTCGGGCGCTTCTTCGAACCGCGTTGCTTAGTGCGTGATCGCATATTTGCGGTCAATAAACCCAGTCATCGCTCACGCTTGGAAATCGTTCAGTAATCGGTAATGTTTTTTTTGCAATAAAAATGAGCCCTTGATGCGCCTGAGTAAGTGATGATGCACTCAAGGTATTGGCAATTAGCAGTACCTCGTAATCGATTTCTACGCGAGATCGTACTGGCAGCTGTTTCGCTTGGCAGCACGTCTTTGACGGTAGAGAGATAACAGCCGACCCTATCCTCCCACCGGACTAGACAAGACAAAATTCCCAATTACTAATTCCCCGGCCGAGAATGGCACTCGGAATCTCCCACTTATAAGACCACAGCGCCAGGGATAGGGATAAAGGGATTTTGATACTGTACTGCAGGTTTTGAGGAGAGCTACTTTATTTGCAGATGAAACCGCTATTTATTGTTTTTTTTCATAGAATATTGCCGGGCCGGCTCGAAAAATTACAGGTTTTCCGCGGTGAGGTGTTAAAAGCTATTGGTCCGGGTTTAAAATTCCAAACTTTAATAGATATCAGATTGGTCTTATGTTGACTTTGTGGTAAGGTAACAGATGCAGCAGGCCTGTTCTCTATTACGGTAATCTGCAATAAAGTTATAAAATAATTTAAATTTCTATAAAATAATCGGTTATATCGATAATTTCATAGAATTATTATTTTTCTGTTTTAAATATTCTGTGATCTCTATTGCCAACCTAGATTTAGTAGCTATGTACGTCATATCAAGCCTCCTTTTAAACCGTTTCTTACTATATCATAACTGACTTCAAGTTCAAAATGATCAGCGTTGTACTAGAACGAATCGTCTATCAATCAAATGAACGGTAATCAAACTACGCCGCGTACTTTCAGCGCGATATCAAGGTGAAACTGATTCCAAATTCATGTGCGCAAGGTTGCATTTTCATTGTTCCACTCTCGATGTATTAATTCTTATCATGTAGGGGACATATGATAAAGGTCAAGCAGGAGATCATAATGTACAATCGAAAATACCAAAGGCAGATAGGTCTAAACGAAACAAGTCCAAAAAATATCCATATGGCTACTTTTAAACCAAATTCAAATGGGTATTGAAATTAAAAAAAAAAACATCACTTAAATCACTTCCTTAATCTTAGTGTTATGTATTACTAAATAGCTTTAAAGGACTTATCAATAATATTAAGTAATGAAATGGAATCTATTTTGGAAAAATTCCTTCGATTAAAGCGCGTGAAACCGCAGGCACAGCTTGTAAGATATAAATTTTTGTGCGTGTGCGTGTCTTGACCGTTTTTATGTATTTTTTTGTATGTATTTGGATAGGTCCCTGGATGGTGGGAATTCACACTTCACTGGAACACGGTGTTTTGTGAGCCTCCAATCGCTTTCTAGGATTTTGTTTTTATTTTTAGTACAATAGGTATATCATTCTCTATTGACAATTCATTTCCATATCTTATTTTTTTCTCTTCGTCTTTATTACGAACTTTTGTTACTGATGGTTCTATTTAAACAACGTAAAACCAAATTCCGTCTCCCAGTATGCAAAAATTTTAAATTCATACTAAGAAAATATATAATAAAACTTCTAAATTAAACTACCTACTTCTAATCAATCAATCATAAACTTTATTCAAATAGTTTTTAGTTCTTTTAAAAACACTTTGATGCGTCAACAGTAGTGAATTGATGGTGACAACTACATAAGTAAACTTATAAGCTATTCCCAAACGCGCCCTGGGCTATAAGAAACCCACAACAAACTTAGCCGGATAACTTTTCTTTTTGTCATCACCATCTCACATACCACTTAAAATTATTTATACCTACTAACTTATTATTTAAACTCGTCGTCTTTAATACTTTGTGCAATAAACAAAATTTTAAGTTCCCCATTTATTTTCATAATATATCTTTGACGTAAAGGCCATCTCTACGTAAAAACCCAAAAAGTAAGTACCGACAAAGACGTGAAGCCAAACGATTTAGCGTTCAGGCACGATGTCGCGTAGAAACCAATTAGGCTTATGGTCATTTCCTTAACAGGTTAGCCCGTTATCGTAATGCACTGCATCATCACTTACCACCAGGTGAGATTGTCGTCAAGGGCTAACTGATAGTGTTATACAAAATAAAACTACAGCTTCTTAAATTACTAGATACTAACTAATGGAATAATATGACATCAAATAAAAGTTACTTACATTAGAATTGTTTTTCATTGTTGGTAATTTTTTTAATAGGTTTAGATAATTTACTTTAAATAAGTATAGGCAGGCAACATATGCTTTTTTGCATTCTAGCAATAAATCTGAAATACCTACTATCTGATTACGTGAACTGTTTGATTGATCGGCTAAGGTGAAAGACCTCTCTATTATTTAATATAAGAATTCGCAGACTGGTGAATTTGATAAAATATATTCATTTTACAACATTTATAAGAAAGGCGTGTGTATCACGTGTTTGTTTCTTCTTTGTTTGAACGTCAATCTGGAACTACCGCTTAAAAAACGAAACCGAAACCTTGACCTAAATGTTTACCGATACCAGGTTTAACCAAAACCGGTTATTTCGGTTTCCAAGCCCTGCCAATAGAGCGGCGGGCGGTAGACATGAACTGTCAAAAGTTGAGTCTGAACAGAACTGCACACGGAATATGAAGTGATGAATGTACAATAATGTAAATAAATGTATAAGCGGTGATAGCCTAGTGGTTAAGGCGTCAATTAGAGCTCCTAATTAGAGGTCGGCGGTTCGAATCCGGGCACGCACCTCTAACTTTTCAGAGTTATGTGCGTTTTAAACAAAAATTAAAATAGCACTTGCTTGCTTGCATGTTTTGCAAAACATCGTGAGGAAACCTGCACGCCTGAGAGTTCTCCACAATGTTCTCAAAGGCATGTGAAGTGTGCCAATCCGCACATGGCCAGCGTGGTGAACTATGGCCAAACCCTTCTCATATTGAGAGGAGACCTGTGCTCTGTAGTGAGCCGGTAATGGGTTGTTCATGATGATGATGATGAATGTACAATTTAAATGCCCCAAGCTGCCTCGTAGTTCAAGTTTATTGTTTCAATAAAGTTTAGAAGACCAATGTGGTTGAAAAGTATGACTAACTAAATACCTACTCGAATATGTTGTAAATTCAAAAGATCTCAAGGGTAATATTCATATTAAATTTAATTAAGGCCAACATATCTAAAGCGAATAACTCAAGGGCGAAGTGCATATTTTTGCCAAATGCATTGTTCCATGAAGTCTATATTTGGGTAGACGTTGATATATATGTAGTATCCAAGTCGATCAATGCGTCGCTAAATTTGGCAAATAACGATATCAGAGATCTATTACATATAAAATGAATATGTCTGTGATGTTGAAATAACTGTCTCCTAGTAGATAATACTAGCTTATGATTGTATGAACGGTAAATTCAAATTTCAAATTCAAATTCAAAATAATCTTTATTAAAATAGTCCTTAAAAAGGCACTTTTGACGCGTCAATAATTTACATAGTAGTTATTTCATGGTGATAACTATATTCGTAAACTTAAAACTAAAGCTATGGTTCCAAACGCGCCCCGGTCTAAGAAGAAGCCCACAACAAACTTAGCCGGGTTAGAAATCTGACCGGAATTTCAAAGACAGGTGGAAGGATTACAGGCCTCCTTTTCTATTCCGGGCTAGTACTGCAAATTTCTAGACTAGAAAATCGTAACCAACGAGGAAGCCTGGATATGACACTGGATCACAGTATATCTTATAATAGCATTCCCGCACTGCAGGCTCGTCGTCGAGCGGCAAGAAGGGCGGCAGCGGCGTGCTCACGTGCCCCAAGTGCGGCGACCCGTGCACGCACGTGGAGACGTTCGTGAGCTCCACGCGCTTCGTCAAGTGCGACAAGTGCCACCACTTCTTCGTGGTGCTGAGCGAGGTGGACACCAAGAAGAGCATCAAAGACAACGCCGACAGCAAATCCGGCTTCTACAGGTAACCTTAGCTCCTGATAGTTCGAGATAACTTCTGATAGGTTTCTTTTCCAAATCTTCACTCTAACCCGTGACACTAGTGTCCAGGGCCCCACGTTTTCGCTTACCTTAGTATCTCAGTTGTCGATCACTGACACTACTAGTACTGACAGTACTAAAGAATTATAATACCGACAAGCGATTTAGCGTTTGAGTACGACGTCCCGTGGAACCGCTTAAGAGTATGGGTTTAATGAAAAATTAAAAAAGCTTCTGTTAACATAAAACTATTTTGCAACATATTCAATTTCCGTGGGTACCCACGCCAGCCTATTAAGTGCTTATTTAAGAAAAAAAAAATGTTACCAAGCTAGTTACTGCAACTTTAATAACGTCCTATATCTCCATATATCACCCAATCTATATGAAATTATTGTAAAATTAAACTGATAAAAGAACTAATAAAAGGAAATTTTGACAAAATTACCGTTATATTATAATGGGGTTGGATCTAAAATCAACAAAATATCTATCCAAAATAACCTGTGTTTAAATATGCTTTTCTCTACTAATAATCATAGCTTCCCATTATCGAAAAATTCATGTACAGGTATGATCCAGTAACAGATTAATTACAAAGATAATTTGATGGATACATATTTGTCGGATGCTAACAAGTTGTCATGTCAATAAGATAACATTCATTAAAATTTAAATGCACGGATGCACAAACTGATTCAGCAAATGATAAATGGACCAGGCTTTACACATCCGACTCTCCGACCTAAGCGCTCCTCTCCGAAAGGGGAGACCTAAACATATCCTTCATGACCCTGACGATCAGATGACTACTGACAACACACTCGTACCACCTACCACACAATCATACGCTACACACCGTCTTCGCCGGCGAAGACGAGGTCCCCGCTATCTTACGTCATCCGGACGTGGCTCCATCCACGGCCTCGGAGACGTACGGACTACTCACCGTCCGACCCCCCCGTTATCCCAAACGTCGCCTAAGCCGAGGTTCGGCCTCAAAGGAGGCGCCCTTAGGCAGTCGTTCCCATAGTTTCTTCGAGCCCTAGGGCTCAAAATTTCTTCTGGCAGAGCTTCTTTCCAAAGCTCGCCAAACAGCCCGGTTACGCTGTGGCAACCAATAGGGTTTGTACAGCTAATAGACAGTCCGAAAAAAAAAAAAACATCCGAATTCTAAACAAACGGACAGACAGCAGTTACCGCGTACGTTTTAGAATATACGTAGGAGTGATACATGAGGATTTTATTAATCTTAAATGTGCTAATTTGATTGACATATTGTAACAACATCGTGTCAACGAACCATGTTGCCGCACGACATGTCTGTGACATTGCGTTAGAGATTCGCGATAGCGCCGCTGACCGCTTACTACTTTACAAGAACTCGCTCGATGACCGAGCCCAATAATATTCTTCATGTGGACGCAAGATTCCTTTCATTAGGAGCGAGGGATTTAGAGTTTAGATCATTCAGCTTTAATGCAATTTGGCAGGTTTTAAACATTTTACCAATCTAAATCCTACCTACCTAAAGTGGCAACAAGATTTACATCTTGTCTATCATTTATTTTATAGGTTTTAAAATAAACAAAATAGATCCTGATTGTGGACAGTATTTTCCAGCTATCATATGCAATTTGATGTCGAAATTTGTAATATTTTTAACAATGCCCGTCTTCAGATCGAGATCGCGACGATCCCTGGATTTTATTCTCGGATAAAATGTATTCTATGTCGGTCAATACATCATCATCATGATCAACCCATTCTCGGCTCACTACAGAGCACGAGTCTTCTCTCAATATGAAAAGGGTTTAGCCATAGTCCACCACGCTGGCCATGTGCGGATTGGCAGACTTCACACGCCTTTGAGAACATTATGGAGGATTCTCAGGCGTGTAGGTTTCCTCACGATGTTTTTCTTCACCGTTGAAGCAAGTGATATTTTAATTTCTTAAATATATAAACGCTATACTAAAAAATAAATATACTGAGGTAAATTTTGTTAAGATCGTTGAAGTAGTTGGACCGAGTATAGTAAACAAAAAACCGAATAATTTTCGTATTAAATGGTGAAGTAATGGTGTACGACGTAAAAAGTGGTCTTTAGAAGATCTTTTCGTCGTAGCTGTCATAGCTAATTTTACATGAACATTGTAAAGTTTAAACGAACAAGCGCGAAAAGTAAAGACTTTACTTTTCGCGCTTGCGAATTCAACATCTCCTGAGGATGATCCGGTGTCGGGTCGAAAGGTTCTAGTGGAAGATTTTGTGTGGTGTTATATTATACAAATCCCGGTTGTCGGCGGAATATAGCAAATTATACTTGCTGTTTATTGTTTATCATGGACTGCCGCAAAGTAACGCCTGCTTCTATTCATTATTGAAAAGTTTGATTTTATTCAACGTTTAGTTGTTATTTAAACTCGCCCACCTGAGTCGGTCGGTAAAGGCACGGTAAAGGTGTTTTCTGAATTCGCGGAAGCTATCTCACAACAAAGGCCCGTGGAGCTTACCTCCGATAACATTATAAACATTTCGCTGGGTCATCTTTCTTCTGATAAGCTTATCGGGCATTGGCCGTTATTAGACAATCGGAGCCGCAATGTCAATAGCCTATGCGCGATTCGTAGGTAAAGGGCAATGACTTCATTAACGACGATTATGTCAGCGCACTACTAGTTACGACTACCCAAAAAAGGCGGTCTCAGTTCGCGTTTCGCAATTATTCGTCGTGTTATTAGTGGGTTTGTGTGACAGCACATCATCATACCAGCATAACATGTGACATTCATGACATCACCGAAACCGTGTGCCTAACTTACAAGAACACACATAAAATTAAAATAAATAAAAATTTATTAGTTTACATATTAAAATATCTGATAAGGCTTACCTTATTTTGATACCTTCTGTTAAGTGTAAAAACTGAGTCAAAAGGACTCGCTTTACCCATATTAAATTTAATATTATTTAAACCTGGCCACCCGCTTATAGCGTATAGAATATTTAACATCTTTGCTTTAAGTAAAAATTGCCGTCTGCCTTAAAACATGTAAACTCATTTATTTAAAACAAAGCTATCGGAACATATTATACAGAACTACCCACCTTAAATTCAAATACATGAAAGAGTCAACATCTCGTAATTACCCGTCACGATCGACAGTTAGATATATACCTATAGTTATATTATTGTTAATAGCTGTTTCCATGTAAGCGACTTGTGTCTTTTATGGAAATAAATATATCTTTAAACCTAACTTTTCGGAGTTATGTGCGTTTTTAATGAATTAAAACATAACTTGCTTTAATAGTGAAGGACATCACATACAGGATTCTAAGAAGCTATATATATATATATATATATATATATATGTATATATATTATGATGTATTTATTAATTAAGACATATATTTTACAAGTTGTTAGTAAGGTTAAAATGTTATTAATCTGTATACCTACAAGAGAGTATAAAACTTGACGTCACCATGTCGTGCCACTAGGATTTGGATCCCGCCAAAACTAGATGGTGGCTAGTGATTGGTCCACGCAAAAAAGCAATAACAATGGACGCCACGAGGACATTGTTATAAGTTGAGAGATATTTTTGGAAAAGGTTTTCAGCTTAATTACCGTATTTATGTAAGTTTTTACTAGAGAGTTCCCCACAATGTTCGTAGTGGCGTGTCTCCCAAAGCTCACTTGACAGCTTGGTGAACTATGTCCTAAGTCCTCATTCTGAGAGGAGACCTGCGCCTTGAATGGGCTGGTAACAGGTTGATATAGATAATAAATTCCTTTTTTTTTATCGTGTTTTTTTTTTTTCTTAGAAAGCCACCCCCGCCGCCGAAGAAGATCTTCGAGTACCTGAACAAGCACGTGGTGGGGCAGGAGTACGCCAAGAAGGTGCTGTCCGTGGCCGTGTACAACCACTACAAGCGCATCTACAACAACGTGACGGGCACCGGCGACGCGCACCACCCGCTGCATCACACGCACAGAGGTGACACTTGTGTTATAAGTCTACCTCTACTTTACACCAGATTTGTTTTTTTTTTCTTACTTCGTTTAATGGCTTTTCACAGATTAGCCAATGTCAAGTTAGATCGATTGCTTTCTACTTCAAATTTATAATAAATAGTCAATAAGACAATTGACGTTTACAGTTATGTTAACCTACAGTTTCTTTGACGTGACAAATACGTTTTTTGAAACAATTGCTGCCAAAGAGCATACCAATCTTGTGCACCGATAGCGGTTTCTGTTAAGATCGCTCGTAAAATGCAATGCTTCTTCTACTCTTATCCACGCTCTTATCTCCACATGTAGAGTCGTCACAACGTGTCTTCTTCTTCCACTCATTTCTATCAGCCATCATTTCGCTGACCGCACCTTTTACACCGTATAATATATCGACTGATGAGGGATACATCATTTAAGGCAATTTTTGGAGAAATGGGCGTGATCGAAATATTTTTTTTTTCTTTTCGTTTTATGGCTTTACACAGATTAGCCAATGTCAAATTTATAGCAATGTAGAAGTTGTCAAGAAATGGCGGAAAACTTCGCACTCTGCGGACGCGGCTCCCTCAAGCCTTTCCCAAATCAATACCTGTTAGCCATTCAGAAAACCAGCCACTACACAAACGACACGAAAACTGTCCACGACACAACCAACACCAGTCCTTTTCTAAATTAGCCAGCAAACATTAATTCAAGAAAAGCGTGAAAAAACCGCGCCCGCCATATACGAAGTCTTCCGCCTTTTTCACCAGCCTTGTTATAACAATTGAACAGAGTCAAAATAAAAATTATATATACCATTACAACCTCCGTGGACAACGTGCGCTGTCCTTATACAAAGTTCGCTCTGGGTTCGGTTCCCAGCACGATCCGGCCTGCGGTAGGCTTCGGCCGTTGCTAGTTACCACCTTACTAACAAAGACATACCGCCAAGCGGTTTAGCGACCCAGTATGATGGCGAGTAGAAACTGATTGGATGGTCCCCTCTTGATCACTTAACATTAGGCGATCTGTCTATTCGTTTGCTCGCGATGTGAATTAAAAAAAAAACATTAATGAATAGGTGTATAAAACATGTTTCCTCCAGTAAAAGGAAACTAATTAAACTAAATTCATAATGATAATTTACATAAATAATATACTAAAAACATTGTTTAATTAAAATGTACATGGTACAAAGCTTACAAGGACTAATAGCTCATACAATAATTAATGAAGCAGGCGTTACTTTGCGGAAGTCCATGATAAACAATAAACAGCAAGTATAATTTGCTATATATAATATTTGTCGGCGGAATAAAGCAAATTATACTTGCTGTTTATTGTTCATACAATAATTGTTTCGCTAAAACATTCTAGACTATCATGAGATTATCTTGAGTTTTATTTATTATTGTTACAATGTCAGTTTCATAGTTCGAAACAACAATCATCCAATATTGTTTATCTTAAATCAAATCAAGATAATATTTAATAACTAGCTGACGCCCGCGACTTCGTCTACGTTGACTTAGTGTGTTTGTCTTTCAATCACGAAGCAATAGATTGCTAACCCGAATTACTTGAAATAATTACAGGATAAACATTAAAGTATCTCCTTTCTAAAAAAAAAGAGTGAAATCGGATATTGATTCGTTGGTGGGAGAGGTTGTGGAAGGCGCCCGAGACGTGACGGCACAGGCGGAGGCATGCGCGTGAGCTGCGCGTGGTACTGGACAGTACTTGGACATTGCAACATTACTTTATTTTTCTAAAATAAAAGTAGCCTAAGTTACTCCTTATTACATAAGCTACCTGCCAATAAAAGTCCCGTAAAAATCGGTCCAGCCATTTCAGAGATTAGCCGGAACAAACAGACAAACAAAAATTGTAAAAAATATTATTTTGGTGTATGTACCGTATACATATTCATATGCATGTAGTAAAAAACGCTTATTTCAATATTACAAACAGACACTCCAACTTTATTTATTTGTATAGATAAAATGCAATGTTAAAAAAAGAAAATGCCAATTTAAAGGATAACTTAAAGGATAACTTTTGATACCTTTATCTTAATGTAATATTTATACCTTCTACTGTTAAAGATCTTAGAAACGATAATATTTGTGGGGATAAGAAGGCACTGGAAATCTAGTGTTGTTTTAAATTTTTCTATAAGTTTAATACTTACAGTCAGCACCTATCCCTAAGCAATAAACTGAGAGTGTATTGCTCTGTGATAAAACCAATTTGGACATATGGGATCCAACTGTGGTCATCTGCAAGCACCTCGAATATACTCTGCTGACAAAGAGCCCAAAACAATATACTCAGGGTCTTATCAGCTGCCCCTTGTTACGCCCGCAATTCAGAAATCCACGAACATCTTGAAATTCCTACCATCACAGACGAAGCAAAACGTTATACAGCTACCTATAGGGATCGCCTGGCATCGCATCCAAACCCACTGTCACACTCGCTGCTACAGCCTCCCTCCATGAAGAGACTCAAAAGAGATGTGCTCCATTATTAAGGGGATCTAGGGCACTGGTTCTAAGTTCCCCCAAACATTCTGTTACTGCAACTCACCTGTTTATAGTCTGATAGACTGATCGCAGATTTATAATAATAATAAAAAAAAAGTTTAATACTTGTTTGTTAAACGCAATTTCCCAATATTGCTGTAAAGCGTCAAGTGAAATCGTTTATTGCAAAAAATGTTTATTTATATTGCTGACAACGCTGAGGAATGCGCCATCGGTTTCGGCTGTGACAATGAGATGACAGCTTCGCGAGAGTGTGTCCAATTGATTTGTGGACTCGCAACGCGTTAAAAAGCGAAACTATCACGATTTTACTCGTTCCGTGTTTGCTTTGTGGATCAAGTTACAGTTTTGAATTCTAGTTACTGCTGTTATCATTGGACATTAAAAAATTGGCATTTAAAAGGTAATTTTGCGGTAATTTAATAGGTAGCGAGAAGATGCTATTAGGTTTCCAAATACGCCCCGCCCTTCGAAGAACTTCAGAACAATCTATACCGGTTGCATATTCTTTTTGTTATTCCATATCATATTATCTCTTAAAATCATTGAACGGCTACCTAGTTAAAGCAACAATTCACACCGGAGTTTTTTTTTATAAAGCTAAAATGCGTCTCGAGTAATAAATAAATTTGTTATTAAAAAAATAATTTAAAGCCCATAAGGGGTATACTGTAAAATTAATAAAGAGCATAAGCTCTTTATTAATTATATTTTATTGAAAAACAACAAACAGTTGCGTTTAATTTAAGTATGACGATAACTCCGATTCTTCTAAGGTACTCCTAATTTATTTCCCTATTTTCTTATTTAATTACGTAAATTTTAATATCGGAAAATCAATTAAACAGTTTTTTTCCTCACGGTGGATTATGGAGTTTCATCTGAATTATTTGCAAAATATAATATTAATTCGGGACTCGTGTAATTTAGTATAATCTTTATAATACACACTCGCAAAACTGATTGAAAAGTGAAGCAGCGTTAGCAGGCTAGTGAAGAAACCTGTCTCATCAAAACGCCTGTTATGTGTTTTTAATTTCTCAAAAGTTTGTATTGGGTCCGAGACCCGTCTCATGAGAGGAGGTCCGTGTATTTTAGTGGGCAGTGTATGTTACTTTATTGATAATGTAAATGGATGCATCGTTTCAGATCTCTTGCACTTGAGTCACAACACGGGCAACAGCGGAGGAGTGGCCGGCGGAGGCGCAGAGGTGCTCGAGAGGAACCACCACGAGCTGCGACTTGACAAGAGCAACGTGCTCCTACTCGGGCCTACTGGCAGTGGTGAGTGACCTCAGGACACAAAGTGTGTTTCAACCATAAGTGAATGTAAAACGCATAGAGAAGTACTTAAATAGCTTACAGGAAGGAGATAAAAAAAAAACATTTTTTAATTTTTTCGTTAATTATTTATTCGGGTGATGGAATAAAAAAATTCACTACCACTATGACAAAATTGCATACATACACACCTTAATGTAATTTATTTGAAATTTGCGGAAATATTCTATCACATTTGCGGGCGAACCATCGTCATCTGCCATTAGTACATAATTACGTAAGTACGTGAGTGAAGAGCGAGATAGGCCTGTATTTTACTCGTTTCTTTTTAGTCTGCGGAAGATTTCTTTCTCTGGTTTAACGAATATTGTCGCTCCATATTAAACTATTAACGTCAGATGATGATAACAAATATAACCAGCTAAGTTTGTTGTGGACTTTTTCTTACACCTGGGTGTGTCTGGAACCCTCCTCGATTTACATATAAGTTAGCGAATGTAGTTATTACCTCCAAGATTATAATAATGAAAACAATAATATGAACTCTTCATAGGTGGTTGTTGTATTTTGTTTTCATGATCATTATTTTGACTGCAGTTTCGTTTTTCAGGTAAAACATTATTGGCGCAGACGATCGCGCAGTGCTTGGACGTGCCGTTCGCGATCTGTGACTGCACCACGCTGACCCAGGCCGGCTACGTCGGCGAAGACATCGAGAGTGTCATCGCTAAACTACTGCAGGACGCCAACTTCAAGTAAGTGGTGAAAGAGCACTGGCACATTCCGCCACAGTACATAATCGAGATTCTGATCGCTTTAGTACTCAAGGGTTAATGATGTCACAGGTGAGAAAGGCGGGAGACTTCGTATATGGCGAGCGCGGTTTTTTCACGCTTTTCTTGAATTAATGTTTGTTGAAAAGCTAATTTTGAAAAGGACTGGTGTTGGTTGTGTCGTGGACAGTTTTGGTGTCGTTTGTGTACTGGCTAGTTTTGTGAATGGTTAACAGGTATTGATTTAGGAAAGATTTAAGGGAGTCCGCGGAGTGCGAAGTTTCCCGCAATTTTCTACATTGCTATAAACTTGACATTGGCTAATCTGTGTAAAGCCATAAAATAAAAAAAATAAAAAAATCCTTAAAACACGATTATTTAACCATTAATAAATTAACGAATGTAGTTATCACCATAAAATCACTACTATGTGAATTATTGACGCGTCAAAAGTGCCTTCTAAAGGACTATTTGAATAAAGATTTTATGAATCAGAATTAGAATTTAACATGATTGTCTGCTAGTGTAGTTTAATAATCTACGTATATTTCATTATTCTATCATATTATCATAACGGTTAAACTGGTAATTATGTGATACTAGAAGTATCTAGTAACAAAATCTGTACTCATTCGCCTAAGGCGTCTTGTGAAATTGATCTGTTTTTTTTTCTCCAGTGTGGAGCGTGCACAGACAGGCATCGTGTTTCTGGACGAGGTGGACAAGATTGGAGCGGTGCCCGGAATACATCAATTGAGGGATGTTGGTGGTAAGTTTTTTTAAATAATGATAGAGAGCAAACGGTCGGGAACCTGGAGCCAGTGGGTCAGTAGCAGCAGATCGACCACTCATAGACCACGGTGTAACATTTTCCTAAGCGGCAGCAGATCGCTTCATCGGATCCGAATGGTATTCTAGAGGCTGCATGGCATTCTTCAGTTTCATACAATACTACCGGAGCTGCCTAAAACGGAATGCGTAATTGATATTAAGCATTACTCTAAATAGTGAGCGGCCGCCTCAAGGTTACGAGAGCACCCAATTTTTGAAATGTTGAAATTGATTATCTTAGAATTAGAATTTAATGTTATTTTTTGATTCTCCGCAGGCGAGGGCGTACAGCAGGGCATGCTCAAGATGCTGGAGGGCGCGGTGGTGTCAGTTCCGGAGCGCAATTCACGGAAGTTACGCGGAGACGCCGTGCAAGTCGACACCACCAACATACTGTTCGTAGCCAGCGGCGCGTACAATGGACTCGACAGGTACAGTGACATCAATGTTTATCTTCAAATGCTCCACTACTAGGCACAGGTCTCCATGTCTTCATGGTCTATACATGTATGCATGAAAAGAGCTTGTACCACTACTCCACATTGCTCTAATGACTTTTTTCCTTAGGATCACCTCTATTCGGAAATCATAAATAAAAGGAAAGATCCTGAATGTTTTGGATTTGTGAAATTCCAAGAACCGTTTTGTAAACAATTTGTATTCAAATAGGTGTCTGCAGTTGTAAACTACATTGTTGTTACGAATACGTACTTGAGGACTGCAAGTACTTCGAGACACATATACAATGTAGAGGGGGTGCGATGTTGCAGGCTGATCCAGCGCCGCAACAACGAGAAGTACCTCGGGTTCGGCGCGTGGGACCCCAAGTCGGGGCGGCGCGCGGCGCTGGCGGCCGCCGCCGCGGACGCGTCGCCGCTGGACAGCGCGCGCGCCGAGGCCGACGAGCGCGACCACTGGCTGCGCGCCGTGCAGGCGCGCGACCTCATCGACTTCGGCATGATACCGGTCAGCCACCACGGGTCTTCCTTATCCTGCCTGTTCTTACCTCACTCAAATCTCTATCAGCCGTTACTTCACTTTCCCAACCTTTTACACGCATATCTCTTTCACAGAATCCTTCTAAAGCTTCTTTGGTCTTCTTAATATATTTTATCTACCCTTTTGTGTTATACATACATACATACTTACCCTCCACATTATCAGACAGCCCGTTTTATAATAAATAGAAGTAGGCGTTACTTTGCGGAAGTCCATGATAAACAATAAACAGCAAGTATAATTTGCTATATTCCGCCGACAACCGGGAGAGTTGTATAATATAACACCACACAAAATCCTCCACTAGAACCTCTACGCACGTTTCGACCCGACACCGGATCATCCTCAGGAGATGTTGACTTCACAAGCGCGAAATGTAAAAGTTTTACTTTTCGCGCTTGTAAGTCAGTAGTTAGCCCGTTTTATCTTCTTTTTACTACCCTAGCCCACGCTATGTGGGGTCAGCACGACATTTTGTATTTTATGCTACTATATATTTTGTTTGAATATAGGTTACAAACAATTCCACTTTCCTGTACCTTTCGATCCTTTTTTAGGATCATGTCACAAAATTTAAGATTATTAAAATGTAAAATGAAAGTTAATACAAATCCAAGTAATCCAATTTACAAATTAAATAACCTATTATCATACTATAAGTCATTTAAAACATTATGAATATAACCAATTAATGTTACCTTTATTTAATAAAAGTTTAAATCTTGTATATATCCTTCTTAATGTTGTCATCATAATTTGTTACCATCCTAACAGATGATATAAATGCGTTTAGTTTATTTATAGCTTGCTAAGTGTTAACACTCCGTATAATATGTACTGCAGGAGTTCGTGGGCCGCTTCCCAGTGCTGGTGCCCTTCCACAGCCTCAACCAGGACCTGCTCGTGCGGATACTCACAGAACCCAAAAACGCTATTGTGAGTACACGCTTTGTTTATTGTGGATTGTTTGGTACCTTTGAAAGACCAGATTATTGAAAACTGCTGCCATAATTGTCTTGGATGGTCTCTCAATGAATTTTGACCATATCGGCAGATTTGTGCTTTCAAACGTTGCATTGCGGCATCGCAAAAGTCATCGTTCTATTGCCTAATATGGTGTATTTTGCAAACAAATTTCTAATTTGATTTTGAATTGAGCATGCCCTTAAAAACTTGGAGATCGCATTGTAGTGACCTTGGGTCATTGATTTACCAATAGCCGTAGATCGATCATTAACGCTCAAAAAATGGGACGGAAAAGTAGTGCACAAATAGCGACGCGTGCACTCCTTTCCCCCAGTGTATGACAAGGCTAGACGAAAGTCACCGATTCTAACACTCGAGCCGTATAATCCGAATGAACTACAAAGCACTCCGTGCTGCTATAGATAATATAACGGTCTAGTGTATTAGACGGGTTGTAATACATCGATATACCGATATGTAGGAATGTATAGTTAGTTGGTGACTAATTCTCGCCTTGTTTTTGCATGACGCGCTCTATCTACGGCTAGTGATAAATCAATGCCTTGGGTACTGAAAGACCACCAAGAGTATTATATATATAATATCTGCAAGAGTATCCATCTTAATATAGGTATATATTATAGGAAAATAATTTCTCTAACTAATGCAATCATACTTGAACTGTTTTTGTTTTGGAGGCTGTCGAACAATTCAGTTCAAGGTACAGACTGAAAATGGGTGAGCGATTTCATCTCGCACTTGTTGTTGTGAAATGTACATTATGTTCGTCCAGATGGCGCAGTACAAGCTGCTGTTCGCGATGGACAAGTGCGAGCTGTCGTTCAGTGACGAGGCTCTCCAAGCCGTCGCCTCGCTCGCCATGGAGCGGAAGACCGGCGCCAGGGGCCTCAGGGCCATCATGGTGAGACTTACATCTGGCTTTTTTATTATTTAGTATGGGTATGGCTGGTGGAGACTCCTAGAATTGATCTGGTTTTTTTTACTCTAAAAATTAGCCCTTGATGTCAGTAGGGTGGTAACTGGCCACGGCCGAAGCCTAACCAGACCAGACTCGAGCCAGGAATCGAACCCAGAACCTCCAACTTTATAATGTTTTTTAAAGTTAGCTTGAACATAACCCTGTCAGGGCATTGCAAACATAATAATTATTGTTTATAGAGCATGCAAAATAGGAAAATGCTTTTGATAATCGCATAATTATATCATATCTTAATACAGTACGAAAAAAAAACTTGATTTAATTTAAAATTTAAGTCTGATATAATTATGGTAATGTCTATAATTATACGTTACATTGATTGCAATTATTTAATTTTATGTTGCATTTTAAATAAGATTAAATATTTAAAAAGGAAGTTTAGTTATTGTAAACTTTTTCTGTAGTGACGTTGTTTTCCTAATCATAAGGTTGCCTGGCTGAGATCGCTACTAGCGATAAGGCCGACGGATTCTACTTCGTTTATATTTCCGTATTCTTGTATACGTTCTTAACTTGTTGCGGTGGAGTAATCAATTTTAATAATAATAATATTTATTTTAACATGCTTTAGTATTGAAGTCTATCTAGCTAAAAATTCTTGGAGCTTTAAATAACGCTTTAAAAGGGGTGTCTAAGGCGAGAAATAACTGACGGTGTATATGTTTTTGTCGTCATGGCCCTTGAGCACGTCTTCCTATTTATTTATTTATTTATTTGCTTCCATATCTAGCAGACATGAGACCCGGTCAGGGCATTGCAAACACTACAATTGTTATACATTGATCATATTCTAATGTTAAACAATTCAATAATAAAAAAAAATTACAATAATATATATAATTCAATGAGTCAATGTTATGATAGTCAAAAAAATATATATATTAATATTTTAATTGTTACGCATAGGCTGATGTGCAATTGAGGCCTTAAGTATACTTAGATTGGAACAGTTCGTCTATCTTGTAGAAGCTACTAAGAATGAGCCATTCTTTTAATTTCCGCTTAAAGGACGTCAAATTATTTTCGTCAGTTATATTATTTGGTAATTTATTGTATATATTGATCGATCTATATAATGGGCTGCGGTTAAAATTTTTTTATTTGCATATGGGGTATGCAAATTTATTTTTGCGACGTGTGCTTCGTTCTTGTTTTTTTGTATTCTCCGTTGTTTTGTAGAGATTAAAGTGCTTCCTCACAAATTATCTATGCATGGTCGCTTTGTTTTACAACGGTAACTGTATAATTGGTGGTGCATTTATATAAAAAATGTACAGCGTCATTTCAGGGTAGTATTTAAGCTAATGAAAGTAGTGAATTGAACCTTGCGTCGGTCCGCAGGAGAACCTGCTGCTGGAGGTGATGTTCGAGATCCCCGGCTCCGACATCACGTGCGTGCACATCCACGAGGGCTGCGTGGCGCGCAGCGAGCCGCCCAGCGTGCGGCGCCGCAGCCAGGAGCGCGAGCGCGAGGAGCAGCACTGGCCCTCGGTGCGCCTCACCAACTGTACGTCGCGACCCCGCGCCCCGACCCCCGCCCCCGGGCTCTCCATCCATTAGAGGCGGGGCAGAGCCTGACACCACGCCCCTTCCCTCCAGCTAGCCATTACTTTAACAACTGAGATATTGATGAGGTTGCCAACCTAAAACCTGTACCGAATAAGGCAATAGTGTATACCAGACTCGTGCAGTGCCTTTAGGAATATGACCTTCGAATAAACATCAGTGCGGCTTTTAACAACTCGACGGAGTACGGTGGTACTCCGCCAATTAATACAGTAGATTGCTGTGCCGAAAGGGACCTTTTGGAATTCCTTGCCGACTTGAATAGGTTTATTCTAAAGAATGGATCCGCGTCATCGCTTGAAATCAGTTGTTATTTCAGTCAAACGCTTTCATACTATAATATATTTAAAAAAATGCACGCACGCTAACGCTATTCAGGCACGCAGGGCTGGCGTTTTATACTCTGTATAGGGTGGTCACTATAACATATTAAAAACAACAAAATAACAACACAGTATCCTGATTCAATATAATTGTATCAAACATTTTTTACTCTTTGTATGGGTCATGTTCAAAAATGTTTCTTATTAAATCCTATGATTTAAATATAGCTGGCGTGGTGTGTCGAAGGGTACATAGCTACGTAGTATCGTGTAACATCGTTGTAATTTGATAAAAAAAAAAATTGTTGTAACAACGTTGTTACATCGTTGTAACATCGTTGTAGCAACGTTGTAACATCGTTGTAGCAACGTTGTTACATCGTTGTAGCAACGTTGTTACATCGTTGTAGCAACGTTGTTACATCGTTGTAACGCCGTTGTAGCAACGTTGCAACATCCTTGCGACGAGGTATTTGATGTGCTGTTGTTATTTGCATTGCAGGAAGCGGTAGAAACCGCCGCTGTGTGGCCCCGCACTAACGGGTGCTCGATATGACACAGTGTTAGTACACCCCACGTTGCCGCTAGTTAGAAACGCTCTATAGCATCTACTGATACATAGTTCACCCTTTTTTTTTTCTCACGCTGGTAAATGCTTTTACGCATCCCCTCCGGAGGCGACGCAGGCAAGACTGCGCCGCTTCCTACGGGGTATGTGGGACTCCCACCGGCCAGGCTGGCGACCAGAATACCCACTAAAACCCAGCGATGCTCCTTCGCGTCGCCTGGCGGCTGGGTCACGGGAACAGACATAATTCACCCTAGTAGTTTATATATATACGCTTTAATATACTCAATTCAATAGCAATCAGACATTATTTAGATTAGTGTTTTTTTTCTCATTAGATACATCCATTTACAAGTGGTTTAAGCGAAATAGATTTACAGTATTAATGTGAACGATAAAGCTCGTCAAACAAATCAAGTTATAGAGACATAAACTTGACTTCCATGGTCTTTTAAGACGGAACAGCTTCCTTGTCAAAAGATAATGGCGTTGGAATAGAAGACCGCGTTAAAACTTGCGAACTTTAGCATCTATATTATCATCTGCGCTATAGGTAACCTTCTGATGGTCTGTGATAATCATAAAGGCTATTTATTTTAAATATGAGCTCATTTATTTCATTAGATAACTGCATCAAAATGTAAACCGTTAAGTTTTAATAAATAATAATAAATTAGTGCATTCTAAACATGTTAAATAAAGCCGTGATATCCTGGACATCTTCATAATCAGAGGTCGGGGGTCCGAACCCGGGTACGCACCTCTTAACTTTTCGGAGTCATGTGCGTTTTTAAGAAATTAAAATATCACTGGCTTCAACGGTGAAGGAAAACATCGTGAGGAAACCTTCACGCCTGAGAGTTCTCCATGATGTTATCAAAGGCGTGTGAAGTCTGCCAATCCGCACATGGCCAGCGTGGTGGTCCATAGCCAAACCCTTCTCATATTGAGAGGATACCCGCGCTCTGCAGTGAGCCGGCAATAGGTTGATTATGATGATGATGATGATTAAAAAAGTATCATAGTTGCATTTAATCTGAAGAGTTAGTTAAATCTCAAATAAGTCGTTACGTCGTGTAGTGTGTAGCCGAGCTCATCACCCGCCCCGCATACCATCAGGAGGGCCAAGTTACGGCGGTTTACCTTTAACACAAATATTCAGTGATGGAGGATAGAATTGACGACCTCCATGGCGCAGCGCGCGCACTGTCGCATTATAAAGATGGAGGTCCTGGGTTCGATTCCTGGCTTCAGCCGTGGCTAGTTACCACCCTACCGAAAAAGACTTGTCGCCAAGCGATTTAGCGTTCCGGCACGATGTCGTGTAGAAATCGATTAGCAGTATGCGTTTACCATATTAGCCCATTGCCATCTTAGACTGCATCATCACTTACCAGCAGGTGAGATTGCTATCAAAGACTAACTGGTAGTGGATAAAAAAAATAACAGGTATTACCGTGGTCTTTATTCCCAAGCCTCAGGATAGCCAGCTGCCATTTCAACTGTTCATGTTATATTCAATAGGTGCTGCTTGTAACACGCTGCAAATATGGTCCTTCATCATCATCATCATTAGCCAACATTTATCCACTGCTGGACATAGGCCTCTTTGAAGTAGCGCCAACTCATCCTGTCCTATGGTCAATGGTCCTTCGTGTAGTTTAATTCATATGACTCGATGGTATTTCAAGATTTAATTTATTTCTTTCCCCGTCAGGATCTCAAGTCGGAGCCGGAGCCGTCTCTCAGTCAATGCGCGCTGTGAGCTGCGAGTATGGTGGCGAACGAAAAAACGCATCGAGAACACCGCGGAAATACCCACGCTGTGACCGCAAGTCTTTATAAATACTATAATTGTAATTAAAGAAAAAAAAAATGCAAGAACGAAAGTTTAATAAGTAAAATAAATACAATTTTTTTTCTGTACACCTAACCTTGTTTTGAATTGTAGTTTTTGAACGCTAGTTTTTTTTCTGGTTCCTAGACAAATGAATAAATTGACTTTAATGACGAAGACCTATCAAATCAGATGCTCAGTGCCGGCCAGTTTATTCACCTCTTCTCACTAAATACACTTGTATGTTCTTTTGATAACAACAATTAGACCCCGCCATAAAGATTACGGCATTAAAATCTTACATGATTATTTAATTTTGTGCGTATTTGAATATCAATAGTGAAAGACTTTAATTTATAAAACGCTTGTTAATTTACACAAACAGTGGTTTAAGCTTCAGTAAACACATGTTTGATAATATCATTTATACACTCAAAAATTATAAAGTAGTATTTTATATGTGTATAAAGAAAGGAACTTCTTAGATAAAAATTTTAGAAATATATTTTTGTTATAATATTATTGTGTTCAATATAATAACAAATTTCAAATAAGTAGTAGGAGTAATAAATACTCCGTGTATTTAATACTTCTTTTTCCTGATGTCCTTAGATTCTATGAATTAATATGATCTTTGGGAATACTTAATTTAAGTCGAAATCACTCTCTACATATTGCACATTGAAAATAATAGTGTCACTATCCAAAATTCTATATTTAAAAAAAACTTATTTTAAAATGCTTTTTTTGTTTTTTAAATATTACTCAACTGTTACACTTAATGTCCTTCATAAACAGACTATTACATTAATAGCAATTCATTCCGATTTTCACATAGAATTAGCCTTCAAAATCTTAAATGCTTCTACTGAAAAACATGGAATTTTGGATAGTGACACTATTATTTTCAATGTGCGATATGGCTAGAGAAATTCAGGGTTCGAATCCGACGCTTCTATAATTATTATTATGTACCGATTACTCAAATATCAGTTCCTCTGCTTTATTCGTTCTCGATAAATTAAATAGAATATTATGGAAAAAAAGTTGTAATGTCGTCCACCATACAACTGAACTCTTGTGATGTAAATTACTGTAAATATAAAGAGAAATATAAACTAGATTATATAGGTAAATATATAGTTAGGATCGGATAGATTACGACTTTTAATGCCTCGATGGGTTGTACGTAAACAACCTACAAAAGAAGTTTGGCGATACAGTGGAAAAAGTTATAATTTGACATTTTTATTTTATTTTAAACAACTTTTTTTATTTAATATATTGTGTACAGTTGCAATGTGATTATATTAACTAATAAGGTTTTGTTTGTTTACGAAATTTCTGAAATTTCTAGTTTCTTTAAATTATACGTTAATTTAGAATAGAGAAAATAATCACTTTACAGCTAGAGTTATAATAGATTAAGTCTATTTTCGAGATAAAATATAAAGAAAACAACATTTATTTCTGTTTTATTTTATATTCTCCTATTATTTTAGTTATTGCTAGCTGTTGCTCAAGACTTCGTTGTAAATGTGCGAGGAATGACGGCCTGAACCAAAAATCTATCCCACGGGAACTGTTCTTTTCGGGGGATAAAAAGTAGTCTATGTGCTATGCCAGATATCATTCAGATTCACTGAACCATTCTCCCGTCAGTTTATAACTCACATACATGCATCCAATCTTTCGCATTTATAATATTTATTAACAGGCAATTTTCGTTGCACCGGATAGCGTCTTACAAGCTAGATTAATTGAAAACTAATATTAGTTCAAACATGATTTTATATTACAAAACGATTTATACAACTAACGATCGTATTTTGCTTACTTTTTTGTAAGTCTCATTTTTGACAATGTCTAATATTATTTCTACTATTTTATACACTTCTTCATAACTCGTATACAAGGCTGTTGGAGTCAAACGTATGACATTAGGATCTCTGAAATCCGGTACCACACCACGAGCTTTCAAAGCTATAGAAATCCTATAACCTTCATCATGTTCCAAACATACGTGACCACCTCTCTTATCGTCGTCTCTAGGATTACCAATAGTGAAACCGAAACTGGCCAACTTTGTATCAACCAAGAACATCAAGTATGCTGTAATATGCAAAGATTTCTTTCTGAGATTTGCCATTCCTGCTTCGTTGAACATTTTTAAGGAGCCTTCCAAACCTGCCATGGACAATAGATGTGGCGTTCCTATTTGCCAACCGTTAGCGTCTTGTTGATGGTCAAAATCTTGGAGCAGTTGAAATTGCGTCTTTGGGTTGTTACCAACCCATCCGGCCAAACCAGGGAGACTTTGGAAATGCTTCCTATTTATATAAAGTCCCGAAGTAGATCCTGGACCACCATTTAAGTATTTATAAGTGCACCAAACAGCAAAATCTATGTTCAAAGATTTTAAATCAACTTCTATAGCGCCGGCAGCATGGCTCAAATCCCAGCCAATAATGATGCCTCTTGAATTCGCAGCTTTGGTGATCTTTGCCATGTTAAGAATCTGCGCAGATCTATAATAAACTGTTGGAAGTAATACCAAAGCTACATCTGAGGTCATTGCTTCAATGATATCGTCTTCATCCATCCATTTGTCTTTACACTTAACAATTTTAACCGCTTCTTTTGGGTCGTACCCTTTTAACCGCACTTGGCTGTCAATCGCGTATTTGTCTGTGGGGAAGTTTATATCGTCCACCAATATTTTGTATCTATCTTTGGTGGGTTTGTAAAATGTGCTGACCGCTTGATGTATGTTCACTGTTGTAGAACCAGAAACGGCTATTTCATCCGGTTCAACTCCTACCAATTTTGCCATTAATTTAGCCAATTCTGCTGAATACAGAAAATATTTGTTATCTTCCACATTCCAAATCTTTACGCCTTCCTCCTTCCATTTTTGCATTGCTTTTAATATGGCTGCTTCGGCGTCCTTTGATGCTAGGCCTAAGGAATTTCCGCACATATAAATTGTATCTTTCTTCAGATAGAATCTGTGGCGGAAGTGGCCTAGAGGATCATTGTTGTCTAAAAAAGTTGGGAAGTCTGGTCCATCTTTAAACTGTTGATCCATATTGGAATTCTAGTATTTTTTTCTTGGGTATACTACGTTCAAAAGGTTTTATTTAAATTTTATGCTAAAATATTTTAACTAAACACACTAAATCGACTTACAACTGCGATGGTTACTTGATTTATATTGAAGAAGTAATAATTGCAACACCGGATATAGATTTTCGTGATGAGATCAACAGATGAATGATACGGTTGGTTATTTTCAACTGCTTTTATATGATAAGTGTGTTTATATTACACGCGTATTGTTAATATCGTGTGAAAGTTATGCGTGTGTCCATGGTTTATTTTAATAGTAAGACAAAGTTTGTTGAACGAAAATAAAGAAAATAAACTGTACTTTGAAGTTAATGTTCTTAAGGATTCTGGTTTGAAATATAAATCGATGAGATTATACATGCTAAGACTTACGTACCCTTCATAATGTAATAGTAGATAATGTTATTTAGAAATGTGAGCTGCAGTAGAAGAACCCAAGTAACCAAGCCCAGTGAGTTTCGAAGCTGGAGTTGAAAGGGGAATTTATATACTAGTATTTCTATAATTTATTGGTGGACTAAATATATAAGTGGGGTGTGGGGGGGGAAAGTTGGAAGGGGACAAAGAATGCTCATTTAGATAGTAGCGACTAAAATCTGAGAACAATCTCATAAAATAGACAATAGACGTCGATCGGATCGCAGCTTCTCCGCTGTCCGTGATCGTCCGTCAGTTGGAATGGTTATGATGATGGCACGTAACATGCATTATAAACATGACAGCAAAAAAAATAACGTAGGTACGTAACGTGTAAAATTTGATTTATAATAAAGTGTTATTAAGATCTTTTAGTACAAGAGTAAAAATAAAACACTGAGACAAGCACGCTCATCTGTCATAAGTAAAACGAATAAAGCTCTAGCTGAATCAGGATTCAATCTAAAACGCGATCTCATGGTCACACGAACGGCATTCGTAGGAATACAACTAAATAGAAAACACAGATATAGTGATAATGGCGGTAATCAAGTCGTAAAAGTTATAGGTTGATTCGGAACGTAGCGGCAGAATGCCCCTGCGTATTCGTAGATTATATAGAATCGAATAGTTTGTCCAGTAGATGGGTGATTGCATACATAGATCACATCCCGGGGCATCGTTTGCAAACTCAGGTTAACCACTACTAGTAGATATGTGTAGCATTACCTACAGAAGGTCATTTGATTCCACACATAGAAGTTGATCCATAAATAGATTACTTAGCTAGAGTTAAACTACTTCCTTATACTATCCGTAAGCTTCCGAAATTAATGGTCAATCCAAAATACAATCCAAAATCTTCAGATAGCAGATTGAATTTATTCGTGTTATTCTTTTCTTTCCTTTCCCTGTCGATAAGGATGGGGGCTATTAAATTCAATCTATAAAATCTATCGGAAGTTTTTGGATTAGATTGATTATTAATATCGGGTGTATGCCTACCTTAGTCTATGAATGGGCATATGGGCATTTACGGTTGAATGTGAAATATTAAATAGGTAGCTTCTATATATGTCAGTTTTAGTATGATTGACTTATGAATATCTACTAATGCTGTGATTTAAAAATCAATTTATTTACTAGTATTTCTACACAACTGATATGTTGTGTAGGTAAATGGCCTTTAACAACCTTTAGTGTCAAATTTGCGTGTTGTTAGCAACCATGATATTCTGTTCACGACTTCTTAAATTTCTGTTCTCTAATAAAAGTGAGAATTGGGTGTGGCTTGGATCATTATTTATTTGGCCAAAATATTCGACCGCCCTATTTATTGTTCAAAGACGGTATACGGGTTTTCATAAAAAAAATAATCTAAAAAACTATAATTAATTTTACAAAATTTTTTAATTTTTTTTTTTTTTATCCGAACCAACAAACTGGGACTAAGAGTTCGGGTGAAAACTTTTTTTTTCTTGATTTCTAGTTGTTTCCCAGAGTTATCCTTGTTTTATAAAAGGCATCATGCTTACGTTACTGTGGTTATCGCGATTCTATATGCTATCCTAAGTTTTTTATTTATTGATTTCAAACGGACAAAACTAGTAATGAATAAGGTGTGACTTAATTAGATATCGAAAAGCGTGAAGCTGAGTGTTACAGTGAATACTTTTTTCTTCCTAGTTGAAAGGAAGGCATCGTCAAATCTTGGGATTACTATACTCTATATATTCATACATTTTCAAAGTGAACGTTGAGATGATAGACAGATGTCTACACAGTCCTGATATGATACCACGCTCAGGCTGAGATCTATAGCGCGACCTTCAACTTTGCTCAGTCATGGTTAGTGTTAAAACTAGACAGATTAGTGACAGGACACGTCAATTTCCAGGGACAGGTTTTGACCGGGCATGGTTGCTTTGGCCATTATCTGCACCGGGTCGCGAGGACGGAACCAACCCGTGTGAGTGCGGTGCTGCAGATGTCACTACTCAGCAAACAGATTTCGAGGTCTGCCGCGAGTGGAATCCTCAGCGCTGCACTCTGGTGACGGCAACGATCGGCGGGGATTTCTCACTGCCCAGTTTAAAACTAGCCATATCAAGCGAGAGCTCCTGGAATGCCGTAGCCCACTTCCGCGAAGAAGTTATTTCGCTGAAGGAGGCTGCAGAGCGAATGCGTGTCTCACATAACCTAGTTCTTCTTTTTCCACTACAAGTCAGCCCATGGCAGCAATCTCACCTGATGGTAAATGATGATACAGTCTAAGATGGTAGTGGGCTAACCTGTTAGGGGTATGGTACCCATGCTCTTAATTGGTTTCAACGCGACATTGTGCCGGAACGCTAAATCTTTGTCGGTAGGGTGGTAACTACCCACGGCCAATGCCTTCCACCAGACCAGACTCGATACGGGAATCGAACCCAGGACCTCGAATTTTATAATGTGACAGCGCACACGCCACGGAGGTCGTCAAAATTTCTCCCCAAGGGACACGAGGGAAGTAGCAATAAGCTTTTCCACCACGACGAAAGAATTACATCAATTTATTTATTTATTTATTTCGTTGCATATTGTACACATACCCAGTTTGGGTGTTGCAACTTGGTCTGGAATCGACCGTAGCAGAGGGACCGATTTCATTTATTTTTACTTGCATCTTTTAAAAAATCGTTTACAGTGTAATAACATCAACCAATTTGTGTTGTTTTAACTGTTTCTTAAGTCAGAGTTAAGACTAGACGCGCTCAATAGATCTCGACCTCGCGGTGCTACTATTTTTCACCCTGTAACCTGTAGCCGACGCAACTATATTGTCAGCAATCCCCTGCAAAGCCTAGCTTAAACAATAAACACTTCACACCTTGTGATACGGAAAAGAACATATTTGTATTTTTTCACGTCGGCTGGGTAAGCATGAAAAAAATAATATCAAACGATAAACTATGTCGCTATGTATTGTGAGATAATATTATATCTAGCAGCTTAAGTAACTGGTAAACAAAATATGAGCTCTCGTTTGCCTATACTCTAAAACTCTCTCTGCTACTGTAGCGACGGCCTGTGCCTGGGCCGGCTGTGGGACGTTCACAGATGATGTCAATTTATAAAAGAAAATAAATAAGTTTTTAATAAAAAAAAAGACGTGGGCACTCGGTGACTGCCGCGGTAAAGCTATTGCATAGCATTTTTTATCAACTAAATTATTAATATTTCAAAAACAACAATGAAAATAAAAATATTAGAAATATTGAGGTTATTTTTGATAAAATTAATTTAAAAAAAAAGCAAAAGGGAAATGATTAAAATTTAACTCTAGATTTGATTACAGACAGACAACGGGACAGGTGAAACTAAATAAAAATGCTTGTCATAATAATAAAAATTAAAAAAACTTGATAAAAAAATATAAAGACTTACCCCAGGCTCGAACCTACGACCTGCACAAAAAGCATACGTGATAACGGCTGTTCCACGGCAACTGTAATGGCCCTGGCAAAATATCTATATAGTAAAAAGTATCACCGCTGTGCCCGTCGGAGTGGGGAGCGTGAGGTTTGTTTTCGTTACGGAATTTCTGGATTCGGTCTCCGCGCTCAAGGCCCTCGATAGAAGCAATAGCTTAAAAAATTTAAATAAAAAAAATAATATGCGCCACCCTACCCGCCGCAGATGTTTAATATCCAAATAAATATTCATAACGAAATCAAACTTTTGCAGGACCTGGCCTGTAATGTTTAACCGGCGAAACTGGGCACGTTGTGCCCAAGGAGGGTCTGCTACGGCGGACACCCGCTGGTGGAGTTGCGGTTGTATGCGAAAGCTTTCCCGTGGCTCCACCATACAGCGGTGAGTAGGAACACGTGGGGGTCTTAGTCAGACATAACCTCTGTGTCTCCCCGTGGCGCGGAGGTATCCATGAGGATTTAACCACGTTAAAAAAAATGGCCTGTAAAGTTATAACTTATAATAATCTGTGTTGAAATTGATGGAAAGATCTTCGGATAGGTCAACATGTCTCTAGCCAAGTAGGCAGGGCTTATCCCTGTTAAAACAGTGACAGAGGGCTCCAAAAGAATTTAAAGATTTACCGCGAAGTTGGTTACAAGTTTTAAATTTCCGGCTTCAAACGGTCGGTCCATTCATTTAAGAATTAACAATTGAAACACACTACGGTAAACAAAACGTTATAATCCCTCTTTTTGCGTAGTGTGTTTTGACGAGCTCCGTGGCGCAGTGCGTGTGCTGCCGCATTCTATAGTTGGAAGTCCTGGGTTCGATTCCCGGCTCGAGTCTGGTCTGGTGGGAGGCTTGGGCCGTGACTAGTTACCATCCTACCGACAAAGACGTGTCGCCAAGCGATTTAGCGTTCCGGCACGATGTCGCGTAGAAACCAATTATAATAAACCCACAAACCCAGAAACCAAATATAGTGTGGGTTTACCATACCCCTAGCAGGTTAGCCCGCTACCATCTTAGACTGCATCATCACTTACCATCAGGTGAGATTGCCGTCAAGGGCTAATTTGTAGTTTATAAAAAAACATACTCTCGGTCGGATCTCATGATGTAATGTGCAGGAAAATAAATACCTTTAGGAATTGATCTGTTATTAACACGGCGTATATCATACCCGTGCTTCGTAAAGCCGGCTAGGGTTCAAGGTGCTCTAGCCTCTAACACTCTTTTATGGGAGAGAATGCCTATACTCTGTTGTTGGATGATGAGGTACGTGTGAGCAGCTTCAAATGATTCCTGCCTCTTACATGTCCCGTCGACAGTTTCAGTGAAACACTGGTGATACCAAAATATTATACCGATAATTTTTTGTGGGCTTCGTAACCCAGGGCGCGATTGGAATACTCGCAGCATTAGTTTCAATTTACTTATGTATTTATCATCATCTATACAATCTATAAAAATGCTGTCGCATTATTGCTAAGTATTTATAGGATTATTTGAATAATGTTTTTATTGACAGATTGTTCTAAAGGCTTGCCGGTGCAATACCATAAACTTTGTTTTCCATCAAAGAGATGCATTGGCATAGTGAGATAAGCTAAGCCTTTAAGTGAATAGCCAAATAAACAAGTGTGTTTCCTGCTTTAGAGTGTGTTGTTGGAAATTTAATGTTATTTCCGAGTTCTGGTTAGTCATAATAATATAAATGACTCTTACAACTCATATTAAAACAGCTTGGTGTGTCTATCTTGCTCCGGATTCCTGGTTTCAACTAGAGAATATAATTTACTATGTGAATGCCTGTGCACTACAGTTACTATCACTGATGATGATGTTAACCATTTTTTAAGGAATCATAACATAGCTGCCCATTTAAAACAAGCTAATAATAAACAGAAATAATTTGTAATAGAAATTTAACTGTGAAATATATATGTGATATGGCCTTTGATAAGTTATATTTAATCGTTACAAAAACCTAAAACAATAAGGTTGTAGAAAAAAAAAGATCGTTGGAGCTCAATGATGAAGATGGCGTTGAACGTGTAGCATATATCATCTAACGCTGCCATCTTGCCGGCTCCGTGGTAGGTGTATTAAGCTACTCCAGATGGGTCCTGCAACATCAGCCACTAGCTCGAGTACAGATTTTGGAAGCATTTGCACTAAAGAGTCTTACCAACAACCCTGGAGGGGCCCTCCAGGGTTGTTGGTAAGACAGGGTTGTGTGTAACTATCAAAATTTTATATAAATTCAGTGTTGACGAAGGCACGCAGTTTTTATCTGACTTAAATCGACACAGTTGACTTTTTAATTTGAATCCCAAAAAGGATTTATAAACACATCTATTAAAGTCATATAGGCATTTGATTAAACTTCAAACGTTTAATTCTCACAAATAAATCTGTAAAAGAAAATCATTGCTGCTATAAGCTAAAGACTTAAGCGAAATTCACCAAGAAGGAAAATCGTTGCTTGTGCAAAATGAATAAGCTTTCAACTCGAATATTTTACCAATACAGAAGCATGTCGACTAGCAGGCTACTGCGGGCGACGTGTTACCCTCAGGCTGTTTATGGCCCAATGGAGATCCAGAAGACTGAAATGCTCAACGGCATTCGGATTGTAGCTGCGAAAGTCTCAGGAGCGCTGATGACGGCGTGCACCATAATGTTCCAGGTTTTAACGCTCTCTGTAGTGTAATAGAAGTTGAAGGTGGCCTTTTTTTTGTAGGAACTGGGAAAAGCGTTTACGCATCCCCTCCGGAAGCGACGCACGCAGAACTGCGCCGCTTCCGGCGCTTTCCGGCGGGGGTATGTGGGACTCGCCGGCAGCCAGAGTGGCGACCAGATTACCCACAAAAGCTCTAGCTCCTACGCGTCGCCTGGTGGCTAGTCACGGGAACGCTTGCGTTCGAGCTGTACAATTAAATAACTGCACATTGCAGAAGAAAACTGATTCCACCATTTGCATGTGCGTAGGAAAATGTTCTAGTACACCTAACTGAACAGTAACAGTTATATTGTATCCGATATCCAGGTGTTATATTTTATTTCTGTAAAAGCGTAATTTGTTTCTGTAACATAGGACCACTAACGTCCTATAAATATAGTATCTTAGAAAGTATATACATAATTGTAAATTTTAGCTCCACATCTCCATAAGTGAAGAGGGTAGTGCCAAGTAGTCGGAAATTTATGGGACACGTTATATTATGACTTTACAGGCGGGTTCCCGATTCGAAACAAATGACGACCTTGGCGCCACCCACTTTATTCGTGCCATGTCATCGGGATCTGGAAGTAATTTTACTGCCTTCGCAAGACTCCGCGTGCTGCAGCAGCAAGGCGCCTATATAACCTGCACTTCTGACAGGCAGACCATTGCCTTCACCCTAAGATGTCCTCTACCCCTTTTACCTGCGCTGAAAGGCTATTTGGTGGATGCGGCAGCGAGGTGTGCAAATTTCAGTATTCAATTTCAAATTCAAATAATCTTTATTCAAATAGTACTTTAAAAGCCAATAACTTATATAGTAGTGATTTGATGGTAGTAGTGGTGATGGTCTACATTCGTGAACATAAAACTAAAGCTATGAGGGTTCCAAACTCGCCCTAGTCTAAGAAGAAGCCCACAACAAACTTAGCCAGGTAAATTTTCTTTTTGTTATCACCATCTCACATGCCACGTAAAATTATATTAAGAGCTATTTTTTTAATATAACAAACGCCCCTGAAGAATCTGAAATTTTCGTCAATCAAACGTTTTATATGATGCACAAATATTTGTGCTGTGAGATTTATTGTTTTTAAGAAAGGATGATATCTAATGTAAACTAAAAATTAAAAATTAATAAGGGTTCCAAACGAGTCCTAGCCGGAACGAATGGAGAGAGAATCATGGGAGATTCCTCTCAATATTATGTCATCATTTCCCATTTCAAAATACCCATTATTTTAATAATTTCAAGTTGCATTTCCGTCAACTTTGTATTCTGAATTTCATGGTAGCTGTGGATTTCTATGAGATTTTTCTTCGTTAGAATGCACAAAAGTGTTGTAAATTTAGTACTTCAAAATTTTTAATACTCGTCAATAATAATCACGTGTCAAGTCTGCTAAAGCAGAAGGAGCGTCGTTAGTGATTTTAGCAGCTGGTCATCGCATTTTATCGCAATAGTCAAGGCGAAAGAAAGTCGAATACAGTGAAGGTTACTGCGGTTAGATTATATATTTGAGTACAGATCTTTATCTTCTCGTTTATCTTTACCTAAACAGAAATGGATTATTTTATTAAGTATGACAGTTTGATCCTAGATGCTCATACCACGAATGGGAAATAGATGACCGGAGGAAGCTGGTACGAGGAGATTTAGCCAGAGTGCCTTCAGAGCAGCGCATAATGGACCTAATCCAAAACGCATGCTGGGCCGGGCCACTCGGCAACTCTATGTTCTGCGAAGAGGAAAGAATTGACAGCATGGATTCGGATACATTGAAGAATTTTACTGCTTTTAACTTCAAATCCGTTAACTGTGCTGTGGCCTCTGTGGGCGTACCCTTTGAGGATACTATTGAGCTGGCCGAAATGATAGACTGCGGGGTGGTGAGTTACAAACTTCCTAAACAAATTGCTTAAAAGCTTTTAGGGCTTCAGAGGAATGCTCTTGACAGGTAGATTCCATAGTTTCCTTCTGCTTCATGTAAATAGCATTGTGTAATATTCACTCTTCGTCGATGTCATTTGGCTTCGAGCAACCAGAGATTTATCGAATGTTTTCTTTCCTTCTAATCTATGGAGTTCGTATCGTGGTACAATAGAAGCGATATGTTTTACTAAAATTCATTTGGCATCTCGAAAACCACTTCATATAAGAACTGTAGTCTTAGGTGCAATTGAAGCCCACCTACTGAAAAGAAAATAAAGTACTTCTCAAAATGACATCTAAAAGAGCATTTTGTAGAGATAAATAAAATAATTTTGACACTTCTTTGGGCATTAACCTCATCATCATCCTAAAATCCCATGGCTGCCTTAATGAATTGATGCCACCTTATGCCCCCTTTATTAAAGAAAATTTCACTTTTCATTTCCAAGAGTATTATCCAAAGTTTTGGAACATTCTTCATACTGATGAAGATGTTTGGTGACAGAGGACGAAACTCCAAAACGGGCAGTAGCACGATTTCTGTCAAAACAATAGCTTTGTAAACAAAACTCGTAATCAGTGCTTCGCAAACAGTTTACTTTCTTACAAACATTATTCATACTACCAGATTCCTGCGACTTTGCCCTTCTTTCCCATATAAATAAATGTTTCCGATACATATCGATATAAAAATTAATCAATACTTCTACTATAATATAACTAATCCCAACCAACCACGTCACTTCGCCCGCCCGCACTACTACTTGGTTTGCTCGTTCATGCTACATTTACTACCTGTATTTCGGATCCTAGCGTGATATTTACCAAACCAAAACAAATTGGGCTATGACATTCAAATCGGGTCAAATTTCACACACAGGTTCACTTTTATTGGCCCTCTCGTGTCTATCTTGGATAAAACTGTCCGCTTTCAGGATGTGACGACACGACAGTTATGTAATCACGTGATGTGTATCGGGTACTTTGAAATCCCCTGGTGATGCATGGTATATTTTTAGCCCCCTTACATTAAGTGCCGTATTAAAAAACTGTCCAGACAGCTTTAACGTCCAGTTCATAAGGGTTAGTGGTTTAGAAATTGCGCGTTTAACGATTCGCGCGATATCCCATTACAATCTTTATGGGCCTAACATGATTAATGGGCAATCCCTAAGTCCAATGTGAATCTGGATGTAGGCTGAGGATGATTACTTTGCCTATTCCTATCATCATCATCATTATCAACCGATTGACGTCCACTGCTGGACATAGGTCTTTTGTAGGGAGTTCCAATGCTCACGGTCTTGGGCCGCTTGCTTCCAGCGGCTCCCTGCGACTCGTCTGATGTCGTCTGTCCATCTAGTTGGGGGTCGACCAACGGTACGTTTACCGGTGCGGGGTCGCCATTCCAGCACCTTGGGACCCCAACTTCCATCGGTTCTCCGAGCTATTAGCCTATTCCTATATTATTCTCTGTATCCTATATTATTATTCTCATCTGCATAGAATTGAGTGGGCTCCAAAGAGTTTTATTCTAGGTAAGGGCAATGCCTGAACAATGTCCCACGCAACCGTGCTTTCGTTGTGGTATAGAGACTTATGACCTGGGTCCAGACAGCGATACTTGGATCGCGGTGGCTGTGCGAGGCTGCGGAACCAATAATGTTGGGTGACTAACCACTTCTACACTATCTTATGCCAAATGTACCCACGAAGTCGACTGATAACGTTTGATACATTGTATGAATATTTACAATTAAACAAAAACAAAATTAAGTGAAATAAATGCTTTAAACGTTGAACGACATCATCGTGAATCAGCACGCCTGAGAGTTCTTCAAAATGTTCTCAAAAGCGGTGCAGTCTACCAATCTGCACTGCAGACCAGCATGTTGTACTACGGCTGGAACCCTTTTTATTCTGAGAGGATATCCGCTTCCTGTTGATAATGATGAAATGAAGAAAACAAATCATTAATAAGTATTTTTTAGTTCGCCTCCGTGAACCCGGCTTACAGTTCGTACCTACTATTCATTTCACCATATGATAAAAGTAAAATAATAATTCCCATTTAAAGGAACATTCGGCGTGCGCGACTTTAGGTATGTAAATAATTTACAATGCAATTTCGAGATCGGCCTAAATATGAACTGCCCGAAATACCTCAAAAACGGCTCCACCGATTTAAATAGTCATTATTTTATTTGTTACCCTCAATATTGGTCGCGTAAGAAAAATTAGAATTAGCAACAGACGAAAATATTTAAATTTTGTTTCGTAACGAATATGACAATATCAGATTAAGTACATGCAATTGTATTCATTTCGTAATATGGTGCGAAGCTCGCCGGGTAAAATAGCTAGTTAATGAACAGCTGCTATCCACAGAGGAGAAGCATAGAACCTTTGTATAGGACTACCTACAGTCAACGTGTTTTGAATCCCTGACGTGGTGAAAGTGTCATAGACTATATTGTATACCCGCGACCAATCCCAAAACTGAACGTCTAATGATTGATTGTTTTAAAAGCAAATGAGGAGTAGGAGACGGTCTGGACGCGTTGATGAGAGTTTTATTTTCGTAAATGATGTAACTTGTAAATAATAAACGTATTTGTTGCAGTAATCTTTTTAAGCATGCCTTAGTAGCATCCGCGTGTGGCACCGGGAACATGACTCAAGGGCAACACAATTTGGATCGAACTCCTGAAGGACCGATCGGAATGCTGTCCCAGGGCGATCTGTTTGCTGATTACCGAGCGTTCAACATCTCCTATGCGGATACTGGTATTTTCGGTAGGCACACGTTTGTTTCCTCATTGATCTATTTGTTAGTATGTTCGACTAAGGATCACGAGGTCCCGGTTGCTAGACCTCTTATGAAATTCTCAGTACGAACCGGGAACTGTTACCCGCCAACCCACATTGGATAAGTTCACAGCGAGTGTAATCGGAGTGTAATTGGAGCGGTGTATAATCTGCCCAAATTGTTTATGTAAATAGCAAGTCAGGACGGAACATAACTATTAATTTAAAACCTACTGGTAATAGCCGGGATGAACCCCAAAGTGTATCCAAAACACGAAGAAATAAGGTTCCAAGGCCATTGGCCCATTGCCCAGGCCCCATTGGCCAAACTTTTAAAGTAACACTTCCAGTTAACGACTTTGGCAGTAAGTGGTCGTGGTGGTGTTTAACTAATGCAATCGACAGGCTTATGTGTTCAATATTTTTAAGGTATAGTAGCAAAATCCAAGGCAGCCTCAGCTTGCAATGTCGCCTACCTCGCATCGGATTTCCTGGCTAACGTTTCCAAGTTGAATTCACAGCAAATAGAAGATGGGAAAAAGAGACTGCGTGAGGACCTTGTTTTGTAAAATTTTCGCAGATTAAATATAGTCACATAAATTTTAGCTCTTGGACATGAATACCTAAAATAACATTTGAATAGCCCTCAAAACTATTTAGGATACAAAAATATTTTAAAGGTAGAGTTTTTAGAAATTTACAACGGCATTATAACGACCAAAATTACTATTTTAACTTATTACAGTTATATTTACTTCGTCCATGAACATTTAACGGTACAAAGCATTTAGTACCTTCGAGTATATCAAGACCTACCGCTTCGACTCGCCCGGTCGCAACGTGATAATAAGTTGCCACAAGATATGCTCTATCAAATGCAAAACAGCTCTTTTCAAATTTGACTGGTAGTAGTAGTTATAGAGAATAGCGCGTTTACGAAGAAACGAAAAATATTTATTATTAGGATAAGAAGTGATAGTTTAAGTTAGTTAAATGAAATACTTAGTAGTTCGTTTGAGAGCCCTCTCAATTTACATTCCAGAGTTAAGTCTAGCAGTCCACGATGAGGACCCCGTTAAGGCTTCGCAAGGCCTCGCGCTGCAGGCTCTCAACAGCACGTCTATAGACACTGCAGAGAAATCCATCTTTATGATCGACGCAATTACTAACGAAGACATCTCTGCCACCGCAGAATCATTGGCAGCCAACCGTTGGTGATCTTTTTCTATATTACTTTAATATCCCGATTGTACATGGCTATTAATCCTAAATGTACTGCAACCCTTCACTTTTGCGAAAGCTAATTTATTTTACGTCTTTAACTCACGAGTTATATCTTTCAGGTAATCAGATGGCTATAGCCATTGTTGGAGATGTTGGTGCCGTTCCAACAGACATATTTTATAATATTTGAAGAAAAATAAAGTGTTTACTATAAACATTTGTCTTCATTTTAATTCATTCTGTAGGTGGATTATTTTCTGATTGATCTGATTGTGCTATTGACAAGTAACATAAGTTAAAAAAAATAGTTCCACCAGCTCATATTGAAACTGATAAATATGACATCAATAAACTAGACTTCTATTTAAGCGCTGTTGTCCATGTTGAACTGGTTTGTAATTATTACCACTTTATAAAAATCTACTTTTTGTATGTTCTCCAGTACTTTCAACTAATACAATCGTCGCCTCTGCAAAGACTCATAATAATCTGAACGCGAACCCGTAAATCCAGATTAAATAAATAAAAGTCGAATGTCAGTGTCATAAACATATCTATGTTAATCTGTGGTTAGTATTGAATTCTATTGGGGTTATGTAGGAGCCTAGGAGTGGTATTTATATTATTATACTCCTAGGTGCAATTCGGAAAATAGGTTTTAAAATATTTTTTTTGTGTTAAATATAACAAGAATATGCTTGTTTTGATATTGTAATAATTATGATGATGAACTCACTGCAAAACACCGTAAAATGTATGTACTATTTATAGGTTATCGAGTTATGTATTAAAGTAATTGATTAAATACTATTATTTCACCGCTTATCAACACTAGATCGTTTGTTTTCAGATTTACGGCTGGTTAACTTAAAAACTGCTTTAAATACCTTGAAGGAATGCGGGACGACTGCGCCGTTAAAACCAAAACTAGACTTATTATCGAAAACAAAAACTTTATCTTTTACTCCTAGATGTATTAATTTTGAGATCAATGAAAAGCCCAGTGGAGTTAAGAGAAAGCAAGATCCGCTATCTTACATACCTATAGTAAATCCCCGGTCTATACTTCCCCTGATCGACAATAATTGGAAGAAAGATGAGATAGGTCTGCCTGCACTCCAACAAGAAGAAAAGCATGCTGTCCGCTTGATTGTAATTCGACGGAAGAAGATGAAAAAGCATCAGAGGCACAAACTGTGGAAGAGGATGAGATATCGCTGGGCCAGGGTAATTAAGTTTATAGTAATAATTATTTAAACTGATGCAAGGTCTATGTCTTGGGCCAGTTGTTTCTATTGGCTTTCTGCTACTCATATTATGTTGTTTACTCAACTAGTTGTGGGTTGAATAGAGCTGCATTTACCAGTCCAGGTACCGTCATTCCAACACCTTGGGACCCCAACACCTATCAGTTCTCAGAGCAACGAGCCCCACAAATCACCATCAAAATTTATTGTAATATGTGGAAATTCCAGTACTTCTATGACACCTCATTTTTCTCCACGTAGTTCTTACCATCACCATACCCTTCTCATATTGAGAGGAGACCCGTGCTCTGTAGTGAGCCGAGAATGGGTTTATCATCATCATGATATAAAAATATGTATTTATTAATTTGTATTTTTGGAAAGCTTGCTAACACAAGTGTGATTGATCTCATATAAGGACTAATCCATTGAGACAATGGTTTCTTTGCCGCTAAACTCACCAAACTATTCTCCAAAGTCTACAATTTTATAAACATTATTAAATAATAAACAGCAAGTATAATTTGCTATATTCCGCCGACAAAATATATGATAATAATATTATTGGCGGAATATAGCAAATTATACTTGCTGTTTGTTTATCATGGACTTCTGCAAAGTAACGCTTGCTTCTATACATTATAAACATTATTGTTAATGTAATATATGTTTAAATAACACTTAACGCTAATCTACCTTAGGAAAATATCTTTTTATCCTATTCTCTTATATCCATTTGAAGACATTTTCTTTTTAAACAAGTTTAATTATACAAAAAAATTATCAAATAAGAAAAAAATATTTATAGAAAGGTTCAAGTATTCTAACCTTACCTTGCCTACAAGGACCTACAAGGGTAACTAAACTAATAAGAAATTCAGTTCTTCCTATCTAAATTCTGAAGATATGGATTATCTACAATTCTCATTATTGCAAAGATGTGTTTAATAGCGCCCCAACCTGTAATTACATTGTGTGTCAGTAGTGATATTGGTATGCTGATGTGCAAAATTAATATGAAGAAAATGCTTATTAACAGTTAGCTTTAACTTTTAGATAATCATATCCATTGATACTTATCCTAGGCCTGGGCTGTGTATTTGTATATTAGCTTAATCACAAGAAGATCCAAATACAACTAATTATGTGTTTGGATCTTATCATTATTAGATTAATTTGCTCCAATTCATAAGTAAAATCTTATTGAATTTACTTATATACAATGCAACAAATGAATTGAAATCTTACTTCTTGTACTATCTGATTGCACAAATTATTTAAATAATAATGTTAAATAAAACAAAATTGTGTAAACGTTTTATTTTTCATTATTACTTTCATGTCATTTATCAACCACAGAATCACAGTAACAGGCTTACCTCCAGGTAGTGTCCCATTGTATTACCTGCTCCCAGTAATACCAGTGACTTACTTGACCTTTGTGACATTATAATTTAGTACTATCTCTCAATATTATAAAGGTTATAAAATGCTGTAACCTAAGACTCAGGTTCAACAAAGACTACATCATAGCTAACTTTAAGAAATTGAAAAGTATTTTGTGTTTATCTTATAGAGTGGACTTTATTTTTTGCAGGTAAAGAAAAACCGTCGCATTAAAAAAGAGAAGATTTTCCAAAATGAACTCCTCGCGATGGTGAAGCAAGCCAATGAGTTCTCGGCAGAGCAATATGTGGCTGCCAAGTTGCAGAAGGCCAACCATACCCCGCTGCCCACTCGCTGGCGACACAAGCGGCTCCCTGAGTTCATTATAAGACAACTTCTAGGCATCGATAAGAAGATTAACTATAAACATACCGATGTGTATAAAGCTTGAGTTTGTAGATTTAATAATATAATATTATAGCACGGTATTGGTGGTTTTTGTCAGACGTCACCAGAATGTTATATTTGATGTGTTGCTCAAATCAAATCTAACATCTTTCTTTATCAATAATAATTCATTCAACTCAACTTTGGGCAATCGAGTTCAACCTTGTCATGAAGTTAAATGCAAATACAAATTCAAAATAATCTTTATTCAAATAGTCCTTAAAAAGGCACTTTCGACGCGTCAATAATTTACATAGTAGTTATTTCATGGTGATAACTATATTCGTAAACTTAAAACTAGGAGGGTTCCAAACGCGCCCCGGTCTAAGAAGAAACCCACAACAAACTTAGCCGGGGCTTTTTCGTTATCACCATCTCACATAATGAATAATAAATTATATTACCTATGAAGATAGAGCAATTCACACCCAAGCTTTTTTATCGTTTATATAATCCTTAATATCGTAATATGATTTTTCTATAAGCTTTCGTTTTATAAAAACTGAACTTAATGATAGACATCTCCAAGTTATCAATAAGTAATTTATTATAAAGTAAAATACAATTTCCTTTGAATGAGTTACTAATTTTGTGCAGGCCTTAGTAGGCCGTTGTATACCGTTCAGTAACGGTACTACAAGTTTACTTTTACTTCTGATGTTGTGCGTTACAGTCCATTTTTTTCTTGAATTTTTCAATATTTTTATGAACATACAATAAATTTTCATATATATATTGGCAGTTACTTACGCAGAGTTCGTTTTATGTAATTAAATACATGGTGAAAGAAAACGTGAGTAAAACTACATGCCTGATTGTTCTCCATACTTATGCCTTGTGAAGTGAAGATATCAAACTGCAATGTCCAGCGTGGCCTACTTGGCATTGGCAGACTTCACACGCCTTTAAGAACATTATGGAGAACTCACTTACAATGTTTTCTTTCACCGCTGGAGCAAATGATATTTTAATTCATTAAAAACGCCATAACTCCGAAAAGTTAGAGTTGCATGCCCGGGGTCGAACCCCCGACCTCTGATTATCATCTCATCCTAACCACTAGGTTGTCAGAGCTGGCTCACATAGCAGATTGATACATATAGCACAGACTTAGCTCTTGACGGATATAGAGATTGCCACATTAGTGTACCTACTTTATTATTATATGGTATTTTATTATGGGGTAATGCGGCTGATTTTTACACTGTATTCGTTTTGCAGCAGAGGGCTGTTCGTGCGATATACAATTTGGACCCAAGGGAGTCATTAAAAGAAAATTTAAAAAAATATAAATTAAAGACAGTAATCAATACATATAGGTATGGAAATTTAATGTGTCTGTAAAAAAATTGATTGATTGACTGAATTCAAGAATAAATGGACTGTAACACAATGAACGTTAGAAGTAAAAGTAAACTTGTAGTACCGTTTAGTAGGCTGCACAAAATTAGTAACTCATTCAAAGGAAATTGTATTTTATTCTATAATAAGTTACCTATTGATATATTGTAGAAAAATCTCATTTCGAAATTAAAGATTATGTAGACAATAAAAAAGCTTGGGTGTGAATTGCTCTGCCTCCATAACTAATTATAATTTATTATTGACTAGCTTCTGGCCGCGACTACGTGTGCGTAAACTTCAGAATTGGGTCTAAAGCTTCGCACGTTAACTATTTTTAATCTCCCCAAAGGAGGACTACCTGAGAGATCGTGAAAATACAAAGGACATGTGTTTATATTTTCCATAGCATAGTTGGCATGCATCCCAAATTTCCTGCCAATGCGTTCAGGTGTTTTTGCGCGATCAAGTAACAAATATCCACACTTTCATATTTATAATATACTAGCTGTTGCCCGCGACTTCGTCTGCGTAGAATTGCTAATTTCCCGTGAGATTGAGGTTTCCCGTGCTGCCAATGCCCTGCTTCAGAAAGTAGGCTACAGGCAAATGTCAAATTGCCTATTTTCGTGTCTCTAAATTAAAAAACCTAGGACTTTCTTACAAACTTTAAACCCCTATTTTACCCCCTTCGGGGTAGATTTAGATGAAAAAAAATTAAAGCCTTATACTTACGTCCTAAAAGAAACCTATTTTCAAAATTTCAAGCTTGTAGACTTCATAATAAAAAATAAGCAAAAACTATCATCCTCTATTTTACCACACTTAACAGGTAATATTAAAAAAAAAATGATGTACATGTTTTTTATTTATTATTATTTATCTTTATGCAAATTTTTGTGTCTAACTCTAAAAACAAAGAAAATTCATACAAACTTCCAACCCCCCTTTTACCCACTTAGGTGTGGAATTTCCAAATATCCTTTCTTAGCTGACATCTCTTAACTATCAACTACCTACTTGCTAAATTATAGCTTTATACGTACATTAGTTTTTGAGATCTCGTGTTTAATCAGTACGAAAGTATATAAGTGACCTTTCGCTTTTATATATATAGATATAGGATATAGGATTATGTGAGACGGTGATAACAAAAAAAAAACTCAGCTAAGTTTGTAGTGGGCTTCTTAGACCTGGACGGGATTGGTACACTTAGATTTAGTTTTAAGTTGGCGAGTGTAGTTATATTACATGAATAAAGTTATTTAGATTTGGTAAGTTTTTCTTTGTTAAAACTATTTTTTTTTATAATAGACAAATTCCGGAGTCGAAAGAAATGCGCAGTTTAATATTCCATTATTTTATATTCCATCAAACTAGAAAGCCTCGGCAAAAATATAACTTTTATAGTAGAATTTCCAAAGACTCGCATCAGCAACTCTTTATATAATTTTTCTGTTATTACTATCTTCTGAGAAAAACGTTCCCGAGTTTTAATCTAATCCACATTATGAGATCTTTATTTGCAATTTTTTTTACCAAATATGAGAAAAAATAATGCTATAATTGCTAAAATAAAAACATAAAACAGAAATACCTATAGAAATTAGATTCCAGACAACAGCGGCAGGACTAAGTTTGGCGAACTGTTAAAGTAAGCCAAACAAAGAAATACTGGCTCGCTTTATGTGACAGAAGATGCTTTGCTTGGTCTCAATTTTCTTGCATAAACCATATATACGCTTCTCGCTTCCACATTGCTCAATGTTTCATGGCTTAATTTACTTAATCTGATCTTCAAAGCTTTTATGAAGCGGTGATAGCCTAGTGGTTAGGGCATCAGCTTCCTAATCAGAGGTCGGCGGTTCGAATCCGGGCACGCACCTCTAACTTTTCGAAGTAATGTGCGATTTTTAAGCAATTAAAATATCACTTGCTTCAACGGTGAAGGAAAACGTCGTGAGGAAACCTGCACGCCTGAGAGTTCTCCATAATGTTCTCAAAGGCGTGTGAAGTCTGCCAATCCGCACATGGCCAGCGTGGTGGACTATGGCCAAACCCTTCTCATATTGAGAGGAGACCCGTGCTCTGTAGTGAGCGGTAATGGGTTGTTCATGATTTTGATGATGATGAGCTTCAAATGTTTTTGTTCCGCCTTTAACATACCAATGCTTATATCTAGTTAGACACTATTTAAAGACGAAATTATATTTCAAATGCTGAATACACGTAAAATTAAACATAGGTTCCCATTACTTTATATTGCTATCTCAGATGTCCTATTTCTTTATTAAGCATTCTTTTATCTAGAAATTCATCCAAATTAAATTAATTCTTATCAAACGCTGGAGCTTTCCCGGATGGTGATTCATTTATATTTTCTTTTGAGTTATTATTAGGAGTCAAATCTGCAATGCAGAATTAAGTGGGCGATCTTTAATTTTGTTTTGCCGTATTCATCGCGGGCGATGGAACGAGAATTAAAATAATATTAGGATATCGTGTGGTGCCACTTACAGCTGGAATCAAAACAAGCATGGGCAAATTTTTTTTTTATATCCACTACAAGTAAGCCCTTGACGGCAATCTCACCTGATGGTAAGTGATGATGCAGTCTTAGATGGTAGCGGGTTAACCTGTTTAGGGCATGGCAAACCCACAGTTCTAATTGGTTTTTTCGCGACATCTTGCTGGAACGCTAAATCGCTTGGCCTCACACACACCTCTATGTTTATGTAAATCCGAACGTGATCCTTAGGTTTATGATTTCTAACTATTTGACGACCTCGGTGTGCAGCGCGTGCGCTGTTATTAAGTTTCATTTTAATTCATCGGTCATTGATCGACAACTAAGACAATTCCAATGGCCAACTTATCTGTTGGGAACGATGTTGGACGATGTCAAGCAAGCTGAGAGCCGCTGGACAAATGCAACGCTAGTGTTAGTAGTGTGGAGTACTTACTGAAGACCACTTCCATGGTGCAGCGCGTGCTCTGTCGCATTATAAAGTTGGAGGTTCTGGGTTCGATTCCCGGCTCGAGTCAGGTCTGGTGGGAGGCTTCGGCCGTGGCTAGTTACTACCCTACCGACAAAGACGGGTCGCCAAGCGATTTAGCGTTCCGGCACAATGTCGCGTAGAAACCAATTAGGAGTATGGTTTACCATTCCCCTAACAGGTTAGCCTGCTACCATCCTAGGCTGCATCATCACTTACCATTAGGTGAGATTGCCGTCAAGGGCTAACAAGTATATAAAAAAAAAAACTAAAATCTTTTCTTAACATCGCTTCTGCTTCCACTAGCGCCGCACCCCGCCGTTGATATTTAGGTCGGACGCTCGCAAAGTTTAATTTTTTGCATTATGATAAACTTCTTAATTACCGATTCGACGTCTTGTTGACACGGAGTAATGGCCGCGCGCCGCGCTGGCCTGACGCCCTGTACATCTGTCTTTGAAGTGTTTATATAATGCCGGGCCCAACTCTCTCGTAGTTGCGGCTTCTTTTTACTCCCCCGACCTAAGCGCTCCTCTCCGCAAGAGGAGACCTAAACATATCCTTCATGACCCTGACGATCAGATGACTACTGACAACATACTCGTACCACCTACCACACAATCATACGCTACACACCGTCTTCGCCGGCGAAGACGAGGTCCCCGCTATCTTACGTCATCCGGACGTGGGCTCCATCCACGGCCTCGGAGACGTACGGACCACTCACCGTCCGACCCCCCCGTTATCCCAAAGGTCGTCTAAGCCGAGGTCGAGGAGGAGCTAAGGCCCTTAGGCAGACGTTCCCTTAGTTTCTTCGAGCCCTAGGGCTAAAGATTTCTTTTGGCAGAGCTTCTTTGCGAAGCTCGCCAAACAGCCCGGTTACGCTGTGGCAACCAATAGGGTTAGTACAGCTAATAGATAGTCCGAAAAAAAAACTCGACTCGTAGCTCCGACAGATTATGACCTACGCTATTGATACATAGATGGTATACAGATGTTTCGGTTACTGAAGACTCTACAGATGTAAGCATTCAATTTGTGCTTTTGCTTTGGATTATCGAAAGACACACATAAGTCATTTCGTCATCATGACGCGACTCTACATCATAAATGGCCAAGATCCTACTAATATTATAAACGCGAAAGTTTGTAAGTATGGATGGATGGATGTTTGTTCCTCTTTCACATATAAACTACTGAATGGATAATGAATAGAAGACGTTGCGGAAGTCCATGATAAACAATAAACAGCAAGTATAATTGGCTATATTCCGCCGACAACCGAGAGATTTGTATAATATATCGAACTTACTTTTCGCGCTTGTGAAGTCAACATCTCCTGAGGATGATCCGGTGTCGGGTCGAAACGTGCGTAGAGGTTCTAGTGGAAGAATTTGTGTGGTGTTATATTATACAAATCTCCCGGTTGTCGGCGGAATATAGCAAATTATACTTGCTGTTTATTGTTTACTGAATGGATTTTAATGAAACTTTACAATAATATAGCTTATTTATCAGAATAACACATCGACTAAAATTTATGAAGATATTGTGTAAATTGTCCAAAATATGACGATAAGTGTCAAGTAAGTAGGAAAAAATCTACCATGATTTTGATAATTTTAATGTCATAATGTTAGTTGTTTTCTACGTACGCTAATACAAGCTACTCGTAATACTAATCCTGCGCAGACGAAGTCGCGGGCACCAGCTAGTATCAATAATAGATTATATCTAAAACAGCCTTATCATAATTTATATGTCACAAGGCTTTTGAGTTCACTTCGTCACGTCATCTTCTAAAGCATAGCGGCGATGTAATGTGAACCCGGCTAGAGAAGGAGGTATCCCTGCGAAAGACCTACACGTTCCAAAGATTTGGTCCAAGAAGCATTTTCGCAGTCTCAGGGCCACGAGCTTGGTTTTTCACGAGCGTCATATTACGCCTCCATAGATACCTACTTCTTGACCTGACGTAAACGTGGGACTTCTTCCGTTCGACTGCTTACGTAAGAATTCTTCTTGTATTGGGCAAACATACAAGACATGGATAAGATAAGATAAGATAATATTATATTGTTTAAAAACGATTTACAATTTATATATTTTTGTCCCTACCCTCTGCACTAGGAAAACCTGTATTGCAGAGGGTAGTTCCTTCCAGGGATATAGTACATTTATTCTTAGAGATAAATTATCTTAACTAAAGCTAACATTATTTAAGCGTGTATGAGCGTGTGCGTGTATGTATGTGTGTGTGAACGATTGTGAATGTGTGTTAGGATATGTGCGTTATGTAAATTATTTTAATATTTTTAAAATATTCTCAGTTTTAGCATACACCTTAGACGACAACCAGGCCCAAAGCGTTTTAGTTATATATCTCCCACTATCTTAGGATATCTCTCACTTTTCATACAGCCCGGTTACGCTGTGACAACCAATAGGGTTAGTGCAGCTAATAGACAGTCCGAAAAAAAAAACTCACTTTTCAAACAGAATTCGATGATTCTAGCGGTTATCACCGGATATGTCCAATAAGTGACGAAAAAGCCAGACTAATCTGCTACTAACTTGACTTACTATGTCGGTAATAGGTGTAACATCTACTAATACGAGTGACGCCATGATGCCAGCTGTAAATATCGATACAGGTTTTAATCTTGGCCGTACCGAAGAAAAATAATCAAAATGGCGGAATAATTCGCATCGGCGGCTGTGGCCCTGCGTTCAGACTCCAGCGAGTATTTCCTTGTTTTTGAAAACACCGATTTAATTGGGGGTGTTTGTTTATTATTCTTTTGTTAACAACAGGATGAGATTCGACTGGTAGGCGGCACCTTATAATATTACCGTGACTTTGTTATATTTATTACATTTGTATACCTACCTTTGTTGGTTTGTTCTTCTGAAACGGATAGCAAAGGTAGATAGATTAAAACAAGAGATTAAGTTAATGATGTGCATATGAAAAATATTAGAAATTATATTAAAAATTAAATATAAATTTAAAAAAAAGTTAAAAAAAATTGACAGTCCCCGGTCAAAGGAAATTATTTTATAACAAATTACCTACTGAAATCTTCGAGATCTCTATAGAGAGAAATCTCGAAGTCAAAGTTTTCAGTTTAAATATATCTTTCAACTTATAAGTTGAATTATATAAACGAGAAAAAAGCTTGGGAGTGAATTAACTTCATATACTTAATTAGCTAATTATATTTAATGGTTGACTATGTGATAAAAAAAATAACGCCTAAATTAGTTCTGAACTTCTTCTTAAATCTGGGACCATTTGGGACCCTCCAATTAAAATAATGAAAAATATAACATTTGAACGCTGGCTATATAATATGTTTCGTTACGTTTTAATTACCTTTAGAAACATCCAAAGGCAGAATGACGACGACCATAACACTCCGACTAAAGGCAGGTTTAATGTATTTACAGCGTATTCCCTCGGGCATGCAATGTTGACCAGCCTCCACTCATCTGCATAACTATTTAGGCGTAAACTGTGTTTGGCCTATATATTATGTGATACTATAATGTTATATCCCTTATTCCAGACATTAATCCCATTACGACATATTAATTGTGTAAACATAAAGATAACCTACAATAGATTCAGGGAAAAACGTCGGGGTGATCACAAGAGAAATTAGGGCAAGCTGTGTATTATTTTTGATAACATTTGGTTGGTTATATAACTTTTTTTTTTTGTTTATCCATTCAAATGCTACAATTTTCTCTGAATTGATCTTGTTCAAATTGTCAAATGGCCTACGTATTTTATTTTGTTTTTGTTTATCCTTTTGTTTTTTGGAACACTGTATTTTATTTATTGGAGGGCGATGATAGAAATATAACGATTTCATGGAAAACTGAATTGGAAAGTTCTAGAAGTACATTTTTGTATAAAAGTACAGGACGAACGGGTCATCTAGTCTTAAATAAATTAAAATGACTAAGTTGCTTGGAAGCAATCACCTCCGCTTTCATTTGTTTATTTGAATTGTTCATTTTAAAAAGCAGTACTTATTCTTCTTTCACTCACTTTTCTGTACCGGATTAATTACGAGGAATCTGTTTTGAGCCGGTGCAGCGGTAGATTAACAAGCAGAGTATATTGGATAGAATAAGCTTTGCGTTGTCTATGCAATACAATTAACATTCAGCGTAATCTTCATTTTCTTTTGCTAAAACAATACCGTTAAGAGTTGATTAAGTTTAGGTACGTAAAATGCATCCAATAATTATTATGAGCGATTTTTTTATCCACTACAAGTTTGCCCTTGACGGTAATCTCACCTGATGTTATTGGTGATGCAGTCTAAGATAGTAGCGGGCTAACCTGTACTGTACCTGGGCCCTTTTAGCTTTAGTTTTAAGTTGGCGAGTGTAGTTATCACCATTACTAATATAAATAATGACAAAGGTGAACGATTCATAGATGCCTTTAATAGGTTTATGTGAATAAAGCTATTTTAGATTTGATTTTGATTTGTAAGGAGATATGGTAAACCCATCCACCAACGACATCGTGCCGGAACGCTAAATCGCTTGGCGACACGTCTTTGTCGGTAGGGTGGTAACTAGCCACGGCCGAAGCCTCCCACCAGATCAGACTCGACCCAGGACCTCCAACTTTTTAATGCGACAGCGCTGCGCCACGGTGGTCGTCAAAATATTCTATTTGCAACTATTAATAATAAAGAAAGTATGAATACGCATATTTCGCTTCTACTGAGCAATTGTGCGTTATGAATTCAACGTCGTTGAAGATGCCCTTTGTCGGGACAAAGGGGGATTTGGTAGAACTCCCGTATAACTCGATCTCTCTCTTAGAAAATCAGGTAACCGGCTCTAAGCCGGTGGGCTATTGAGACTTTGTCACTGATGAAATTCCGACAATGTTCTTTGAAGGCGCTAAATCTAGGCTCTCAAAGGTTAAACTTTCTTGACCTGAAACACAAAGGACACGATTTATCACGCGCTTCATGAAAATACGTTGATAAGCGACGGAAAGAAAAAAGAGAAAGCTCAAATAAAATTAAACTGACGTCGGGGAAAATTCTAACACACTCGTATTTCTTTCATATCACATACTCGTAGGAATGCACGCGATTTTTTCAAGCTCAAAAGAACGAATATTAAATGGAAATAGTGGTTTTCCTTATTAAGTTTTATAAACGACAGTTATCCTTTTTACCCGGATGTGGGGGTGTAGTGTGTTCACCAGTTTATTTATGCAGATATATATATGTCGGATCGGGCGGATTTTGACTTGATCCGACCGACATCGTGTGGGCAATTTGCAAGTATCGTGCAATAAGAACACCTTTAGATTTGAATCGATTTGTTCAAACACTGAATTTAACTAATATCGTAAAAGCAGAACGATATTAATTAAGATAATAAATAACCACTAAGAGAAACGTGGTACAGTTCCGTGACAACGTCTCTTTTTTTCTTCTTCTTTTTCGTTGACGACTCTGTCAAAGCACGCCAAAACTCTTTACGCTTGCTAGCCGCAAGCTGGCGCGCCTGCGTTTCATTTAGTGTACGAACTCATTTCCGGCTGCGACATATAAATAAATAGCCAATAATAACATAGAATATTAAATTTACTGTTTAACTAATATAGTAATATTGATGACTAGCTGACGCCCGCCACGTCTGCGTTGAGTTAGTGTGTTTGTTTGTCTTTCAATCCCGAAGCAATAGATTACTAACCCGTATTACTTGAAATAATTACAGGATAAACATTAAAGTATCTCCTTTCTAAAAAAAACAGAATGAGTGAAATCGGATATTGATTCGTTGGTGGGAGAAGTTGTGGAAGGCGCCCGAGACGTGATGGCACAGGACATTACATTTGGACATCGCAACATTAGTTTATTTCTCTAAAACAAAAGACTTTTTCTAAAATAAAAGTAGTCTAAGTTACTCCTTATTACATCAGCTTCGAAACGGTGATAGCCTAGTGGTTAGGGCGTCAGCCTCCTAATCAGAGGTCGGCGATTCGAATCCGGGCACGCACCTCTAACTTTTCGGAGTTATGTGCGTTTTTAAAAATTAAAATATCACTTGCTTCAACGGTGAAGGAAAACATCGCGAGGAAACCTGCACGCCTGAGAGTTCTCCATGATGTTCTCAAAGGCGTGTGAAGTCTGCCAATCCGCACATGACCAGCGTGGTGGACTATGGCCAAAACCTTCTCATATTGAGAGGAAACCCGTGCTCTGTAGTGAGCCGGTAATGGGTTGATCATGATGATGATGATGATGAAAAATCGGTCCAGCCATTTCAGAGATTAGCCGGAACAAACAAACAGACAGACAGACACAAAAATTGTAAAAAATGTTATTTTGGTGTATGTACCGTATACATATTCATATGCATGTAGTAAAAAACGGTTATTTCAATATTACAAACAGACACTCCAATTTTATTTATTTGTATAGATTAAAATTAAGGAAATACATATTATACCTGAAACAATAGATATTCATAATAGCTAACCAACAAAATGGTTCTAGAGACTAGAACATATAAAATCTAGGTACCTTTGGTTATAAACTAAATATTCAAGCGTATCGCGGTACTAAGCAATTACAGTTAATTTAACGATATTAATATATCTCGGTAATTAATTGGGACAAAGCCTGTGTTATCGGTGAAATCGATTTCAATTTAAGATCTTGTAATTGAATCTGGTACCTACTTATTACCAAAGATAACTATTTCATATAAACAGGCGTTACCTGAGAATTATGCTGTTTACGTTTCGATTTTTTTAAATTCCATCGAAACCGTTAATTTATTGGCTATCTAAGCTACTATATATCTCTAAGGTAAAGAATGTAAGAAGATAGTTCTTAAATAATTTTAAGTGGCATGTGTTGTGATAACAAATAGATAATTTACCTGGCTAAGTTTGTTGCGGGCTTCTTCTTACCCCAGATCGCGTTTGAAACGTTTATAGTTTTAGTTTTTGACTTTTTAAGTCTACGAATGTAGTTTTCACCCCCAACTTACTACTATGTAAGTTATTACCGCGTAAAAAGTGTTTTTTTTTTTAACCACTACAAGTAAGCCCTTGACGGCAAACTCACCTGATGGTAAGTGATGATGCAGTCTTAGATGGTAGCGAGCTAACCTGTTAGGGGCATGGTAAACCCACACTCCTAATTGGTTTCTACGCGACATTCGTGCCGGAACGCTAAATCGCTTGGCGACACGTCTTTGTCGGTAGGGTGGTAACTAGCCACGGCCGAAGCCTCCCACCAGACCAGACTCAAGCCGGGAATCGAACCCAGGACCTCCAACTTTAAAATGCAACAGCGCACGCGCTGCGCCACGAAGGTCGTCAAAAAGTGTCTTTTAAAGGATTGTTTGATGAGTTATCATGATATAGACACACACAGAAACACTTAGAAACCGTTCCCGTGTACGTGAAAAACATGTCCCTACCCCTATGAAATCACGAACAAAGAAAGAGTAATCTTAATTCTTACCCCGGCGCTAAAGCTTTTAAAAGGAAACTAGAGCCCGCTTCTTACGAGCATGTCCGATTAGATACAAACTAAAAGGTTTGAAGCGAGTAGCGGAGGCGGAGTAATCCAGCAGGCAATATTTGCAGTTCGCTCCATCGCGTCGGCGCCGCTCGCTGGACCCGCGATGTCTCGCGCGTGGAACATTGGACAAACTTTGTAGACTTTAGGGCTACTGACAAATCTGGCGGAAATTACTCGCGTGGATATTCCGGCGCGACAAAGCTAAGCAGATATTACCCGGGGGTCCTTGCCAATTCGCTGCTGGATATAAAAACCCTTTTTTTTATCCACTAGAAAGAAAGAAAAAGTTGTTTATTAGGTCATAATTTGCTATACATACTATCTCTACTATACATACATATCGACATGACTAAATAAAGGCAACCCACTCAGCGTCAGCTGCGGCAAGCCGCAGCGCTGGTTTCCAGTGGGAGCCTGAACACTGGTAGCATCACGGACGCGATCACCTATATATACATGCATAATCACAAAAGATCAGAAAAATTAAAAAAAAAACAAAAAATAAAAAACAAGACAAAGAAAAAACGATATTACCAATTATTAAATAATACTAAAACTAAAACTAATACGAATACTTATTCTAAGTGCTGGAACGATAATATTTATTTTTCTACCTATCATTTAAATTTTTAGCTCTACAAGTTAGCCTTTGACGGCAATCTCACCTTATGGGAAGTGATGATGCAGTCTAAGATGGTAGCGGGCTAACCTGTTAGGGGTATGGAAAACCTATACTCCTAATTGGTTTCTACGCGACATCGTGCCGGAACACTAAATCGCTTGACGACACGCCTTTGGCGGTAGGGTAGTAACTAGCTACGGCCGCAGCCTCCCACCAGACCAGACCCGAGCCGGGAATCGAACCCAGGACCTCACACTTTATAAAGCGACAGCGCGCGTGCTGCGCCACGGAGGTCGTCAAAACTTTAAAAAAAGCTATGTTTATTGGCACGTGACAAGTTATACTTCATTGGCGTTGATAACAAATTATTTTGTGCCGCATTCAAAAATTGAATTATGGTAAAAAATAGACCAACGCAAATACCTACTACAAATAGAAACTAAATATAACTAACGTTACCTATACCTAAATTATAATGGAATGAAAATATACTTTATTGCACAATATATAATAAAATAAATATAAGACAAACAAAGAAACGCACACACTCACAGTAAAGAAAATAAGTGCAATAGGCGCTAAAGATTGATCTCTGCACCTAGCACTACCTAGGATAAAATATAAATAAAGGCAGGGTTGGGGTGTACGATTATAAATAATAAAACATCTTAAAATATAAATAAATACAAATACCTAATATAACATTTTATATAGAATATATTATACATATATACAAAAAATGCCAATAAAATACAATAAAAACGCTATTTATAGATAAAAAAAAGATGTCATGAAATTAAGCCAGAAGGAAGATTACTACTATCTTAACAAATAAAAATAATAAATAACAATATTAGGAACAAATAAAAATTTAAAATTACTAAGTAAATAAAAGAAACAGCATAACACTTGTAATTAGTTGTTCATTATACGTATAATTAGTACAACTCCAATAAAATAATCACGAGGAAAAAACTAACTATCTGTGTGCATCTGTGTTTGCAGTATTGGTTCCATTCGGAAAATTACACTCTTATCGGTTATTTACAATGTGACAAATGAAATAGGTATAGGTAGGTACTATTCAATTAAAGAACATTTAACAGACAAGAATATATAGTTACTACATACATTTATAAAAGTTAGAATTAGGGCGACATTTATAAACAATTACATTTTACGTTTGACATATTGATTGCCCATAAACATAAATTTAACATTAAAATTTTATTATTTATATTGAATTTGGTTGTAAGCATCTTATCTTCAACGTAACACCAATGTACCGACATATTCTATGCAAAATAAATGATTTGATTTGATTTGTATATAATATAACATAAAATGTTTTGAAATTTAATAATATGTACTGGTATTTGTACTAATTATTATAGCTTATTTTTTTTTTGAATATTTTGAATATTTTTGAATATAAAATCTTTATTATAACAAATTTAACTAGAATATTGTGTACCGTGATACGGAACACTTCGTGTGCGAGACTAACTCACACAGAGCCTGTGTTTTTTAAGTTGCTATTTAGAATGCTAATGTTATTGTAATCTCATTTATTTATTTATATAACTTTATTGCATAAACTTTATATAGGACATAACATACATGAAAACCCCGGCTAAGCTTGTTGTGGGCTTCTTCTTAGACCGGGGCGCGTTTGGAACCCTCATAGCTTTAGTTTTAAGTTTACGAATGTAGTCATCACCATGAAATAACTACTATGTAAATTATTGACGCGTCAAAAGTGTCTTTTTAAGGACTATTTGAATAAAGATTATTTTGAATTTGAATTTGAAAAAAAAGACAAAAGCAATAAACAACTAGCGACCTTATCACTAATAGTGATCTCTTCCTGGTAACCATTTCATTGAAGATGATGAATTAAAAATTACAAAAAAGCTATATACATATACACTAATAACTACATGCTACTACATATTGCATCTTGGCATGGCACTAGGCCCAGGCGAGATGGCAGACACGCGCTAACTTGTCATCGAATAAAAAAGGATCGTATTAAAAGGTACATTCACGGGCCGCGTTCAGGAATTGATTATACGGCGGCTTATCGGCTTTTATAACTTTTCGCGACAGCCGCCGTAAAATCGGGGATCGGGTTTTTTTACGGAGGGCGAAATACATAAACACAAATGTATTTAACAGATTGGGGCGCGGCGCTCGTGCGTCGTAACCGACGGAGCTGTTACGTTTTATCGCTCGCTCGGACAGATTGACTTCACGTTGACATCTCTGTAACAGTTGACACCAATACTAAGCAAGAAATCATTTGCAAAGTAATGTTGTATTAGCAAGTAGCGGTGATAGCCTAGTGGTTAGGGCGTCAGCGTCAGAGGTCGGCGGTTCGAATCCGGGCAAACACCTCTAACTATTCGAAGTTATGTGCGTTTAAAAAAAATTTAAATATCACTCGCTTCAACGGTGAAGGAAAACATCGTGAGGAAACCTGCACGCCTGAGAGTTCTCCATAATGTTCTCAAAGGCGTGTGAAGTCTGCCAATCCGCACATGGCCAGCGTGGTAGACTATGGCCAAACCCTTCTCATATTGAGAGGAGACCCGTGCTCTGTAGTGAGCCGGCAATGGGTTGTTCATGATGATGATGATGATGATTGTATTAGCAAGCCGTAAGTGTCCACAATTATTTATCACTTCGAGGTCAGGAACTATAACTGAGAGTGTGCTTAGGAACAATTCGATTTAGTTCGACCGAGAGAGTCTGCGCCGTTATTGTAAAAACTAGATAAATACGCCAGTTAAATTGAAACATCTCTTCCAAAAATATCCCTAAACTTCTAGCACTCGTGGCGTCCATTGTTATTGCTATTTTTCGCGGACCAATCACTTGCCACCGTTTTGGCGGGAACCAAAACATGGCGGCACGACATGATGACAACAGTAGGTAATAGTATTTATACGTATACATCTGTATACGTATAAATACAGTTACCTACTGTTGTCATCATGTCGTGCCGCCATGTTTTGGTTCCCGCCAAAACGGTGGCAAGTGATTGGTCCGCGAAAAATAGCAATAACAATGCTGCTATTAATCTTAATAGCAGTTTAATTAATAAATACATCATGATGTATATATAGCTTCTTAGAATCACGGCGATAATGTTATGTAGTTAATATCCCATGGACACGTACGAAGTACTTTGCTTCATCCTTTTTAACGCAAACACCTGCGATGCCCTTACCCGATATCTATAATTTATCCATCTTAGGCCGCTTCGACATTTAGTCAAGCGCTGGTCTAGATGACTTCTTCTTCTTCTTGGTCGCACACTTCATTACTGAAGGTCGTGTCCACATGGAAGTGCCTTCGCTAAGTTGGTAACTAATGCCTTCCACTCTGTTCGGTCCTCGGCTTTTCTGATAGCAGTTGTAAGTGGAAGGCCAGTGAGTGTTTTCACCTGATCAGTCCAGCGGCTAGGTGATCGGCCACGCGGTCTTTTCCCCTCTACCTTACCCACAACTATAAGTTTTTCCAAGTTACTTGGCAGCCGTCGGGCAATATGACCAAAATAACTAAGAATCTTTTGGAAACATATGGTAGAGAGTCTGACGTCAACACGAAGCTGCTGCAGGATTGACAGGTTGGTACGCATCGCGGTCCATGGTATTCGAAGCATCCTTCTCCAACACCACATTTCAAAAGCATCAATTCTTTTTCTGTCCGCTGCTCGAATCGTCCATGCCTCAGATCCATAAAGGAAGATAGAGAAGACAAAAGTTCTTACGAGTCTCTTTTTGGTGTTATTCGAGATCTTCCTGTTCTGCCAAATTCTTGTTACTATATTATATTAGAAAAAAACTAGATGACTATATTATATTAAATAAAAAACAAACTCCTACGAATAGGTTATAATTAGACGCAACAGATTCAATCCAAAAAACACAAAAATTTTGTTGTTTCTGATAAAGTCAATCTCAAAGAAATCTCATAAGGATGTATCACAGATACAAAAATCTAAAACCAAAAACCAAAATTACGGTAGACATACTTAACATATTTCAGTAAAATGTGGGTTGGATATATCCTACATATTTTTAAAGAATATGTATAATATTCTATTGCCAGTATAACATCAAATAAAAAATAAACTAAAGTAAAATAAAAACTATAAAGGGTCCATATAAGTATATTGCATATAAGTATATTGTGCTCGATCTTTATAATTTCAGTAGCATGTAGTATTCTCTGAACCTTGGTGCGAAACCCTCTGGTGAGTCAGTCTGGCAGTCACCATTTGAACTACCCTACTACAAAAGCAGTGCGTAGGAATAACTGTAACTTTTAACCTCTTGGGAGATGCCAGGTGACCTGGTTAAGACAAGGCCCAACTACACTGCACGGTATCGCCATTATCAACGTCGAGCAAAAACACTACAAACACTGAAAACAGTACCATAATGTTCAGCTTCCGACAATCTGCAAATTAAGAAAAGAATTACCAAAATCTTTTATTAATTGGTGAATTATACAATATGTGAGTATACCTAACATACAATCGTATTGACAAACTCCTATTTTTTATATAGATAAAAATGTGTTTTTTTTGCAGCACTACAAAGATGTATTTATATCTTCTTTACAATTATTTGTATTTTTCCAAGATCTACAGACATATCTCACCGCGTCGGTGCGTTCCTTTGATGGAAGGTTTATGACTCGAGTGTCGGAGAAGTTGAGATTGGATATTCAGATATTCGGATAATCGTGTTTACATTTTAACGATTGCTGCTAACGAGTTCCAGACAAGCAAATTTAATTATTATACCAACTTGGCATTGAGTGTTTTCGCAAATAGAGCGGTCATACTCAAATAAATCAATGCGCACGCCTATTTACTTACGTGAATAATAAATAATTACCTGTATAACTTATTTAGTCCATTTGTAGGTACATCTGCCTAGTTGATCTTTTTTTTCCACGCTGGGAAATGCGTTTACGCATCCTCTTACCCTTCGTTTACCATCTTCCCTTCAGATGGAGTACGTGGGACTCTCCGGCGGCCAAACCCACTAAAACCCAGCGCCTGGTGGCTGGGTCACGGGAACACCCGCGGCACTCGACCGCAACAACAATTGACCTTTGTCTGGTGGGAGGCTGCGGCCGTGGCTAGTTACCACCCTACCGACAAAGACGTGTCGCCAAGCGATTTAGCGTTCCGGCACGATGTCGCGTAGAAACCAATTAGGGGCGTGGGTTTACCATAGTCCTAACAGGTCAGCCCGCTACCATCCTAGACAGCATCATCACTTACCACCAGGTGAGATAGCAGTCAAGGGCTAACTTGTAGTGTGTAAAAAAAAAAAAGACCTAGTCCTTAATGTTCAACTATGGATCAGGAGATCCTACGTTCGATTTCTACGCCGGACCAAAGAATTTCTATTAACATTAAAAGCAATATTTTTTTAAAATATTTTTTGTCCGTTATCGGGTATTTTAAACCGCAAAAAAAAACTTTGTTTGGCTATTTTTATGCTCTGTTATTGGTTTTAAACTCATTCTGGAAGTATTCCAATTAGGAGATAATATTAGCCCCCCCCTCCCCCCCCTCCGTAGGAGAAGGCCGGTGCCTAACAGTGGTTCGTTAATAAACTGGCTATGATAATGATGATCACGATGTATGTAGTTATATTGACTTTGCATTGTAGTCATAGTGACAAAGTAGCCAACTTACCACGTTCTGGAGCAGCGACTTTATAGTATTGTATATAGGTATGTCTATATCCAACCAAATCAACATGCCCTTTGACACTTGGGTGACATTGACAACAAATATGTGTTACTTCCATTTGAGCGATTGATACAAGTGGTACCACAGGATATTGTGGATCACTTTTTATTTTTTATACACCAAAAGTTAGCCCTTGACGTCATCTCACCTGATGGTAAGTGATGATGCAGTCTAAGATGGTAGCGGGTACGGTACCTGTTAGGGTAGGGTAAACGCATACTCCTAATTGGTTTCTACACGACATCGTGCCGGAACGCTAAATCGCTTGGTGACACGTCTTTGTCGGTAGGGTGGTAACTAGCCACAGCCGAAGGCTCCCCCAGACCAGACTCGAGCCGGGAATCGAACCCAGGACCTCCAACTTTCTAATGCGACAGCGCGCGCACTGCGGCTCGGAGGTCGTCAAAATCACTCACTTACTTGGCGTACTCACTCACGTACGCAACAGCAGCAGGTCGGCCCTCAAGGTAAAGCAGAACAAAGTGTCGCGACGTCATCTCTAGTAAGTTTTATTACTCAAATAAATTTGGAGACATTTTCTTCAGTGTCTGAACGACATAACATAAATACCTACCTAAGTTAATAATAGAGCCCGCCAAAGTAAGTAGGAGCTGCACGAGTACCTTAACCCCCTAGCTTCTGAAACGTTGATCAAAATAGCGAATTGACTCTTAATCGTTGATTACGTGCTGTGGTTTGAAAATTTGAAACAAGTACACCTGACAGTATACACCTTATCTCCAGGATGTATTTACACAAAGTTTATCATAATCGGTTGAGCATTTAAAGGCGTAGCGTACAAACAAACCCACGAATATGCACTCATAATATTAGTTAGGATGTTTGTAGATAACTCCAAAATCAGTCGGTCCATCCTATCTGGTCACCGATTGAGTCAATGTTACTTATCTACAATAGATTTAATTATTGTTGCTAGTTTTACCACAACTAGACCCAACGATGTACGGTTATCAATTCGGAAACGTTTGAAAAGTAAACTTTTTTATGTAAATGAAGGGCAAACGAGCCGAGGTCACCCGATTTTAAGTGAATCGAACCCAGGACTTAATAATGCATATAGTACATCTGCGCTCGCGCTGCATCACTGATGTTGTCACTTGCTTACTTTAACAGCAATTTGTTTGATTTGCCAGTTTTGATATTTGACCGTCTTTCCTGAAACTAGAGGGCAGTAGAAAAGTTTGATAGCGTTTTACAACACATCGTAATATTTCCCGCAATTTTATAGTACAAAGTTCCCCGACCGAGGTAAAAAATAAATAAGCGGAGTTCTTAACGGACAATTTATGGCGGAAACTCCGGGAAAACTCAAAATGCTAAGCGATGGCGCGCGTAAAAAAGTTTTCCATTTTTATACTTAATGAAAATTTCCTGATACTCGGGGGTATGATTTGCGTTTAATAAAAATGTTGTTACGCTTTTTTGGCAAGTGTTTCTTCTGATGATGCTACCTAAGTGATCATTTTTATGTCTAACAGTGTGCAGGAACACTCAACTGTTCCACTTAGATTATGGTGTGATATCTCAATAGATTACACGCAAATGACAAATTTCCTTACAGTTCAGTGATAATTGTAACGGCTGCCTATTCTTTCTTTTCGTGCTTATTTAAGAAACGTCTGAAGTGCTTATATTTTGTGTTGATGTTAATTTCTAGATAAATTGGTGCTAAGTTTAGCAAAGATAAACTTTTGTCCAGTCCAACTTTTTGGAAAGGTAGACCGGGTTATTAATAGAGCTTCATCATCATCATGATCCACCCATTACCGGCTCACTACAGAGCACGGGTTTCCTCTCAATATGAGAAGGGTTTGGCCATAGTCCACCACGCTGGCCATGTGCGGATTGGCAGACTTCACACGCCTTTGAGAACATTATGGATTACTCTCAGGCGTGCAGGTTTCCTCACGATGTTTTCCTTCACCGTTAAAGTAAGTTTTTTTTTGATTTTTTAAAAACGCACATAACTTCGAAAAGTTAGAGGTGCGTGCCCGGATTCGAACCGCCGACCTCTGATTAGGAGGCTGACGCCCTAACCACTAGGCTATCACTGCTTAATAGAGCTTACCTAGACGTAAATATCGTGAGAAAATAACAAAAAGATTATATTTGTGTTAAAAGCATTTTATTTTAGTGGTATCAGCATTTCACTGCGAATGCGGTCGCGTACTGCTCCTGGTTAGAAATCAACTTAAACTAATTAATTAATTAGAACAACTTTACTATTATTTTGCGACCCACCTACAAATACATACAGACAACAAACTATGTATATTAAAAATAAACATATGACTGACGGATCGGGCAAAAATTTAGCGTGCACGCGCTGCGCCATGGAGGTCATCTGGTTACGATACTCCGAGACCAACCGTATGCATCCATCTGATTAAACAGCCGTAAGTCATAAAGAAGTAAACTCCTCAATCAGATATCCCTGTATATTCCGCATAGGCACACCCGTAGCTGTATATCCCCTAAAACCTTCTATATACCTTTCACTAAATCACATCTTGGGAAACAAGCTCCAATTATACGTATGTGTGCAAAATATAATGAGTTATCTAAAACGATACCTGGCATCGACATATTTCATGACTCGGCTATTTCTTTCAAGAAAAAACTGACTGACCATTTATCCCATCTGTAACTGTTAATTGTTTGTTTAGAACATTACCTTTCTTTTTTTATTTTTATTTTAATTAATTTAATTATGTTTTAATTTCTTGTATTCAATTAGGTTTATTGCTTTTTTTTTGTTCTTAAATCGGTTGTAACGTAGTGTTTGCATTGTGAATGTTGCGTACACTTATTATTGATATACGTATCAGTGTGTGTAATAGTGTGTAATTATGTGGCGAGTGTATGATATGTATATTGTTAGTGTTCCTTTTAAATAAATAAATAAAATCATCACAAAACAAAATGGTGGCTGGTTTATATAAACAAAATCTGTTTCCACCAATGCTGTTATTGATATCAATGAACAAAAAAAAAAAAAACTTGAGAGGTGTCAAGGGACACCCGGATGGAACGAAGTTCCTTTCGATTAATTAGTGAAGGAATTGTAATAAAATTTTATTTTATTTAAGTTATAATATTTTTTTTTTTTTATTAACAAATACAATGTTATATAAACGTAATCAGAAGGCTCAATTTTGTACTCCATCAGCAATATCCGGAACTTGTGCAGAAACACTGTCAGGATTCATTTATTATTTACAAAAAACCTGTATACACTCAACAAAAATAATCGTCGCGACACCACACTGTTCAATGCGAAATAGAAATGAAAATATCTGGCTTGCTTTCTATAAGAGCGAGAGAGAGACAGAGAAACATGCGATGCCGCACAGCTTACAATAACAAAAAATGTCGTGACAACTTTTCGTAAGATTTTTTTCCGTCTAGCCCCCTTCTAGGAACGTCGTTCCAAAATTACTTTACTTTGCGCTTATGCTGTCGCTTATGTAAATTGATTTTCTTAAAGATATAGTGCAGTAGTTACAAACTACGTAGCGTTCCCCAGAAAGTAAAGTGACTCAGTAATGAGGTGCGAGGGCAGTTATTCTTCGTTACGTATCACTTGACCCCTCTGTCCATTACTTATTCAGCCTCCGAGGTATACGCAATTCGTACAATTTAGATTACCTCTTTGTTCTATCTTATTGACCGAGCGAATTTATTCAGTTGAGTTTGCACTTTGCCCGTCGATCCGTCTCACAAAGCTTTATTTTAAATCCCTATCTTTACTACTAACTGCCTCGTTGGTGAAGTGGTGAGCATTCCTGCTAAGAATATCTCTCTCTTTTTTGTGCTCTAGAAGCGTAGGGTAGGAGAAAACAGAGAAAAAAAAGAGAACACATTGCGGGGTTGCGGGGTTAAGTAAATCGGAGTTACGAGAGTTGTGTTCCCTTAGTTTCTCAAGCTTGCCTAAATATTTCTTCTTTCAGAACTTCTTTCCGAGGCTGGCCAAACAGCCCGGTTACGTTGACGCAACCAAAAGGGTTTGTATAGATATACACAGTCCTAATCATAAAAAAGTGTTGTGCGGGAGTGCTTTGTAAGAGTTGTAAGATAATAAGAACGAAATTAAATAGAAATATTGTTTATTTTGCGATGATTAGGCTATCAGGTCAGTGGTCAGGGCGTCAGCCTCCTAAACAGAGGTCGGCGGTTCGAATCCGGGCACGCACCTCTAACTTTTCGGAGTTATGTGCGTTTTTAAAAATTAAAAAAAAAAAAAAATATCATTTGCTTCAACGGTGAAGGAAAACATCGTGAGGAAACCTGCACGCCTGCGAGTTCTCCATAATGTTCTCAAAGGCGTTTGAAGTCTGCCAATCCGCACATGACCAGCTTGGTGGACTATAGCCAAACCTTTCTCATGTTGAGAGGAGACCCGTGCTCTGTAGTGAGCCGGTAATGGGTTGATCATGATGATGATGATGATTGTTTAATTTTATACACTACAGTTAACAATACTTAGATTTGCCCGTTGTACTAACGCAAGATGACCTTGTTTAGAGCATCACCAATCATTTTACTCGTGCAATCTGTTTACAAATTGTATACAGCGTGCATACAGCTTCCAACGTGTCCAGTCCAATACAACATAGTGCTGGGAAGGCCTCGACACTGCAATTCGTTGGCAATGTTTGCGAATGCTCGTGATTTCCACGCGACCACAAACGTCCAATCAAAACAAACAAAAGTACCAATTCCCACCTTTGCACATTTGCCTCCTTTGCTGCCAGGCTGGACGGCTCCCTATGGAGGTCGGGATATGGTGCATTCGTGGGAACGAGGGGACATTAGGAACCTAGTTAGATCGAAAATAGGCTTTGCTTCTAATCTAGTTATAATACTAGTCGATGCACGCGACTTCGTCCGCGTAGATTAGGCGTTTTTAAAAACACCTATGGAATTAGCCATCAATTAGAATAAGTTTGCTATGGCAAGCTGAAGCTGTAGTTATAGTTCATCGACGCGAAATACAATTTTTTGTAATTCCCGCGGGAAGTGTAACGGGATAAAAAGTATCATATGTCCGTCTCTTCGTTCTAAGCTACCTCCCCACCGATTGTCAGTGAAATCGGTTCAGCCGTTCTTGAGTTATAAATAGTGTTACTAACTTTATAAAATAATGCGTCCCGATATAAATATTTTAAACACACGCAAACACACACACACACACACACACACACAAACACACACGCACATACTGCATGCTTTTATTATATAATTGTTTTTATATTTATTTTTGTAAACTTAATAACTCTCATTGCAATTTTTCTATAACTGGTACTATTTGCTAGTTTGGAGGTGGACAATTGACATTATTGCTACACCATACTATGTATTGTTCATTGTTAATTAGATTTAATACAATAAAACAATATTCAACACAACTTTCTTTTATATACTCGTATATATAGATTTTAATATAGTTTTATAAGGTACACTCGACCTCCGTGGCGCAGTGCGTGCGCTGTCGTATTATAATGTTCGAGGTCCTGGGTTCAATTTCCGGCTAGAGGCTGGTCTGGAGGGAGGCTTCGGCCGTGGCTAGTTACCACCCTACCGACAGACGTGTCGCCAAGCGATTTAGAGTTCCGGCACGATGGCGCGTAGAAACCAATTCGGACCTAACAGGTTACCCCCTACGATCCTAGACATCATCACTTACCACCAGGTGAGATGGCCGTCAAGTGCTAACTTGTAGTGTATAAAAAAAATGATTGCACTTAATTGTTTTTATATGGTCTATGCCTGAAATAAGTGATATAAGTATTATTGTTATCAATGAAATCAAGTCAAATAGAAATCAAATCAAATCAAAACGTAATTCTTCATGTTGGCCTAACAGAGGCAAGTCAGGCACATAATTATGAAGGGTTCAATACATATTAATTATTCCATTAACGTGTGGTGATGGAGATAACTATACTCGTTAACTTGTCATACTTAAAATTCCATTTCTATGAGTCTAAAGTTCTAGATTGAGGCCCGAGCTAGTTTGTCGGGCCATATTGGGAGTGGGGTATTTGGGGGAGCAATTGAATCCATGTTTCGGCTCCGGCGGCTCGGAAAGGTTATCGATGCTTGCGATTCGCCGTGTTCTGGTTTCACCAATTAATCCTACCGTTAGATACCCGGGCTTCAATTGCTTGCTTGTGCAAATATCTCTAAGCTATTTCAGTAACACCGTTACCACTTCTAAAGTCACTGGAACTAGCAAGGAACGTGTTATTTACTTATTAATATTATTATAACTTCTCATGATTATTATCTTGTTTTTTAAAGCTATTGCATAGCTTCTATCGAGGGCCTTGAGCGCGGGGACCGAATCCAGAAATTCCGTAACGAAAAAAAACTCACGCTCCCTAATCCAACGGGCACAGCGGTGATACGTTTTACCATATAGATATTTCGCCTCGGCAATTACAGTTGCCGTGGAACAGCGGTTATCACGTATGCTTTTTGTGCAGCAAGTCGTAGGTTTGAGCCTGGGGTACGTCTTTATTTTTTTTATCACGTTTTTTTAATTTTTATTATTATGACAAGCATTTTTATTTAGTTTCACCTGTCCCGTTGTCTGTCTGTAATCAAATCTAGAGTTAAATTTTACTCATTTCCCTTTTGATTTTTTTTTTATTAATTTTATCAAAAAAACCTCAATATTTTTAAAATTATTATTTTCATTGTTGTTTTTGAAATATTAATGATTTAGTTGATAAAAAATGCTATGCAATAGCTTTACCGCGGCAGTCACCGAGTGCCACACGTCTTTTATTATGATTACACAGATTAGCCAATGTCAAGTTTATAGCAAAGAATTGAAGTTAGGGACAAAGGGTGGGAAACTTCGCACTCGGCTGACGCGGCTCCCTCAATCCTTACCTGTTAACCATTCAAAAAACTAGCCACCACACAAACGACACCAAAACTATGATGTCAACAACACAACCAAATTGGAATTCTTCTTAAAAGTAAACCTGTTGTCTAAATATATTTGAATAAGAAGTCAGGCCCAAGACCGTGGCCATTGGAACTCTCTACAAAATACCTATGTCCAGCAGTGGACGTCTATCGGTTGAAATGATGATGATGATGAAGAAGTCAGGACTTTCTTATCCGTTATCGTGATCCATAAAGGTAACTAACCGAAATAAGTAAGTTTCTATTCCGTTCTAAATACGAAAAATTTCAAAATAGTAAAGTTTTTTCTTTTAAATTCGGGCTTGAGCAGATTTTTTTGTGATAAATATATAATTCAGACCCTTATCTGAAAGTACGAAATCGTCAAGGCCAAAAGTAAATCTTAAACAATATCTCTAAGAAATTAGAATATCTATTAGGATTTGAATAACAAATTGACTAAATGAATAGATATGAATAATAAACGATACCAAAACGACGTCAAAACCAATTTCGGTATCTCGATGCTCTTTAAGTTGTAATTATTAATAACTGGACGGTGGTATGTTATATCTATTGAATAAAATAGGAACACCATGCCACTCCGCGATAAAGAATAGGTCCCTTACAAATAAACGTGGCATAAGGTCGAAATTGTTAAACAGTGGTTAGTCACACTTCAACTGACAGAACCTTTCAAATAACAGAGCGGGACAAAACACTGCACAAATGTTCCATTATACTACGTTTTTTTGTAAGGCTCTAGAGGTTTCTACATATTACCTGTGTCTAGCTGTGAAGTAATCGATTGAAATGAGAATGATGTTTTAATACTTCGTTACTTATTTATCAAAATCTTATTAAAATACATATTACCTATATTTCAAGCAGGGGTTCTGTTCCAACTATTTCATCGAGCCTATTTGACCACGGTTGGATGTACCTACTCGTATATGATACGATCCTAGTTATGATATTGACCAAACGCATTTTAAATATATTTAACATAATCAATTTGCATCAATAATGTAAAACTGTATTTAAGATTCTTCCTCATATATATTTTTTTTAAATATCATTAAATTTAGTAAGGTATACCAGAATTTTTTAAAGTGCTTAGTTTCAAAACCGCTTTGCTTCTTTGGCAAAGTCCGCGAAAGCAGAATAGAAGTAGGTTTCAAATTGTACCAGTTTAGCAATTTGGACTCAAATTGTTCCAGTTCTGAATTTTGAATTTGCATAAAAAAAATTGATTGATGATTGGTGATAGCCTAGTGGTTAGGGCGTCGGCCTCCTAATCAGAGGTCGGCGGTTCGAATCCCGGCGCGCACCTCTAACTTTTCGGAGTTATGTTCGTTTAAAAAAAATTATAATATCACTTGCTTCAACGGTGAAGGAAAACATCGTGAGGAAACCTGTCGCGAGAGAGTTCTACATAATGTTCTCAGAGGCGTGTGAAGTCTGCCAATCCGCACATGGCCAGCGTAGTGGACTATGGCCAAACCCTTCTCATATTGAGAGGAGACCCGTGCTCTGTAGTGAGCTGGTAATGGGTTGTTCATGATGATGATGATGATTAAAAAAATGTAATAAAATAAACGTCTTATTTAAACGGTAATCGATACTCTCACTTAATAGCGTTAAGTACTCTTAAAAGTGTACAGTTTAATACTCCACAACAATACAATTGAGTGCTGATATTTAGTCCTAAAGTGACCGCCGTCCAACTGGCCACCCAACTTCGCCGTGAAGAGGGTCCAACAATAACAAAATACACTTTATTGTCCCGATTGTTTCGTGATAGAGAAATTTGCGGAACCTCCTTACAAGATTACCGGCCCAGAACAAAGGACCTGCTCCTCTTATTTGTGTTAGGCTGCGAACACACTGGCATTGCGCCTAGCTAGCTGTACAACTGTGTGCCAATGTATATTTTTTATTCCAGTACACGCACTATAGGAATAAGACTGATATTTGGGATAAAAGAAAGTTTAAATTCAAATTCAAATTCAAAATAATCTTTATTCAAATAGTCCTTAAAAAGGCACTTTTGACGCGTCAATAATTTACATAGTAGTGATTTGATGGTGATAACTGGATTCGTAAACTTAAAACTAAAGCTATGAGGGTTCCAAACGCGCCCCGGTCTAAGAAGAAGCCCACAATAAACTTAGCCAGGTAAATTTTATTTTTGTAATCACCATCTCACATGCCACTTAAAGTTATATTAAGAGCTATCTTATAAGAGCAATATTTCACACCCATGCTTGTTTATCATTAACGTAATCCTTTACACTATAGTAGGACTTTTCTACAAGCTTACGTTTTATATAAACTTTGAACGCTTTTATAAGGCAGGTTGGCTAAGAGAGTGGTGATTATAAACCACTACAAGTTAAGCCTTCACTGGTATCGCACCTACTTGTAAGTCATGATACAGTCTAAAATGGTTGCGGATACTTAAATTGAACCCTAAACCCTAATCGGTTTATACGTAGCATGGTACTGGATTGCTTAGTCATGTAACGCCACTTCTTTCAGACCAGAAAGTTATAGATTTCAAAGTTGCATCTATCGAGATCGAAACATGACTTAATTTTGAGGTGTTTGTAACATCCAAAATATCCTTGAAATTGCAATTAAAGCTAGGTACTTTGTAATTATTACAAAGCTCAATAGTAATAATTACAAAGTTAATAAAAAATACTTGGGAAAAGTAAAATTTAATTATTCTCAATTAGATAGATTTTTTAAAGCTAAGAATATGCAATTTAATTTCGTGGTTATTTTCGGTGATTTTGTTTTTAAGTCTCTGACATAAATAATCATGAATATATAAAATTGGACAGTTATAGCCAAGCATGTTTGTAATCATCGGCTACAACTTGCAACAGCCAAGCTATGGTTATAATATAACTCTATCCATGAAGAGGCCTATTTTGCCATGGAGACTATCCAGTGTTGATGATGAAGAAGATAAGTGTTATCAATGATATAAAATGACAGGGCAGATGTTTAAATTATCGAGTGTGGTAGCACCCTTACCGGTCTTACATTCGGAACAAAGCGATCGTAGTTTCGGTCTTGGCAAATATTTTTGTAAAATATTACCTTTTGTACTTTCTTTTGTCCAATTTTACCAAATTACGTGGAAGCGAAGGAAGGGTTTTGTATTTAACGGCATATGTCGTACGTAATAGTTTTCCATTGAAGCGTTTATTGCCATCTGCGACTTTGCTAATTTCCAAAATTTTGCGTAAACCATCCCAGGCTAAAAAGTCCGTTTCTGTGTTTATTTTTAAATGACCTCTCAAAGGTCTGCCTTTTAAAGGACTATTTGTATTACGATTATTTGAATTTGAATTTATTGTTAGGTTCACCTTCATTATCGCAGACGGTAATTCAGAATTCTCAACGGAAATCAGAAAACTTAAAATTCAATCGGTTAAGAAATATTTTATCATATTTCAACACGTTTCAAGTCTTCAATTGATTGTTATTCTGAAGGTTGGATCAAAGTTTTGTCTTCTAACATTTTGCTTTATTATCTAAGACTGAAAACTTTAGATTATTATTGTGACAGAGTTTTGTATCTTTCTTATAATTTATAACATAAAATGAGACTACAAAGAACCTGAAATCTAGACACGAAATCGTCGTAACTGTTAAACATCAGTTACAGGATTGTGACGGACACAAACGGATGTGTGTCTTAGAGCCCGGACACCAGCATACGTCACAGTGATGCCGTGCTGCTGGGAGCTATTTGGGTTTCGCTGCTTTGCATAACAGACTAAGAAGTTGTAGATGAGTTAGATAGATACAAGTTCTTGTCGAAATTTGTCAAAACTATCACGCTTAAATAAAATATATGGAAACACATTGTGTGATATAAGAGCATATTATGTAACGACCTATCATAGCGTGATATAAGAACAAGAAAATGAAGAACCACGTAAGATGGCATAAAAAGATCTCTGAGGCACGGGGTTTGATAATACAATTTTTGTAACACCGCCTCGGAGTTGGCAGTTGGTTGGCATGACATTGATCATTTTTTTGACCCCTAATTTCCTTTGGACGGCATGTTATAATAATAAATACATTTATTTGCCAAAATATGGGTAAATAACAGGTTATACATCAAATAATAAATCCCTTACACAATCGATTGTCACCGACAGTGTGCAAATGTTTTAAAAATCAAAATTAAATTATATAAACAACAACTTATTACATACAACCCTCGGCTCGTGGCGCTGACTTATAAACAGCGAACAGATACCGGCGCGGGTTAAATTCCTAGGTTTTTTTTACATAATTCTTTTCGTACAAGTATTCAACTGGTTGTCTAGTTTAGATTCTTTACAGATGTGACAGGAGGGGGCTGACAGAACTGCATTAAGTACTGGAAAATTCAAACAATTACTTTTAAAGTATTTCTTAGGCAGCTTCGGATCTACTTAATATGGGAACCGAGGCAGAAAAGAGACATTTTAGAAGACCATTGTGATCCGAAGATTATTTATTTTTTATTAATATGTCTCACACACTAACAGCGACACGTTTGTGATAAATAAAAAAAAACTCACAAAAGGTGTAATTCTTTGTGACCACGAAAATAAGACGTAACCTTAATAGACTACCTTTTTAATACCGTACTCTTTATAATCTCTCGTTATTTCCATTCTCGACTGTTATTAAATTCCCCAGTTACTATATATTTTCTCTGGCGAGAAAGTGTCCTTCGTCAATCTTACGATTGCACCTTGTATCTATAAAAAACTGGCAAGTTAAATTTTTATCGGAATCTATTCAGTAGTATAGCTTTAAAGGCTAAATTTGCGTGTAGATACTGTGAGAACTTTAGCCTTGTTTCTTTTCTGATAAAATTTAGTCCCCGATTCCCCTGGCAGAGACATCACGTACCTTCTACCAACGTGACGCTTGTACAGTTGGTACGCGCTTTCAGAAATCGACTTAGGATACGTTCATGAATGATAAATTTAGGATTTGTTCAAATGTCATCTGGGCGATTTAAATCAAATTAGTATATGGATGGTACGCACTGTTTATAACATATTTAATTTTTAATCATATATTGGCATCCCTTGATAATGCCTTACCATCTAGAATTCGCCGCCTTCCCAGATCTGGGCCTGTTCTTATCTCACCGTTGAATCTAAGGGCAGACTGTAATCTCACCTTTTTTTTTTATACACTACAAGTTATCCCTTGACGGCTATCTCACCTGGTGATAAGTGATGATACAGTCTAGGATGGTAGCGGGCTAACCTGTTAGGAGGTACCTAAGCTCGCAACCATCTAAGTGGTGGTGGTGGTAAGATAGCACTACATCAAAGAAGCTGGAGGTGGTAGCAAAATAAGAGAAAAGTAAAAAGTATTAATTCCGAAATTGCCTCTGCAAGGCAACGAACTCAGGACTAGCTGCTTATATAATTTTGTTAATAAATAAAAGAAAAAAGCTAGGAAATTAAAAAAATGGTATGCAATATTTGAACCCTTAAACTATACAATTTCTTAATTTTTTAGTATCTTATGGATCATAAAAAAAACTCAACCGAATTGAAAACCTCTGCATTTTTTGAAGTCTGTTAAAAACCTGTGTTTGTGCCGTCGTCTATCCGTACGTACCGGTACGTAGACTAGAGTTCTTAGATCTTGAGCACTATCCTAATGAGATATCTGGACATAACACCTAGGCAGTCGGTGGAGTGTGGACCAAAACTATAAGCGAAGCCCTATTTCTTTATACTGTGTATCAGTGCGGGAGGCGTGCCCGGCAGCTTCCTAACGGCGCTGCTGCAAGACGAATGGCCCCAAACGTCCCCTTCCTTCCGAGCTTTCAACTTAGCGCCATAAAATACTCGAATGGCCTTTTTATTTAGCACCGATCGTTTGTTGCCGTTATAGGGGTCAGTGTGAAGCGGCCTTATGGCGGAGACTATAAAATTTTAAATAGGCGTTAGAATATAAAGCGACTCTTGTAGAGAGCCGTCTCTTTCATTTGATTAATGGGGCACCGCCGCTGTACCTGAGTTTTAACGGCCTTACACTAGCACCGCCTGAACTAACACCTCATGTTGGAAGGTGAGAGGAAAATAGCTTTTACCGTTTTCATCGTGTTATTTTTATTTCCGTGATACACCGTTTTTTTATTTATTTTATACATCACAAGTTTAGCCCTTGACGGCATCTCACCTGATGGTGATGACGTGATCAAGTGATGATGCGGTGTAAGATGGAAGCGGGCTAACCTGTTAGGGTATGGGTATACCCATACTCTTAATTGGTTTCTACACGACATCGTGCCGGAACGCTAAATCACTTGGCGACACATCTTTGTCGGTATGGTGGTAACTAACCACGGCTGATGCCTGCCAACAGACCAGACTCGAGCCAGGAATCGAACCCAAGACCTCCAACATTGTAATGCGACAGCGCACGCACTGCGCCACGGAGGTCGTCAAAATGATATGAAAGTTTGCGCCGCGTCAATAATGTCGACAGTCTCTCTTTCTTTACCTACAAGATTTTCTTTATTTGTACAAAAACAGAAAGAATAAGCAGGTTATAAAAGGCGGCCTTACCGCTTAGTAGCGATCTCTACCAGGCGTCCTTATGATTAGGAAAAGAAAAAGAAAAGTCTGATTGGTCTTTTTTTTTCTGACTGTCTATTAGCTGTACAAACCCTATTGGTTGCCACATTGTAACCGGGCTGTTTGGCGAGCTTCGGAAAGAAGAAATTTTGAGCCCTAGGGCTCGAAGAAACTAAGGGAACGACTGCCTAAGGGCGCCTCCTTTGAGGCCGAACCTCGGCTTAGGCGACGTTTGGGATAACGGGGGGGTCGGACGGTGAGTGGTCCGTGGATGGAGCCCACGTCTGGATGACGTAAGATAGCGGGGACCTCGTCTTCGCCGGCGAACACGGTATGTACCGTATGATTGTGTGGTAGGTGGTACGAGTATGTTGTCAGTAGTCAAAGAAGCCGCAACTACGAGAGGGTTAGGGTGTCGGATTGATTTCTCGAAATCGCTTTTCGTCTGTCTGTAGTAATGTTCAGCAACACTGTACACGTACGTGTTCTGGCTTTTTATTAAAACTACCAGGAGATAATAACGGATAGGAGTTAGTTCCCCGGCTGGTCCGGCGGGCTGGTCGCCGGCTCAACAATTAAAAGCGCTATTTCCATCAATTACCCGGACGTAATTGGGGGCTTAATTTGCGGTCGCTGACAAAATAAACACGTACATGTTTTCCGCTGCTCCGTAACGAAACCTTGTAAGTGACTCAGAATATTTATCACCATTTTTATTTATCATTAAAATAATCCACATATAAATAATTTATCGCACAGACTTAGCTCTGCTGCTTACGCGGTAAAAAAGATCCGTCATTTGACGGATATAGAGACTGCCAGACTTGTATATTTTAGCTACTTTCACAGCATTATGTCATATGGTATTTTATTATGGGGTAATGCTGCTGATATAGACACTATATTCGTTTTGCAGAAGAGGGCTGTTCGTGCGATATATAAATTAGGTCCCAGAGAGTCATTAAGAGATAAATTTAAAGATTATAAAATAATGACAGTGCATAGCCAATATATATATGAAAATTTAATGTATGTTCATAAAAATATTGATAAATTCAAGAAAAAAATGGACTGTAACGCACTGAACATCAGAAGTAAAAGAAAGCTTGTAGTACCGTTTAGTAGGCTGCACAAAATTAGTAACTCATTCAAAGGAAATTGTATTTTATTCTATAATAAATTACCTATTGATATCTTGGAGATGTCTATCAATAAGTTCAAAGTTTTTATAAAACGAAAGCTTGTAGAAAAATCATATTACGATATTAAGGATTATATAAACGATAAAAAAGCTTGGGTGTGAATTGCTCTATCTCCATAGGTACTATAGTTTATTATTAATTTTATTCATTATGTGAGATGGTGATAACGAAAAAAAAGAAAAACCCCGGCTAAGTTTGTTGTGGGCTTCTTCTTAGACTGGGGCGCGTTTGGAACCCTCATAGCTTTAGTTTTAAGTTTACGAATATAGTTATCACCATGAAATAACTACTGTGTAAATTATTGACGCGTCAAAAGTGCCTTTTTGAGGACTATTTGAATAAAGATTATTTTGAATTTGAAATTGAATTTAATACAACGACCGTAGCGAATGCGTGCGGTGCAGCATCATAGCGAAGGAGGTGCCGGGTTCGTCTCCAGCTAAAACCTGGTCCTAGGCAGCGGTTACTTACCAACTTGTTAGCCAATTAAGCCCAGCGATTTCACGTTACAGTGTGATGCCGCATAGAAACTTAGAAGAAAAAAGATTGTTTTTAAATGTTTTTGAGTAACAAAGTTAGATGGTAATCTCAAAAATCCTACTAATATTATAAACGCGAAAGTTTGTAAGTATGTACGGATGTTTGTTACTCATTCATTTAAAAACTACAAAGTGGATTTTTATGAAAATACAATAATATAGCTTATAAATCAGCATAATATGATATGTATATATAGAATATTTTTTCCCTGCAATGTATAAGAGTTATAATCGAAAATTAGACGTGGCTAACGACCTCGGTCGGGTTTGTTTCGCTTACTTAAAACAATAATTTGCCTGAAGATGGTTTGCCTTTACCACTGGGACTGCTACCGGAGCGGTACGCTGCTTCCATAAGTTCCCTTGTTTCGGCAGATCTAAATCTATAAAACTATAGTGTGCTGAAGAATATATTGAGGCGTCATCATCATCATCATGAACAACCCATTACCGGCTCACTACAGAGCACGGGTCTCCTCTCAGTATGAGAAGGGTTTGGCCATAGTCCACCACGCTGGCCATGTGCGGATTGGCAGACTTTACACGCCTTTGAGAACATTATGGAGAACTCTCGGCGTGCAGGTTTCCTCACGATGTTTTCCTTCACCGTTGAAGCATGTGATATTTTAATTGTTTAAAAAAAACGCACATAACTCCGAAAAGTTAGAGGTGCGTGCCCGGATTCGAACCGCCGACCTCTGATCAGGAGGCTGACACCCTAACCACTAGGCTATCACCGCTTCTGATTCAGGCGTACTATTGCTAAACTAAAAAAAAAAAATGATTTGAACACCATTGCCACTTACTGGGCTCATATTGAGTGCAGTAGTTTCGATTATTGTTCGGATTGTGATGAAAATAAACTCTCAGTAAATTATAATTAGTGGAGCTTTCGGGATTACACTGGTGCGGGTGGCGGGCTTAAACTCCCGAACACCCGCCCGGTCATAAACACGGGTAAATCAATACCGATAGACACGTCCCTGGATAACGCATCTATCACAATCTGAATCATTTATTCACATCATAATCGATTTGAGTTCTATGAGAGTTGTGGCCACAGTCCGCCACGCTAGCCAATTTTGGGCTGGCAGATTTCACTCGCCTCTGATATCATAATTGAGAGTTATAATTCGTCCGGGAAAATACAACAGGTCAGCCAGGTGTCCAGCAAAAACCAGTGGGATATGCCAGGGTGGTGTTTAGTTTGGGTTGATTTTTATATAAATTACCTATATTTATTAATTATATTTATTTTATAATAAATTACCTATTGATATCTTGGAGATGTCTTTCAATAAGTTCAAAGTTTTTATGAAACGAAAGCTTGTAGAAAAATCATATTACGATTTTAAGGATTATATAAACGATAAAAAGCTTGAGTGTGAATTGTTCTATTTCCATAGGTACTATAATTGATTATTGATTATGTGAGATGGTGATAACAAAAAAAAAACCGGCTAAGTTACTAGTGGGTTTCTTCTTAGACCTGAGTGCGATTTAAACCCTGTAAGTTTTAGTTTTAAGTTGGCGAGTGTAGTTATCACCATCACTTCTCGAATAGAAATAATGTAATATATATGAACATATATATATAAAAATGTGATATCTATGAACGATAATAGGTTTATATGAAAGCTATTTTTGATTGATTGATAGGCTCCGAACCGTTCTTATTTAATAAATAAATAGTCAAGTGTGTATCTGTCAATTGTTTAGGTAAAAATGGAATCCAAGGATGTGATCTACTTTCAGGTAATTGATAAAATTAGCTTTCCAAATACGTGAGGTTGTGGTTTTCATGTTAATTCACGCCATTTTGAACAAAATGAACGCATCGGTGAGCATTGTTAAGCCCTATTTAAAGCTTGCTCGGTAATAATGTGTTAGGCGCTCGAACCACTGCCAGCGGAAGCGAGTAGCTATCGACTATCATCTCGCTCAAGAAACAGAATTAATCAAGGTATTTGACATGTTAATTGCTAAATATGTAGAGCAGAAATAACTCGTTTAGCAAAGTTAATCATGTGTCTTTTTGAAATATATTAAGACCTATCTCCGACTCACTGCTTTAAATTTGTAAACTTAATCATTTCTGATCTCGTCAAATTTACCATGAGTCTAACACCGTAGCTGGTTAACCAGGCACGTTATGGTAGTTATTTTAAAAATGTTGCATGTCCATAGGATTATAATCATCATCATCATCATGATCAACCCATTACCGGCTCACTACAGAGCACGGGTCTCCGCTCAATATGAGAAGAGTTTGGCCATAGTCCACCACGCTGGCCATGTGCGGATTGGCAGACTTCATACGCCTTTGAGAACATTATGGAGAACTCTCAGGCGTGCAGGTTTTGTTTTCCTTCACCGTTGAAGCAAAGAATATAATAAAATTCAATAAAAAATGTGATTGCCTTAACATTAGAAGTAAAAATAAACTTGTGTCGTTCACTACTAGGTTAAATGAAATTAGAAATATTAAAGGTATACAATTTTATAACAAATTACCAAACGTAATTTCTGGGATGTCTCTCAATAAGTTCAAAGTTTAGATAAAACGTAGCTTCTAGAAAAGTCCTATTATCGTGTAAAGGATTATGTAAATGATAAGCAAGATTGGATATGAAATATTATTCTAATAAGTTACAGTTCTTAAATAATTTTAAGTGGTATGTGAGATGGTGATATAAAGAAAAGTTACCCGGCTAAGATTGCTGTCAGCTTTTTTCGGTTTTGGAACCTTCATAGCTTTATTTTTAATTTTATGAATGTAGTTATTGCCATCAACTCACTAGATACTATTTTAATGACGCATCAAAAGTACCTTTTAAAGATCATTTGAATAAAGTTTATGATTAATCAATTGAACGCTAAAACAATTGGCGGTGCTTGTCGGTAGGGTAATTTGCAACACCTTTGCAAGCCTTCTATCAGACTAAAAGAATTTAAAAAAAATATAATTTCCTAAAGTGCCCCGCCTGCGCCGATAGAACACAGCGCTCATGAAAGAAAGAGGTCTACAAAAATGTAGATATCATAAATATTAATATTCGTATTTCTGTAGTTGACACTTAGCATTAACACTGCTGTGACAATAATCCACTTCACTTCACATTTGACGAGAAACCATGTCGGTATAAATGAATATGTCGTCAAATTCGTTTATAGCCCATCGACAAAACTCTGAACTATGGTCTCGTCAAATCGTTTCTTGTTTCAACGCAGCTGTACATGATTTGTAAGAAAAAAAGAAATACGTTTATTTTTTAGATCAACACAATTACAAATATACACATAACAAAACAAAACAGAGTAACTTATCTAACGCCTATTGTTAACACATTAAATTAGTATTTTAATATTGTGTCGCGCCAATAAAAATTGATGATGATTTGATTTCAGGCATGTCGCTCAGCCAGCGGTGCGAGAGGTGCCTAGAGTTGTTGGCTATGCAACTGGAATCAAGGTTGTCCATTCCAGTGGCTGCACAATTTGCAAACATCGCAAAAGAACAAACAGTCGCGCGCCAGTTAGCGGCAGCGGCGGTATTTGCGTGCCCACAAAGCGATAGAGGTTTCACACGTTTTTTTTAGTGTTATCTTATCATCCAAATTTTTCAAATTCAAATTCAAAATAATCTTTATTCAAATAGTCCTTAAAAAGGCACTTTTGACGCGTCAATAATTTACATAGTAGTTATTTCATGGTGATAACTACATTCGTAAACTTAAAACTAAAGCTATGAGGGTTCCAAACGCGCCCCGGTCTAAGAAGAAGCCCACAACAAACTTAGCCGGGTCCTTATCCAGGGAGCCAAGTCTGCAATTATCATTGTGTCTGTGACAAACGATATCATAGTATTTCGATAAACTTTTTGAAAGTTTGAAAGTCAAACTTTGATAGTAGATTATGGGTCTACTTCTCTGAGGTATATCATTCATTCGGCTTTCTTTTTTCCTACTCCAAGTTAGCCCTTGACGGCAATCTCACCTGATTGTAAATGATGATGCAGTCTAAGATGGTAGCGGGCTAACCTGTTAGTTGTATGATCCATACTCCTAATTGGTTTCTACGCGACTTCGTGCCGGAACGCTAAATCGCTTGACGACACGTCTTTATCGGTAAGGTGGTAACTAGCCACCAGATCAGACACGAGCCGGGAATCGAACCTAGGACCTCCAACATTATAATGCGACAGCGCACACGCTGCGCCACGGAGGTCGTCAAAATTTGAGATTTAAGTAAGAAATTGATTCGCTGCATTTTGAGCCGCAAGCGAACGTGATAATAGAGCAGAGTTTAATGATCAATACAGCTTTATTCGAAAAATACTTGAAAGGACTTTACTTTCAAATAACTCTCAGGCTGGTAATTTTTGCTGTTATCCTTTTGTGTTTTGTAACATGGATTTTGTGACTTAATTAGTACCAGCGGATGTAAAGCAACGTATTGACTTAAAACCGATATAAAGATAAAAAGTTGACAAAGCTTATAGGTTTATTGGTGTGCGGTTTATAGAAAGGTTTAAAGAAAACGATAAAGATTAGTTATTTTGTTATATACGATTAAGTTTTTTATGTTCTTTTATATATGAATTTCTAGTACCAATCGCTAATGTATGGAACGCTTTTTCAGTATTTCTGTTTCCTTCAAATATGAAGAGAAAGAATGGATAGATATTTTCTAGACAAGAACGTATAAAGTTTAATGCGTATATGTTTTGTTTTCACCAGGCATGATAGTCGTCTAGTATAAGCCTGTCGTTATAAAAAAAAACGGAGTGGCGTGTAGGCACAGGATTTAATTTTTTTTAAATTCAGCTTCAGGTAAGCTCCAGCCCACTAGCGACGCAATTTGCAAACACGCGAACAAAGAGTATCGGGCCAGTTAGCGGCAGTTAGCGGCAGTTAGCGGCGGCGGCGGCCACACGAATGCGTACAAAGGGACGCGGCTTTTTGTTGCGGGTAGGTTTAAACTGAATCAGGGACTTTCGATTTAACGAACTCGAAAGTTAGATTGGTGTGCTCTATGTTGCATGCTTTTTTGTTTCGGTGGTCGTGCGCTTACTGACTACCTACCTACTAGAACCCCCACTAACCGCAACCGAGTTGTTGAGTCATGGGGAGACTGTGACGTACACCGCCCGGCCAGCGGCGACCACCGACCCATCGGGTACACAGTCCGGAACCGAGTAGATCAATATGAATATGAGATGGAGGTCCTGGGTTCGATTCCCGGCTCAAGCCTGGTCTGGTGGAAGGCTTCTGCCGTGGGTAGTTTCCACCCTACCGACAAAGACGTGTTGCCAAGCGAAGCAAAGATTTAGCGTTCCGGCACGATGTCGCGTAGAAACCAATTAGGAGTATGGGATTACAATACCCCTAACATGTTAGCCCGCTACCATCTTAGACTGTATCATCAGTTACAATCAGGTAAGATTGCCGTCAAGGGCTAATTTGTAGTGGATAAAAACAAAAGATGCCGTAATATGCGACATTTAAACACGTGTGTGCCTGTGTCCTGCTGCGACCAATCACGAGACGCGCTCGCTCCAGCACGAGTCGTGTGATTGGTCGCAATTAGGATGCTGAAGTCATATGCGTTCTTACCGCACACTACCTTGTCTATGTTTCGTACATTGCGTTTGATTACCTTATGCAACAGCTCATTGTGACGTCAGCATCTCTTGATGATGCTCCGGCGTGGGAGTGAAACGTTGAGGGCGCATTTTAGAAGATTTGTATTTGTGTGATGTATAAAGAAGAAGAGAGAAGAAGAAATAATTATGAAGTGTACCGCAGATTTGCCTTATTTACGTGGATTAAAAAACTAGTTTATGCCCGCTTCTGCGTCCGCGTAGATTAAAGGCTTACGAATATTACAAAGGTCCCGTTACCGAACATAAAGTACTAGTTCATCGACGTCAAATTCGGTTTTGCACAAACCACGCGAGAACCGTCAATTTTCCCGGCACACAAATTAGACCATGTATCAATCTTGTGTAATCTATCTCTATCCAAAATTTCAGTCATATTGGTTCAGCAGCTCCGACGTGAGGAGGACAAACAAACATAATTCAAATTCAAATTCAAAATAATCTTTATTCAAATAGTCCTTAAAAAGGCACTTTTGACGCGTCAATAATTGACACAGTAGTTATTTCATGGTGATAATTATATTCGGAAACTTAAAACTAAAGCTATGAGGGTTCCAAACGCGCCCCGGTCTAAGAAGAAGCCCACAACAAACTTAGCCGGGGTTTTTCTTTTTTTTCGTTATCACCATCTCACATAATGAATAAAATTAATAATAAACTATAGTACCTATGGAGATAGAGCAATTCACACCCAAGCTTTTTTATCGTTTATATAATCCTTAATATCGTAATATGATTTTTCTACAAGCTTTCGTTTTATAAAAACTTTGAACTTATTGATAGACATCTCCAAGATATCAATAGGTAATTTATTATAGAACAAAATACAATTTCCTTTGAATGAGTTACTAATTTTGTGCAGCCTACTAAACGGTACTACAAGTTTACTTTTACTTCTAATGTTCAGTGCGTTACAGTCCATTTTTTATACCATACATACGTGCATTGTGTGTAGTGGACTTTCACAAAGTGTAGGAGGTGTACCTGTTTAAATTCAATACTCTAAGTCTAAAGTAGAAAGGGAGCCAGTAATATCCATCCGTTTTTTTAAGCAATTAAAATATTAACGGTGAAGAAAAACATCGTGAGGTAACCTGCACGCCTGAGAGTTCACCATAATGTTCTCAAAGGAGTGTGAAGTCTGCCAATCCGCACATGACCAGCGTGGTGGACTATTTCCAAACCCTTCTCATAGTGAGAGGAGACCCGTGCTCTGTGGTGAGCCCAGAAAGGGTTGATTATGTTGAATATCCGTCATATACATATCATATTTTTGGATATAGTTTGAAAAAAATACGCAATCGCAAATTTATTTACCAGCTAGGAAAAGTTTGAATGCGATTAAGATTTGTACGTTTAATTGTGCAATTTTGTTATTAGTAGACTTTCTTTACAATTGATTTTAACGGATATTATTTTAACTACTCTTAGTAGAACATCTATGATATAACTATTCAGTTTTATTTAAATACCAGAAGATAGACAAATATTAGAAAATGAGTGTTCGTCTGTTACCATCCTACCGACTAAGACGTGTCGCCAAGCGATTTAGCGTTCCGGCACGATGTGGCGTAGAAACCAATTAGGTGTGTGGGTTTACCATACCCCTAACGGGTTAGCCCGCTACCATCCTAGACTGTATCTTCACTTACCAGGTGAGATAGCCGCTGACTTGTAGTGTATAAAAAAGAATAAGAAGATGAGTGTAATAAACAATGTAGTGTAGTAATAAAAATATATATATAACGGGCTAAGCGGTCCACTAACGCCGAACAATATGGGCGCGGGAACAAAGAGGCACTGGGAATATTGCGAACGGACAAAGAATTGCTGCCAGTTAGCGTCCATTCGCGTCCTGCGCGCCGCAAACAACTCAGGTTTTTAGCGCGCTTTTTGTTGCGGGCTTTTTTCCGAAACGGCCGCACAAAAACGAGGACTTCAGATGCGATCAATGATCAGAAAAGACGGCCAAGTGCGAGTAGGCTGCATGCGCTCACAGGATTCCGTTTCATTACTTATGTAAGAAACATCTTTTAATGCATTCGTATTACTTGTCAGATCAGAGGTCAGCGGTTCGAATCCGGGCACGCACCTCTAACTTTTCAGAGTAATGTGCGTTTTTAACAATTAAAATATCACTTGCTTCAACGGTGAAGGAAAACATCGTGAGGAAACCTGCACGCCTGAGAGTTCTCTATAATGTACTCAAAGGCGTGTGAAGTCTGCCAATCCGCACATGGCCAGCGTGGTGGACTATGGCCAAACCCTTCTCATATTGAGAGGAGACTCGTGCTCTGTAGTGAGCCGGTAATGGGTTGATCATGATGATGATGATGATGATTACTTGCTGATAAATAAATAAATATTACTATAAAGAGGAATACTACTTACTTACCTGCTAATAAAAAAATAAATAAATAGGTATGTATTTTTTTTTATACACCACAAGTTAGCCCTTGATGGTATCTCACCTGATGGTAAGTGATGAAGCGGTTTAGGTGGTAGCGGGCTAACCTTTTAGGGGTATGGAAAATTCATACTACTAATTGGTTTTTACACGCTGGACCGCTAAATAGCTTGGCGACACGTCTTTGTCAATAACTAGCCACGGCCGAAGCAGACCAGACTCGAGCTGGGAATCGTACCCAGGACCTCCAACTTTATATTGAAACAGCGCACGCGCTGCGCCACGGAGGTCGTCGAAAGTTTATTGTCTTTATTAATAGGATATACATAATGAGTTAAATCGATACTGCCTCAGCAATTAAGAGTTAGTAAGTCACCTTCAAGTGAGTTCGAAACCAGATATTTCGAAGTTACGTGCGTTTTAAACAAATGAGTGTCACTTGCTTTAATGGCGGTGGTAATCTTAGAAGAAACTTGCATCTTAGAAGTTCTCCACAATGTTTTTTGGTCTACTGTGGTGGACAACGACCCACACGCTTCTCTGTCTGAGATGTAATGACGAGTGTGCTTAGAAATAAATAATCTTATTCCTGCGCTAGACCACTATACAGCGAGACATCCTTAAGTGTCTACCTCAACTTGCACGGAACATATCCTCGCTGAAAACCGCTAAGATGTGGAACGCATTTCTGGTTCATGCGTTTGGTTCAAGTAGGTAAAATACGAAGTGTTAATACGTATTATTAATGCAAGTGGGCTTGAAGATCTAATCTCAGTTCTTTATAAACATCTGGTTAATCTAATTGACGTGGCATTCCAATCTTCTTTTCCATTATGGAAAATAAATATTACTAGCTTGTAGAAATTCAGTGGTTGCTTTTTAAGTAATCAACATTTTACAAATATACAGATTCACGTTACAGATAAAACTCTACTCTTTGCACTTTCTATGTTATGTTACGTTTTCCTATTGTTATAATATATATATAATTTACGTGTTCTTTACAGAAAAAAAGCTACGAGTGTTCCAACGTAGCCTTTTCTAATAACTATCTCTCATGATTTTAAGTCAAATACCTAGTTTCAACAATTAATTCCCTAGCTTAATTCTAAATGATGTATATAACTCTGAGTCATAATTATAAATCATGTCATTACACCTTTTTGCTAAGATATCACCAGTGATATCTTAGCAAAATTAGGAGGTGATGAAGCAAAAGCAGGCAGCGGAACGGCGCCGGGAGCACGACGCAGACGCGCATCCTCTCCGGCGTCGTAGGGCGGGGCGCAGGCGACGGGCGCACGATCGCCGCCTGCCACCCTGACGAGGAGCTCCGGGTGATGGATGAGAGGTATCCTCACCCGCCGAGCCTAATCCTAGGGTCGTAAGGCGCGCCCAATGTTCCTGGCGCGCCTCAAATGGAGTTAGGGGGCCTCGATCATACGGCCCCGGTGGAGGGTCTGTCTCGTCGGACACCGCTGGTTGGGTTGCGGTCGAGTGCGCGGGTGTTCCCGTGACCCAGCCACCAGGCGACGCGTAGGAGCATCGCTGGGTTTTAGTGGGTATTCTGGTCGCCAACCCGGCCGCCGGCGAGTCCCACATACCCCGTCGGAAGCGACGCCGTCAAAACTGCGTCGCTTCCGGAGGGGATGCGTAAACGCATTTCCCAGCGGAAAAAAAAAAAAAAAAGATATCACCAGTGTGTGATGAAGATAAAAGCCCGCCAACCCATATTGGAGCAGCGTGTTGGGTGTAAACTCAAATATCTTTATTGTGAGCAATTGAGGATGATGCCTTATGATCATATTTATATAATGTTTAAAATAATGCAACTGTAGGTACGTACGTGCCGTATGTCTGTCTATTTTCTACGCATGAATAAGAAAACATCCAGGAACTTTGAAAACTTGAAGTGTAGTAAAGTAGGACTTAAAACTTGAAGGTTAAAGTTGTAACAACCTTTCAACTTCTTCAAGTAAATATACAAGAGATGAAAACGAAGTTAGTTCGAGTGCAAAGTTTACAAGATATTCTGACCTAAAAATATAATAGGATTTAATAAAAATGATTTCAATTCCATTGTAAATTATCTCTTGACCTTTTACAGGTTTGGCAGTTTTAAGATACCCTGTATAACACTTATAGGTTTCTACACAGAACCGTACTGGAATGATAAATTGCTAATTCAGTGTCTTCTGTCGGTAGGTTTGTAAATTTACAAATGGCAGGGATCGATCCTGGAACCTTTATTTATTTATTTATTTATTTATTTGTCGTTGCATATTATGTACACATACCCAGTTTGGGTGTTGCAACTTGGTCTGGAATCGACCGCAGTAGAGAGACCGATTTCAACTATTTTTACTTATCATCGTTTAAAAAATTGTTTACTGTGTAATAACATTTCTCCAATAAAAAATTCTTTGATACTGTGTAAAATTCATTTTCTTTTTCTAAGTTTCGAATGCAGTCTGGCAGACCATTATATATTTTCTCTTATAAAAGCTTCACCATTGGTCCAGGGAGAGAGCTCGTCAAATTGTCATATGCGAATATAAGACGCAATTATTTGTAAATCACATTTGAATTTCACAGACAGACACTTGAATTTTAATTATATGCTCAACATATCTTACTTCCGTATAGCCAAATTTTTTTCCAGAGTAAGTATGCCGCAGAAGAAATAAGGTTTTGGTTTGAATCTTTCTCATGTCTTACTGACTCAATATCTTGACTTAAGGTCATGAAGCATTTTCCATTTGTTCATCTCGATTTTGTGGAACAGGTATTGTGAAACAATGGATACTGGCATTTTAGAAACAAAAAAATATATTACATAAAAAGTCAAGGTGTTTACTCAAAAGTTCCTTCACAGTTCAAGAACCAGACAAAATTACTCGAACATGTAATAGAATTTCCAATTTCCTTGTTGAGTGTACATCTAACGTTCAGCGGAGAGGTAATTTTGAAGGTAAATTTGACGCCAGCAAAACACTTGGGTTGTTCAAAAGTATGTAACAATTTGTCAGCTATTATAACTTCCACGGAATCAATTATGCTTTATTTACGAGGCGAGGGCGCCCACCGCTCCCTCTTCCCACTCGCCTCCCTGATTTGAATAATTCCTCTCAATTTTAATAAATGCTTAAAATTTTTTCCTCCCGAATTTCGTGCTCGATGTAATGTCGTAACTTTTTAATTTTGAAACACAAATAATTTTCTCCTTTTTTCCGCACTTCGGCCAAGGTCCAAGTAATAAAACAAAACAAACTTGGGTCCGGTCCTTTTTGCGTGAACGGGCTTCGGGTCTATCTTCAGAAAATATTAAGACTACGCCACTCGCGTAGCCTTTTCTGAAGTGTATCGTATAACACTTTAACGACCGTTTACAAAGAGGATGTAAACAATCCGTTATGAGCGTTTACTGCGCGCCCATGAAGTTTCACAGCACTCACGTCCCGGAGCTTGGCTCCGTCGCTTCAAATGATTATTGTTGTAAAATGTCAGATCTGTATGAAATACCTTGACTGTCTTAAATAAGGGTTATAATACTGAAGCAAGAATATCAACAATATTAAAGCAATAAGTACTTTTTCTAGCAGTAAACTCTTTGAAGGTAAGCCTTCAAAGGACTTATTGATAGATACTGCATGGCGTATGTAGAAGACGGAAAAAAGAAAGCTATTAGGTATGTTGATTTATTAATTATGTTTCTAAGAAGTTGTAAAATATGCATAAGATTTGAAATAAGATTGAAAAATACACAAGGTATTGTCAGGTTTATTTTTCTAACCATATATTATTGGTTGGGTAGCATTCAAATTGTGAGCAAGTATGAATTATCTAGTAAAATCGTTGCCTTTTTTATTAAAATAACTAAATTGAATATAGTATAGTATAATTTAATCACAAATTATTAATAAAATTAATACGTAAATCTTTAAAAGGTCGTACAACCTAAAAAGTCTACAATCGAAGTACCTACTAAAAGATTAGGCCCCAGTTAGTTTTTGATTTATTTTTCGGTCCCTGATCTGTGATAATAATCACTAGGCCTCACATTGGAGCAGCGGGTTGGGTTAATTCTCTAAAACCATTTTCTCCATTACAATCAATCTCAACTGATGTGAGTGATGATGCAGTCTAAGATGGTCGCGGACTAACCTGTTAGGGGTATAGCAAACCTATACTCCTAATTGGTTTCTAAGCGACATAGTGTCTTTATCCGTAGGGTGGTAATTAGCACGGCCGAAGCCTGCTACCAGATCAGACTCGAGCCGGAAATCGAACCCAGGACCTCCAACTTTATAAAGCGACAGCGCACGCCCTGCGCCACGTTAAGATGATTAGTAATGCAACTAGTATTCACGATATGTACAAGACCATGAAAAATCTTGAATGTTATTTAAAAAAAAACAGCTAATCGCGAGTTGGACTCGCACACGACGGGTTCCGTGCCACTCTTGAATATGAAATACTACATATGAAGTTTTAACATCACGTGGTTTACATATATAAAAAATGTTTTTTTAATGGAGTGCTATTGCGAAATATGTTTCCTAATTCATATCAATGTCATGAAATAGGAACGTCATGTGCGTGAGTCAAACTCATTTTTAGATGTCGTGGGAAAATGAACCGCAGTAAAAATTACGCGTAAGAAATTATGCTCGACGTTCTCGCACAATAATGTACGGGATATGCACTCCCGTACAAAATATAGCAGTAAATTTATTACAAATATATATAACTGATATAATTATTTAATCAGTTCAATTCAATTCAATTCAAAATAATCTTTATTCAAATAGTCCTTAAAAAGGCACTTTTGACGCGTCAATAATTTACATAGTAGTTATTTCATGGTGATAACTATATTCGTAAACTTAAAACTAAAACTATGAGGGTTCCAAACGTGCCCCGGTCTAAGAAGAAGCCCACAAAAACTTAGCCGGCAGTCGAAAGCTTATAGAAAAATCCTATAACGAAATTAAGGATTACATAAACGATAAAAAAGCTGGGTTTGAATTGATCTAATTTCATAGTTAATTATAATTTATTACTAATTAGTCATATTTTATAACAAAAAAACCGACTAAGTTTGTGGTGGATTGCTACTTAGACCTGGGCGCGATGGGAATTTTCTTAGCTTTAGTTTTAAGTCTTGCCTTTTATAGGTTTACATGAATAAAGCTTGTTTTGATTTAATTTGATTTAATAAGACGGTTCGGCATTTTCCACTGCTTAGTGGTGCGTACGATGGCTTCTTTTCTATATAACCAACTATAATAGATACCACATTAGTCAGCGTATAGCGGACGCTGTTTGACCAGCGACAGCAGATGTAGAATGCTATTGATCGAAGGTGTAATCAGAGTGGGAACCGTTTCTTAAGTAAATCCTATCAAGCAGGCCGTTCAATTCATTACCCACTTTAGCTTGCCGCCCTTTCGAGGGGCGCTCTAATAAATAGTTCACGTAATACATTCCTTCTCCTAATACCCTCTAGATTGAATAGCGTAAGATTTCACACGTGTGCCGCATTCGAGATACCGCCTGGGATTTGTTTTTAAACGATATTGAAGTGTTAAAATGTCTTTGAACTGTTAAAACTTTACTGTATACCTACTTATCTATATATATAAAAGCGTAATATCGTTGAGGACCTGGAGAGTGACATAGGAAAGTTCCCGTAGGAATTTTTACAACATATTCTGACTGTATTTTAAAAACCTATTCCACACGGACGAAGTCGCGGGCGCCAGCTAGTTACATATATTATTACGTATGGATGCATGCATGGCATCGAGCAAATAAAATAGCACCAATTTATTGGTGCTAAACAATACACACACAGGCGCATGAGATATTTTTTTCGCCTGTATTTAACTGACACAAGCAATTCCAATGTATTTATCGTATTTATCTAATGACGAAAATACGACATAGTCTATTCGTGGTGTGGTGGTATTTCACGAGTATTCTAAGAGATGGCGCTGATTTATATGTAGTTAAAGATAGTATCATTTTTATTGTCTATCGACTTATTGCGCTTACACGCAACGCAACGCTTGACGACCTCCGTAGCGCAGTACGTGCGCTGTCGCATTATAAAGTTGGAGGCCCTGGGTTCGATTCCCGGCTCGAGTCTGGTCTGGTGAGAGGCTTCGGCCGTGGCTAGTTACCACCCTACCGACAAAGACGTGTCGCCAAGCGACTTTACCGTTTACCGTGCATTCCGGCACGATGTCGCGTAGAAACCAGTTAGGAGCGTGGGATTACCGTACTCCTAACAGGTTAGCCCGCTTCCATCCTAGACTGTATCATCACTTACCAGAAGGAGATTGCCGTCAAGGACTAACTTGTAGTGTATAAAAAAAACACTTTCATGGAAATGACGAGCTGTCATGTTATCGACATTGCAATTTCCGAAGGTTTCCCATGGGATCATGTCGGACTGTCCATCCATTCATCCGTCTACCGATCAATTAGCTATAAAAAAAAATATTAAAACTAAAATTGAGTTGATAATTAAAATGTTTCTCATCCCAATCTTAATATATTTAAATGCTCGTCTGATATTTTTTGAAAGTATCGATGAGTTGGACGACCCTTTCCTAGTTTCAGATGTAGTAGAAGTTTTTGTATGAAATAAAGTTTGCAAGTTATATTGGTTGTTTGTTGGCGAACGGTTCATCGTTCAATACAGAATCCTCGGTTTGCGAGAGAAAATGTTTTGAATACACCTTGAAAAACTTATTTAAAACGCCTAAACCTTTTTATAGTAAGAACCATTTCAATCACGTAAGCTTTTAAAACAGAAAAATACTTCTATATAGGTCTATTCGTTTGGAAGCAATTTTTTGTTTGAGCGCGGGGAGTTAAATATAGACAACATATTACATCTGAGGTACACTCACCGTCCGACCCCCCCGTTATCCCAAACGTCGCCTAAGCCGAGGTTCGGCCTCAAAGGAGGCGCCCTTAGGCAGTCGTTCCCATAGTTTCTTCGAGCCCTAGGGCTCAAAATGTCTTCTTCTTTCCAAAGCTCGCCAAACAGCCCGGTTACGCTGTGGCAACCAATAGGGTTTGTACAGCTAATAGACAGTCCGAATAAAAAAAAAAAACATCTGAGATAGGCTCGCTGAACGCTACTCCCACTCCTAACACACAGAAATTTCTATTCGTAAAAATGTGGTTTCAGAAATGGAGGCGCGACGATAAAACTTGTTCCCCAAATATCCCGATATTAGATCCGGGCACAAAGAAAACTAAATTGATGAAAACGAGAGCTTTTGCGGGGAATTCTTTTATCTTTTTGTAGTGTTTTCGGGTCAAGATGACTTGTACGGTGTATTTATGATGAGCGTTGTTTACGTGCGGCCGTCATTTGGGGCTTTTGTATTTAATTTTTCCACTTTCTTTGTAGTTTGTGTGTGACGAAATCGACCCTTTAACTGCGGATTAAATCAGGTGTTAGTTTATAAAGCCTTTTTTTATAGTTGTTTTGCCATATAAATTATATCTAGGGAATTTCTATTGTAGAAAAAAATAACTAAGAGTGAAAAAAATTCACAATAATGACGATAATTGTTCAGCTATCGAGCGAGATGACATATGATTAAATTACTAAAATTACTATTCAAAAATAGGGGTTGGCGATAGGGATGAAAATTTAGGGTTGTATGTATTTTTCAATACCACATGATACAAAAAAATATTAAAAAAATATATACAAAAAATATTTTTTTTTTGGATATATATTAATTTCTTATCACTTAGGGGTTTGAAAAACAGATAGCCAATTCTCAGACTTAATGAATTTGCATAAAAGAAATTCATTAGAATCGGTCGAGCCGTTTCCGACGAATATGGGAACAAACATTGTGACATGAGAATTTTATAAAATTATATAAAAGGTAAAAGGTAAGGATGACAAACTGACTCCTCCTTCTAAGAGGTTTAATTGTGACGGCGCCAATCTGTCGAACTTGCTGTTTAAGAAATTGTAACCAAAGTAGGTAGCTGGAGGGAAAACTGACTTCTGATGTTTGAATTTGTGCTCTACTTACCTTCTCGCTAGTTTTAACAGTGCGTCTAGTTTCGTTACGTTCTAACCTTACATGCTGTACTTGGACTTTGTCTTTTGTGATGCCTGTATGTAAACGATACTGATATATTAACAATACATCACAGTAGTACAATTGGCGGTCATTCAAAGCGATCTCTGCTAGGCCATCGAACTGCAGAAATTACGGCTTGAGATAACCCATACAATCCGATTTATATAGAAATATAGAAATCGAACTCAAGACCTTTTGTAGGTCACTGTTGATCCACTTCAGATGGGAGGGTTAACATAATAACTATGTCAAGTGCGCGACATCGGAACGCTAAATCGCTTTACGACATGTCTTTGTCGGTAGGGTGGTAACTAGCCACGGCCGAAGCCTCCCACCAGACAGCGCACGCACTGCGCCGCGGAGGTCGTCAAGGTAAAAGAGGTGGCCTTAGGCCATTTTATCATTCATTCAGATTCCTTATGTTATATTCCTTATGTTATCTTCAATCCATTCATATATAGCCGTAGCAGACAAGTTTCCTCTCTTAAAGGAGTGAGAATTTTAGAGGACAGCTCACGTCGCGGCTCCTATGCGGATTGGCGAACTTTATCGATTGTTATTACTTATAAACTGCCATCGCTTATATAAATACTTATACTTTATATTATGTATGCACTTCATTTTTTTTTGTATGCTGGCAAGTACTTCTGCGTCTTAGTCATTCTGAGTATTCTCGACACCTCCTGATATTAAAGCCTTAAACTTTCTTTCGCAGTTCTTCTATCGTCTAACAGTTCAACATAGGCAGTAATACTTCAATACAATTCCAGAAGTGATCCATGTTGAATCTATACCGATGTCGATTCGAGACAAGAGTACAGTTGGCTGGCGAGGTACCAGAGTCACAAACGTAAATTCCTCGCCACTTGAAAAATGTTTGCATTTTCAATTCGCCCCTCGCTTGACAAATATCACTCGAACGTGGGCTTCAGAGAGTCGCGTGCGATCGCGACCGCCATCCATCACGGGCCGGGATTCGATTACCGACTAACAATGCGATTAATACGCTGGCGGATTTCTCATGTAATTTGGCAACATTTTAAGGTGGAGCATAAGGTGGAGCTTTCAAGTGAATTTTGTAGAATAATAATACTACTAGCTGAAACTCGTGAATGTCACCTATTTTTTTAAGAATTCTATACGGAGCTATATAAGCGGTGATAGCCTAGTGGTTAGGGCGTCAGCCTCCTAATCAGAGGTCGGCGGTTCGAATCCGGGCACGCACCTCTAACTTTTCGGAGTTATGTGCGTTTTTAAATAATTAAAATATCACTTGCTTCAACGATGAAGGAAAACATCGTGAGGAAACCTGCACGTCTGAGAGTTCTCTATAATGTTCTCAAAGGCGTGTGAAGTCTGCCAATCCACACATGGCCAGCGTGGTGGGCTATGGCCAAACCCTTCTCATATTGAGAGGAGACCCGTGCTCTGTAGTGAGCCGGCAATGGGTTGTTCATGATGATGATGATGATACGGAGCTAGTTTTATGAATGGTTCGATTCCAATGGACAACGCAGATGATGGTAGATTTTTTTTCATATTCTATACTTTATGTACTATAAGTTAGCTTGACTTGTACTACGAGTAGACTAGATAATAATAATCTTTATTTGTAAAACTCAGTACAGCACAATACAGTAGAATCCTGACACTTGATTAAGTGAGGTTAACTGACGACTAACCTGTTAGGGGAATGGTAAACCCATACTCCTGGCTGGTTTCTACGCGACACCATGCCGGAACGCTAAATCGGTACACGTCATTGTCGGTAGGCCAGACACGGCCGCAGTCTTCCACAAAACTAGAAACGAGCCGGGAATTGAACCCGGGACCTCCAATTTTATAATGCGATAGCGCACGCACTGCGCCACGGAAGTCGTCTAAAAGATCCCGCCAAGTAGGCCACAAGCGGAACAAGACTGTGGCGTGTGGAAATAACTGTATAAGATCTATGTATGATCAATGATTTGTTTTGAAGTTATGAGGGAACGGATAAACTTATACACCAACAGACGATCAACTGTAGTTTGCTAACTACTTAAAAAGATTTTCCCAAAGACAAATTCATACGCCTCGCCTTACATAGCTGTCTTCCCAATTACGAAAGTTAGGCGGATTTCCTTCGACCCAAATCTTAAATTCTTAGGGGTGAATTGACCTTTAGCTAACTTTCTAATTAACTGTAAGCACAGGTGCGATCGTTACAGGGTAATCTGTAATATTAAAAGGATTCATTAGAATTATACAGTCAATTTACAGTAGCTTTTTATATGTGAACTTCAGGACTTGAATTTTGATGGCGTAAAACTCAAGAAAACCAAAGTTCCTGGAGATTGAATAATGACTGATGTTAATAATAAATCTAATCCAAAATCTTCCGATAGCACGTTAAATTTAGTATTGCTGTCCTTTTCTAACTTTTCCATCGACAGATAAGAATGGTGCTAGTAGTGGAAGCGGTGATAGCCTAGTGGTTAGGGCGTCGTCACGCACCTCTAACTTTTTGGAGTTATGTGCGTTTTTAAAAATTAAAAAAAATCAACGGTGAAGGAAAACATCGTGAGGAAACCTGCACGCCTGAGAGTTCTCCATAATGTTCTCGAAGGCGTGTGAAGTCTGCCAATCCGCACATGGCCAGCGTAGTGGACTATGGCCAAACCCTTCTCATATTAAGAGGAGACCCGTGCTCTGTAGTGAGGCCATAATGGGTTGATCATGATGATATGAAGTTATCGATTAACATCGGGCATCAACAGATTAGCCCACGTCTGTTATCGACAATTGTAAATGATTCTTCTATATATCTTGTAATGGCAAGATAACTATGCTTTAGCGAAAAAGAAACACCAACAAACCCAAATAAAGAAAGAGATTACCAAGTTTTTATATGATGTCTAATTTTTAAGGTATATTGTTGCGCCCGTGAATTCACCCATCCTGAGGCTCATTGAAAACCAGTGCTGCAGCTGATGCGGAGTAGGTATGAGTACCTTTATTTGGTCATCATCGGTATATGGCAGTTATAGTTATTTCTATACCAAATAAAAAACTTTTACAAAAATACATAAAAAAATTTAAACAAATAAAAAAAATCTTCAACAAATTACAAGATTTGTTACATTTTCTCAAATCCGAAAATTTTCGTCTGATCAATCAAAGTTTACGCAGGTCCTCCCGCGAGAGGGACGGACCCCTCATTAAAACTCACAAGTTTTACCTTGAACTTCCCGCATTATCCCTATTTATTGTTCTTATTGAAACTTGAAAATTATCTAGGTGTTCAAGCTATTTTCAAATGGAGGATCCATAAATCGGTTTCATTGCATTACCATTGTCTGTGACGTGCAATCTTCATGTGTTTCCTTTACTATGTGCAATTTGACTGCGTTTAGATTTAGACAGTGCAGACTCTGTGTACGCGGTCAAAAACCGACCAGTGCGCGGTTTTATATAACGTTTCTAAATAATTTTTTTCGAACCGAAATGAAAAACTCTCTAAAAAAATGAAAAATAACACGGGTTCTCATACAACCCCTTTAATTTTATCTTATTTACTATTTTTTTGTTGATACAGCGGATTACAGTAAGTTTTTTTTTCGTATTAGAGCAATATTTATCTCCAAAATTTTAAATGTCTAGGTACCTATGACGCCTAGTCGTAGCATAGTCGACCCACCACAAGTGCCCATCCGCTCCGGTTACCTGCTTGCGTTCTTAGGAAAAGATCTGTAAAGTAAAACATATCTTATTAGATAATGAATAGAAGCAGGCGTTACTTTGAGGAAGTCCATGATAAACAATAGAACCTCTAGGTGCTAGTGGAAGATTTTGTATGGTGTTATATTATACAAATCTCCCAGTTGTCGGCGGAATATAGCAAATTATACTTGCTGTTTATTGTTTAGATCTTATTTGCTACGGCTTAAAGATCCCGTGATAACATTTATCTCCTTTTGTGATATTATAGGGTGAGGGTAAGCGAGAAAAAGCTTAAGCGATGCGTTACTGCGCTATAAATGTAACCTTAATATACACGCATACCCCCAACCTTCAAGTTTAAAATGGCGGCGAGTTTACAATGTTCGGCAGTTCCCCCAACTACTAAGTACCACTACTTATGTCTTTAGCAATTTTTGCATAAATGTCGTTAGTTTGTTCATACTTTCGAAGACGTCATTTTGCATAGAAAATGTTAATTATCTCGAAAGTTCGGCGCTACTTCATTAAAGTTGAAATAAGCGGGAAGACGACGGGTACAGGGCTGAAATTAACTGTTATTATGCATGGGTACAATTTTATGGTTTTTATTAAGAAAATTAATTAGTAAGTTTCATCATTCATTCATTCAAGTAAGTAGTTAATGAATTAAATAATTATTCGCCTGATATCAAAACATAGAACATTAAATATAAAGTAAAATATCTACACAATAAATCATTTTAATTGTCGTTTTCTTTTTATTTTGACGACCTCTGTGGCGCAGCGCGCGCGCTGTTGCATTATAAAGTTGGAGGTTTGGGTTAGATTCCCGGCTCGAGTCTGGTCTGGTGGGAGGCTGCGGCCGTGGCTAGTTACCACCCTACCGACAAAGGCGCGTCGCCAAGCAATTTAGCGTTCCGGCACGATGTCGTGTAGAAACCAATTAGGAGTATGGCTTTACCATACCCTAACAGGTTAGCCCGCTACCATCTTAGACTGCATCAGCACTTACCATCAGGTGAGATTGCCGTCAAGGGCTAATTTGTAGTGGATAAAAAAAAAAAAAAAGTGCGTCTAACTTTAGAATCGTGGAACTTTGTTACTATTTCCTATTCCTGAATGCATAATTTTGTACCTGCTTCTGTGAAAGTCGTATCAAAATCGTTCCAGCCGGTAAAATGGACAATCAGACCGACAACCATATAATATTCAAAAAGTATGATTCGGTCATTGAGAAAGTATCAAGAAATCACAGACAGATCAATTGTCACAGCTTCAATTGTTTCTAATAGTATAGATGGACAGATATAGATGAAGATTTCTACAATATTTTAATCTAATGGATGTACTATAAGGGCACGTTCACATCGTTTCTAATTCAAAGAGGTACCTTCCTAGATTAATGGGCAATTACCTTTTGAACCGGAAAGGAAGCTTTTATTGGCCGTTGTTTGTTTACCGGAACAATGTAGTGGGCGGGCGAGCCATTGTTGTAGGAAACATTTAATTAAAATGGCCTACGCAATACATTTGACGCGGAATGTTATAACAATTTGTTACATTTCATACCGGGGTTTGAAGTGCTGTGGCCACACTGACCAACGATTTCAGTTCAGATATAACTTAGATATGACCTTGTTTGAAGAAGCGGTGATAGCCTAGTGGTTAGGGCGTCAGCCTCCTAATCAGAGGTCGGCGGTTCGAATCCGGGCCTCTAAGTTTTTGGAGTTATGTTCGTTTTAATAAAATTTAAATATTACAAACTTCAACGGTGAAGGAAAACATTGTGAGGAAACCTGCAAGCCTGAGAGTTACATTATGGAGAACTCTCAGAGGCGTGTGAAGTCTGCCAATCCGCACATGGCCAGCGTGGTGGACTATAGCCAAACCCTACTCATATTGAGAGGAGACCCGTGCTCTGTAGTGCGCCGGTAATGGGATGATGACCTTGGTTTATAACTGCTGGAGTTTTAGTTGCCGAGTGGTTTAGGATGGACGGGTGCGGGAGAGTAGATGGGATGGAGATTGCAATACCAGGGTGTCATAAGTGTGGTGCAGCAAAGCATCTAGTTGGAATACTCAACTCGAAGGCGGCCGAGGCACTCAATATCGTCGACTATCTATGCAGAGTGCATTATTAATTCGCAAAATATTAATGCCCCACTGTTGCCACTGGCCTCCTCCCTCATAATAGGGAAAGCGGAAATCGAAAATTATTCAACTTGGGGATAATGCATCTCTTCTGTGAGCCAAGAAGTTTATTTAATATCTAGAAAGTATGTTTTCTTATATATTACAAGTTAGCCCTCGACGGCTATCTCACCTGGTGGTAAGTGATGATGCTGTCTACCCACGCGTAAATCACGCTCCTAATCGGTTTCTACGCGACATCGTGCCGTTAAATCGCTTGGCGATCACGTCTTTGCCGATAGGGTGATAGGGTGGTAGTGGTAGCCACGGCGGGAACCTCCCACCAGACCAGACTCGAGCCCGTAATCGAATCCCGTATCCAACTTTATAATGCGACGGAGTTTGTCGGTGTGTAGCGAAGGGTTTGGGGACGACCAAGACGTTAACAACCTCATTCCTTCGTCGCATATTTTAAGGCTATAATCTACAGAGCGTACTTTAACGCTACGTTGCCCAGATAAAGTTAGATACACTAAAACGAGACAGGCTTATATCACACAAATAAATAATAAGTTTGTCTCATTTTAACTGAATCTAAAGTAACGTTAGAAGTAAGGCTACGCTAGCTTTATAGATATCGGCCATATTTTCACAACTCGCACCACCTCAATACTACGTTCAGGAGATAAGTTTTGAACGCAATTTTCAATAATCTATACTTTATCACGTATTCCTTGCACTGGCGCATAAAAGAGACGCCATCATTAATCAAAGCGAGATAGCAGTATTGGAATGAGATTTTTTTCCCCAGATGCGCATTGTTCTTAATTCTAATCGGCTTACAAACCAAAGGTGTCAAACAATTTCAGTAGATACAATATTACAGGCCCGTTAAATGTAATGACGAACTTTACCTATAGATACCAGTTACTACATTAGCTCTTAACATAATTTTAAGTGGCATGTGAGATGGTGATAACAAAAAGAAAATTTACCTGGCTAAGTTTGTTGTGGGCTTCTTCTTAGACCCGGGCGCATTTGGAACCGTCATAGTTTTAGTTTTCAGTTTACGAATGTAGTTATCACAATCAAATAACTACTATGTAAATTATAGACGCGTCAAAAGTGCCTTTTAAAGGACTATTTGAATAAAGATTATTTGAATTTGAATTCACGAGGGTGTAGTGTGAAAGGATTTTCGCTTATTTAAAACGTTTATTAGATATTAATTTTATAATAATATAACTTAAGTTATTATAAAGTCGACGGCTTATCCTGCTTTAGTGGGGGTGGTTGCAGTCAATTTGAAGTCAAGAGTCTAAAAAGAAAACCAATACTTAATATCGTATAGAATCGAACCCAGGTGTCCACGACCCATAGAAGAGAGAGCAACAAGACATAATGTTTTCCGTTTATCATATCAAGTAATCTATATATATAAAAGCGAAAGGTCACTTACATACTGACTTACTTACATACTGATTAAACACGAGATCTCAAAAACTATTGTACGTATAAAGCTATAATTTAGCAAGTAGGTAATTGATATTTAGGAGATGTCAGCTAAGGAAGGATATTTGGAAATTCCACCTCTAAGGGGGTAAAATAGGGGTTGGATGTTTGTGTGAAATTTCTTTGTTTTTAGAGTTAGAGACACAAAAATTTGCATTAAGATTAATAATAATAAATAAAAAACATGTGCAACATTTTTTTTTAAATATTACCTATACAGAGTGTTGAAATAGGGGATGATTGTTTTTGCTTATTTTTTTTATTATGAAGTCTACAAGCTTGAAATTTTGAAAATAGGTTTCTTTTAGGGCGTAGGTATAAGGTTAGATTTTTTTTCATACAAATTACCCCGAAAGGGGTAAAATACTGGAATGTTTTTTAATTTAGAAACATGAAAACTGGCAATTTGACATTTTCCTGTAGCTTTCTTTCTGAAGCAGGGCATTGGCCGCTCGGGTAAATTTAATCTCAAGGGAAATCAGCAATTCTACGCAGACGAAGTCGCGGGCAACAGCTAGTATAAGTAATATAAGCTTGAAGTACCAATTAATACAAATAATAATTACGTACGTACCTTCACTTCACTTTCAATTACAATTATCGTATTTCACACAAAATCACAAAATACGTCAATCCAATGTAGATTAGCCGGCAAGTTGAATGGGCACTTGTCACGAGCTCCGCTCCGGATCGCAATGGAAGACAAATTAAATTTGTACTCAAAGGCAACTAATTATTTAACGTTTAAGCGAAAAACACTTCGTAAGTCCATTACAGCTTTCGGCGGAGTTGAATGAGAAGTGACGTTTCAGATTTAGTTATGTAAGCACCGCTCGATGCCTACGTCACCGCTTAGTTAGAGTACATTCGGTAATCCTTTCCCGGTATGACGACTGTTACCTTGTAATTTTTTTTATACACCCTTGACGTCATCTCACCTAATCACTCACGATGGTAAGTGATGATGCGGTCTAAGATGGTAGCGGGCTAACCTGTTAGGGTTACGGTACACCCATACTCCTAATTGGTTTCTACATGACATCGTGCCGGAACGCTAAATCGCTTGGCGACGTCTTTGTCGGTAGGGTGGTAACTAGCCGCGGCCGAAGCCTCCCACCAGACCAGACTCGAGCCGGGAATCGAACCCAGGAACTCCAACTTTATAATGCGAAAGCGCGCACACTGCGCCACGGAGGTCGTCAAAAATAGTAGTTTATCAACATGAATAACATTCTATTTTTCCCTTGTATAAAGTTGACAAGTTCGGCCACAATAATTCTTGCTATCGCTGGCTGACGCAATTCAAACTTTTATTTTGCAACCATGTTGGACAATGTTGGGTGTTTCTCTGAGGGATAGAATCCGTAACGAGGACATACGTAGGAGAACAAAAGTAACCGACATAGCCCAACGGATTAGCAAGCTGAAGTGGCAGTGGGCGGGTCATATCTGTCGCAGAACCGACGGCCGTTGGGGCAGACGTGTTCTGGAGTGGAGACCGCGTACCGGTAAGCGCAGCGTAGGACGACCACCTGCTCGCTGGACCGACGACCTGAAAAGGATCGCTGGTGGCGGGTGGATGAGGAAGGCGGAGGACCGTGTGTGGTGGCGCGCTCTCGGAAAGGCCTATGTCCAGCAGTGGGCGTCTATAGGCTGATTGATTGATTGATTGATATGCAAGATGGTGATAACAATAAAAACTCTGCTAAGGCGCGTTTGGACCCTCATAGCTTTAGTTTTAAGTTGGCGAGTGTATCACCGTCACCTCAGGAATTTAAATAATGATAAATTTATTATATATGAACGTTTCACAGATGCCTATTATAGGTTTACATGAATAAAGGTATTTTGAATTTTGAATTTCAACATATATGTAGAAATAATTGGAAAGAATTTCATTAAATAACCAGTACAGTAATCGATCTAATATAAAACAGTCTATTTATAATTTTAGCGCAATATATTATATTGCGCTAAAATTATAAATATACTAGAATACTTGGTTCTCAGCTGGTTTGAATTAATGAGCAAATAACCAATGGAATGGCCTAGTGAAGCGGTAATAGTCTAGTGGTTAGGGCATCAGCCTCCTAATCAGAGGTCGGCGGTTCAAATCCGGGCCTCTAACTTTTCGGAGTTATGTGCGTTTTTAAACATTTAAAAGATCACTTGCTTCAACGGTGAAGGAAAACATCGTGAGGAAACCTGCACGCCTGAGAGTTCTCCATAATGTTCTCAAAGGCGTGTCAAGTCTGCCAATCCGCACATGGCCAGCGTGGTGGACTATGGCCAAACCCTTCTCATATTGAGAGGAGACCCGTGCTCTGTAGTGAGCCGGTAATGGGTTGATCATGATGAATTAATGGAATAGACGTTAATTTTCACGAAGAATTATGAAAAGAGAAGGGAAGAGACGTGAATAAAAGTCTGGTATATTATTATTTACCTACACTCCGCGCAGATATGAATTTTAATATAAAATTTTCTCTCACACCGTCCCGCCGAGACTCGCTTCTAGCACGTAACTCAATACCTTAAAATACCTAAAACTCCAAAAGTCAAATTCGAAACGTCGATTCGAGACCCTCCGTCGAAATGCCGGGTACCCCATTTTGTGCTGAAACTAACTGAATATATATATATATATATATATATATATATATATTCCTGAACATAAAATATATTTTGTTAAAACTTTGGGAGTTTTAATTTTGATTTTGATTTGGAACTGGAAACTGCCCAAGTATCTGAAAACTTCATGCTAGATAGTCATTTCTTAGCTACTTAAAATTTTCTTCAGTCATTTTTTTTTGGTATTCTTAGATCTGATCAGACTTACATAACTTGTTTCCACCCCTTTTCAGAGAGCCTTTTAACACCTTTTCAGCCACCTTTTTCTTTTTTTAGAGAGTCAAGTAATGTATTAGGTATTGATTAATGTATCAGTTCGATATAACTTTAACAGGTTAGCATCGACCTTTTTGTGATGGAATATAATACAACTATACACACATTATTAATTGTGGAACCAGCTTCCATCTTCTGTGTTCCCTAATGGTTATAATATGGGGATCTTCAAAGGGCGGATTAACAAATTGCTCAAGGGCCAGCAACGCATTGGGCACTCTGGTGCTGCAAATGTTCACGGGCGGCGGTAATCACTTACCATCAGGTGACTCGCCTGCTCATTTGCTCGCTATGTATATATATAAAAAAAACATTATGATTTTTATCAATTAGTCAAGAGAAGAGGTTTGTGTATGATCCCGGAGTTATGTAAATCGGCGCAACGTGTAACGTTGGCTGTTACATATAATATTTACATGAAAAATGGCAGCCGATAGGAAACGAATTCAGCACAAATAGAGCGTTCTTGCAAATTTATGCAGTCATATATCAGAAATGCCCGCCATACTGTGCCCCGGAATAAATATCATATTGATGTTTTATTAACATTTAGCGGGGCATTGCTGCATTCAATCTTTTTCATGTACAGTTTCGAGCTGTTTGCCTTTGTGAGGCTTGTGCTAGAGAAGATGCGATTCTTCTTACCCAAGCTGTGTGGAGTCAGCACAGGTCTTCTTCTTCTACTTACTTCTATCAGCCGTAATTTCACTAACCAAACCTTTTATACGCATAAGTTCTTTTACGTTGTTCCTTCTAATAGTAGAGATACCAGTAGATAGTATTAAGCCTGCACGGTTGCAAAAGTTAGAGGCCCCGATCACTTGAATCGTTTTAGGCTGATAGTTTACGAGAACGACATTGGAGATCGCAGAGAATCTGACGATCGTATCGTAACCTTACAATCTACGTTTGTTTTTTCTATCTGATCAGGCTGATACAATACAAAAACGTGAAAGTTACATTAGTGGTTTATTTGTTACCTCATCATCATCATCATGATCAACCCATTACCGGCTCACTACAGAGCACGGGTCTCCTCTCAATATGAGAAGGGTTTGGCCATAGTCCACCACGCTGGCCATTTGCGGATTGGCAGACTTCACACGCCTTTGAGAACATTATGGAGAACTCTCAGGCGTGCAGGTTTCCTCACGATGTTTTCCTTCACCGTTGAAGCAAGTGATATTTTAATTGTTTAAAAACGCACATAACTCCGAAAAGTTAGAGGTGCGTGCCCGGATTCGAACCGCCGACCTCTGAATAGGAGGCTGACGCCCTAACCACTGGGCTATCACCGCTTAACCACTAGGCTCTCACCGCTTACTACGCTATCACCGCTTACTAGGCTATCACCGCTTACTAGGCTATCACCGCTTACTAGGCTATCACCGCTTACTAGGCTATCACCGCTTACTAGGCTATCACCGCTTACTAGGCTATCACCGCTTACTAGGCTATCACCGCTTACTAGGCTATCACCGTTAACAGGCTATCACCGCTTATTTTACCTACGTCGATTCAATCTCAGCGCCGATCTTGATCAAACTTGTTTCTCTCACTAGACTGCATCATAGAGACGGACGGGAAATACTTTTTATCCCGAAAAGCACCCGGGAAACATCATCGTGGCATATAAAAAGTAGTTTTTACCTTCACAGCTAAATTACTTATTTAGGCGAATATTTGCATAAAGATAGCTTACATCGGCATGTAAACAATCTTAGGTCGGTGACCGAGGATTGTTTTGAAAAAATAACGCATTACAAAATAATTATCTCATTTAGCGGTAACTTCTTGCGATATTTCTAAATTTCGATTTGATTCTATTTAGTCTAACTGATGTGTAAAGTCAAGAGATCTTTAATTTTATCTTACGGCATTACGTGAGTTATCGGGAGTGCTCAATATTTTTGTAATTAGCACGGCCTGATAAATTCACTGTACATTATATATTAATATATATCACAGACCGACCTCCGTGGCGCAGCGCGTGTGCTGTTGCATTTTAAAGTTGGATGTCCTGGGTTCGATTCCCGGCTCGAGTGGTGGGAGGCTCCGGCCGTGGCTAGTTACCACCCTACCGACAAAGACGTGTCGTGACGTGTGCGATTTAGCGTTCCGGCACGATGTCGTGTAGAAACCAACTAGGAGTATGAGTTTACTATACCCCTAAGAGGTTAGACCGCTACCATCTTAGACCGCATCATCACTTGTCATCAAGTGAGATGCATTCAAGGGCTAACTTGTGGTGAATAAAAAAAAAAAGACCGATGTCTAATAAATAATTTTGGTATTCGGAAATAAATAAAATAATTAGCACAATACATATGAAATATTATGATGTTACAAAAGTTTATTTGCACCAAGATGTAACACAAACACCCTTTTCTTGTAGTATTCAGTATTTAACAGCATTAATTAAGGCCAATTTTAAAGGAGGTAAGGCTGAGTAGATTTCAACCGAACTTAATAAAATAGATCGTTACAGGAATTAGTAATTAATATTCTAGGCAACATCGTTGCCTACAAGTAATACCACAAGATGAGAAAGAAACTCTTCATTGAATGCAAAATAAAAGCAAAGGTACTGACAATGCATAAAACATAAAAGTATAAACATAATTAAGTACATATACATTACCACATAGATAAGTAAATACCCTTTGCCCGCAAAATCAGGAAATTATGAAATTGTTTATTTGTTTATTATTATTTTTTATATATATCACAAAATATGTTGTGGTCACTGAAGGTTACATTGATTTGTTTATTAAGGTACATTTTATAGGAGACGATATTGAACTTAATAGACTGCCGCAGTTAACACATGGACTAGGCTTGCCACCGATATAGCGCGTTGGAGTATGATGGAAGAAGCCCGAAAATGGGTACCCCAAATAAGAACAATGATTGTAACTTATAAAGTGACAAAGACTTAATAACTTTTATTAAATGATACATGAAATATTATAAAATAAGATCTGACGACCTCATTGGCGCAGCGTGCGCGCTGTCGCATTATAAAGTTGGAGGTCCTGAGTTCGATTCCCGGCTCGAGTCTGGTCTGGTGGTTAGTTACCACACTACCGACAAATACGTGTCGCCAAGCGATTAAGCGTTCCGGCACGATGTCGCGTGGAAACCAATTAGGAGTGAGGGTTTACTATTCCCCCTAACAGGTTAGCCCGCTACCATCTTAGACTGCATCATCACTTACCATTAGGTGAGATTGCGTCTTTGCGGGCTAGCTTGTAGTGGATATAAAAAAAAGGTATTAATTTGTTTTTTAAATTTATGTTATGTTAAATTTTAAATGTTACTGCATTATTATTGTTCTTATTTATAATAGAAATGCTTGGCTGTGCAAGAAGCGAAAATACTTAATCTTGCGCAACCGAATACACGGATAATGCTAGTCTGTACCGATCTATGTTTATAGAATTAAAAAAATGTTTTGAAAACACGATAAGAGACTTAATTACACGATTATTTATCAGTGTCCCTGACAGCTGAGCGTGATATTGGGACATATTGTTGTGATTGCTGGGTACACGCAGGCATCGCTACTCTGTGTTAGTCCGTGATATTATACGGGATACACGCAACTTAATTCGCTACAAGCAAAGGAACCTGTTCGGTGCGTATTATTTATAAGTTACTAGCTAATAGGAAATCTACGAATTCTTCCGCGTTTGTTTCGGTTTTTAAAAATCCTCCGTGAACCAATGTACATTAATCATAACTTGCTGTAATCCGCGTAAAATGGGCAAACCTGCGCAGTACAATTTATATTTGCTTCCATCTTTATACACAGAGGGCATTTTGGAATATCTTTGGGGGGTGTGGGAATTTCTTAGTTGCACCGACCGGTTTGCCATTTTTTGGTGGATTACAGTAAAATAAGCTAAATTTTCAGTGTATGCTATGGACTTTTGCAAAATAACTCCTGCTTCTATTTAATACACGCGTGAATCGTTTATTTTTCCAAGCTATAAAGGTATCATATGTCAGTTTCCAGGAAGCTTTAGTTTTGCAATAGTTCATCTTGAACAGTTTTGTTGTACTGGTGTAAATACACTGGGGGAACGTTCCGGTATTAAAAGTCTTCACTGAACCAAGTTATATAAGAGAACAATGCAACAGATAAAATAACGATAATAAATAAAAATGTGCAGTCTGCACGATAAGGAAAAATAGATAGTGCAATGAGTCATAATACATAATCTACATAAAGTTTACATTCTAATAATAACTCAGATATATCTAAACATATAAAGTCTGTCTCCAAGGTGGAAGTTATCTATTTATCAAGATCGATTTGACATATATATTGTAGTATATGTCCAGTTAAAGGCGTCCGAGTTGTTTTTGTAGTTGTAAGAGTGACGTCAGCATTGCTAACGTTACAAACAAAACAAAAAATCAAACGTTACGTTACGTTGTTTACTTTCGCTCATAGTAATTAAAACCACAACTTGAGGGATTACACTTTTATTGCGACAATAACTAAGAGGTCCGAACGGTCCGACGTCTCGACCGCCCGTATTTATAGAAAGCATGCTTGTACAAAAATGATTGCTACCGTCTAAATTGTGTTAGCAAAATCATCAAGAGTTGAAATGTGGGTAATTATAAAATTCTTGAGATTCTGGGCGCGGCGGAATGAATTTAATAACTCCTTCACGCCGACATATATAATATTGTAACAAACATATAAACCCAAATGCGCGTTTATAATATAACTAAGGACAGATAATGAGACCGGTGGTCGCGGATGATATTATGGTGTACTCGTAATTTGAAACTTACAGGTGATATGTTTCTCATCTTAACGGCATGCCTCGCGGCGGGTGTGCTGGTGTGGGTGTTCTTACGCTGGGTGAAGGTCAGGAGTTATTGGGCGGTGCGCGGCGTACCTCACTTGCCGCCGAACCCGATCCTGGGAAGTTTGACTTTCCTGCAACAGCAGAATCCGGTAAGGGTTCTTATTGCCATCTATATGTTTGCTCTTCTGCATAGTACGCAGTTTCTAAGGAACATCGTACCGTAACGCCAAATCGCTGGGTGGCACGTTTTTGTCTGTAGATTGAACGAACTAGAGCTTTCTTAACTTAGTCACCGCTAAGAACGGATTATTGAAATTCATCCTCAACGAGACATTATGTTGATGTTCAGAATCATAATCAGAAATTAGAAGTATGGGTCTAATATAGCTTCCAAATCCCTAAGATAGCCCACTGCTATTTTGGCATACAAAATTCAAATTCAAATTCAAAATAATCTTTATTCAAATAGTCCTTTTGGCGCTTTTGACGCGTCAATAATTTACATAGCAGTGATTTGATGGTGATAACTAGATTCGTAAACTTAAAACTAAAGCTATGAGGGTTCCAAACGCGCCCCGGTCTAAGAAGAAGCCCACAACAAACTTAGCCAGGTAAATTTTATTTTTGTTATCACCATCTCACATGCCACTTAAAATTATATTAAGAGCTATCTTATTAGAGCAATATTTCATACCCATGCTTGTTTATCATTTACGTAATCCTTTACACTATAGTAGGACTTTTCTACAAGCTTACGTTTTATATAAACTTTGAACCTAAAACATACATCATCACTTACCAGCAAATGGGATTGAAGTCGAGGGCTATATGTAGTAAAAGAACTACACGTTAGCAAAGCATATATCCGTTATAACATTTTTTTTGTTTTCAGTTATAGTTAATAATCATATTATTTGATTACCTACAGGGTGTATGGATGCGACATATGTATGAACGTTTCAAAACGCCCTACATTGGCATCTGGTTGTTTTGGAGACCGGCCCTCATCATCAACTCGCCGGAAATCGCTCGCCTAGTCCTGGTGAAGGATTCAGCCAATTTCAGAGACCGCTTCGTGTCGGGCGGCGACGCGGATCCCATTGGGAAGCTGAACTTGTTTACTATCAAAGTAAGTTGCTGTGTTGTGTTATAATAAGTTTAGAATTCAATAAATAAAGTACAACTTCTACAAAAATAAATTTTCAAGTAGCAGATTACTTCAAGCCTGTGTGTGAAGGATAAAGTTATTTCCGTAATTAAAAAGTTAACATGATTTTTTTGGTTCCTGCGGAGTCTTCTATCTAGCTGGTTCAAGAAAGTTTTTTTTTTCGGACTGTCTATTAGCTGTACTAACCCTATTGGTTGCCACAGCGTAACCGGGCTGCTTGGCGAGCTTCGGAAAGAAGCTCTGCCAGAAGAAATTTTTAGCCCTAGGGCTCGAAGAAACTAAGGGAACTTTTGCCTAAGGGCGCCTCCTTTGAGGCCGAACCGCGGCTTAGGCGACGTTTGGGATAATGGGGGGTTGGGGGGTTGGACGGTGAGTGGTCCGTACGTCTCCGAGGCTGTGGATGGAGCCCCCGTCCGAATGACGTAAGATAGCGGCGACCTCGTCTTTGCCGGCAAAGATGGTGTGTAGCGTATGATTGTGTGGTAGGTAGGTAGTACAGTAGTCATCTAATCATCAGGGTCATGAAAGATATGTTAAGGTCTCCTCTTTCGGGGAGGAACGCTTAGGTCGGGGGAGTAAAATGAAGCCGCAACTACGAGAGGGTTGGGGTGTCGGATTGAAGGTTCAAGAAACGCAACACAGATAATGAAGCGAACTTTTTAGTATCGAAATACAGACATTTGAAATAAAACAACGCACTAAAATGAGTATCGACAACGCCTGCGTTTCTTGCACTTGGTCATTTGTATGGATTGTGCCACCTAAATCAGAATTTCTTTTGTTTAGAGACTGGATAGCTCACAAAAATATAAAATTTTATCTAATAGGCGTTTTACACAGATCAACTGGTGGAACACAGGTGTTCAATCCTGGGTCGAGCATACAATTACTTGGTGTTCAGTTTTCTGTCAATACATTTTTACCAAATCCTGAAGTTTGGAAGTGGACCTAGTCCAAAAAAGGATCGAGAACATTTTTAGTCATTAGTTTGGCTCACATTTAGGCTAGTATGCGATAATAGTCAAAACTCGCCAGAATTAATTGGACAAGCGTGGTGGTTTAAATTCTTTTTTGTTAGTTAGACAGTGGATCCAGGATGAATGGATATTTTATAAACATGGTTGATATTTGTTAAGGATCCCGAGTGGACTAACATCCGCCGCCGTTTGACCAGCACATTCACGGCAGCCAAGCTGAGGACTTTACAAAACATCATTCGTACGAAATCAAAGGAGCTAGTTCAAAGAATTAAGACAGAACAAAAAAGTCGAATACATCTAAAGGTAAATTTTTCAACTTAATATTGTTGTAGTATCTCGATGTGTCTGGTGGGAGGCTTCGGCCGTGGCTAGTTACCACCCTACCGACAAAGACGTGTCGCCAAGCGATTTAGCGTTCCGGCACGATGTCGCGTAGAAACCAATTAGGAGTGTGGGTTTTCCATACCCCTAACAGGTTAGCCCGCTACCATCTTAGACTGCATCATTACTGATCATCAGGTGGGATTGCAGTCAAGGGCTAACTTGTAGTGGATAAAAAAAAAAAAAAAAACTTTCCCAAGTTCAAGCGATTGCGCTGTCGTTCGTACAAAAATACCCGTGAATAATACAATATTGGTAACAATACCACAGATAAACAATAAATCAAACCAGAGCAGAATAATAAAATAACAATACAGCAATTGGAGCTTAGTGGGCTTCCGCAAAGAAATGCCAGCGTCTATCAAATATTTATGTCGGATAACAAATTTCAAGTCGCTCGTTCCTAAACGCATTAAATTAAATTATCTTTGGTTTTCTTTTCCAATCATAACTATTGTGCGGCTACATACATATATTCCATTATATCAACAAACAACACACAGACAGTTTACAAATCAGGAAGAACTACTATATAGTCATTAAATAATATTATGTGATCAGGTCCTAGATTATTCTTTTTTTTTAAAGTTAATATAACTTAACTTTTAACTTGAAACTTTTTGCTCTGAATGTCTTACCAACTTTTCTTACCACTACTGCTTACGAGAAGGCATCATTGAAATGCATGAATTTATAATTTGAATTTCTCATCATTGTGTGATTATAATAATATGATGATCAGCCCATTACTGGCTCACTACAGAGCACGGGTCTCCTCTCAATATGAGAAGGGTTTGGCCATAGTCCACCACGCTGGCCATGTGCAGATTGGCAGACTTCACACTCCTTTGTGAACATTATGGAGAACTCTCAGGCGTGCAAGTTTCCACACGATGTTTTCCTTCACCGTTGAAGCAAGTGATATTTTAATTTTCTTAAAACGCACATAACTCCGAAAAGTTAGAGGTGCGTGCCCGGATTCGAACCGCCGACCTCTGATTAGGAGGCTGACGCCCTAACCACTAGGCTATCACCGCTTATATTAATATGATGAACAATTATTATTTGTTAGTTTTTATTCACAGAAATTATACGCAGACTATACAACAGATGTTATTGGTATCTCAGCTTTTGGTGTAGCCTGCGATGCAACACTAACCGGCAAAAGTCATCTGAGATCAGTCACTGAAGAGTTCATGCAGTACAGTATCTTGCGAGGTATAGGATGGTGCAGCATGTTCTTCTTCCCGGAAGTAGTAGACCTCTTTCGGTAAGTGTTATCAAGATCTTGGTATCAAATGGCTATTCGATGAGAACATGGGAAGAAAGTGGTGATAGCCCAGTGGTTAGGGCGTCAGCCTCCTAATCAGAGGTCGGCGGTTCGAATCCCGGCACGCACTTCTAACTTTTCGGAGTTATGTGCGTTTTTAAACAATTAAAATATCATTTGCTTCAACGGTGAAGGAAAACATCGTGAGGAAACCTGCACGCCTGAGAGTTCTCCATAATGTTCTCAAAGGCGTGTGAAGTCTGCCAATCCGCACATGGCCAGCGTGGTGGACTATGGCCAAAACCTTCTCATATTGAGAGGAGACCCGTGCTCTGTAGTGAGCCGGTAATGGGTTGTTCATGATGATGATGATGATGGGAAATTAAGTTGCATATATAAATTAAACCAAATATTGAGTAAAGAGTGTAAGTTTTAACAGCATTTATGCTAATGAAAAAGATTTTTTCCATAACCTATATTACCGAAATAATTATACATAGGTATTATAAAATTTACGCGGTTGCAACCATAACATCAAGAGTATTCATATTTGAAGTCAATAATAGAACAATAACCCACTTGCACGTTCACACTAACGCATACCACTTGTAGGTATTAGGTTCGATCATTATTTTTAAGACAAGATATTTTAAAGACTTTTCAAAATCTGGGAAATACCCTTGTCTAGTTTAACCTCCCGGATAACAAGCTGGAACTTAAGTCTACGGGATACCAGAGTCGAATGAACATTATATAAATAACTCCAATTATTCTTGATTATATTTCAGATTCAAGTTCTTTCCAAAATCATCGACAGATTACTTTAAAAAGGTGTACAGAGCCGCGGCGGCTCAGCGTGAAGCGAGTTTAAGTGAAGCGAGCGAGCCGAGAGATCTACTTGATGCTTTGTTGAAAATTAAAAAAGAAAGTGAAGAAAGCGATGAGGGTAAGTCTGCATCCAAATTGTTGTGGATTCTCGAATACGTATGTCCATGATAATCATACTATTAAAACTTTAAGAATTTAACTGTTTTAACTACACTATCACTATTTGACGACCTCCGTGGCGCAGTGCGTGCGCTGTCGCATTATAAAGTTGGAGGCCCTGGGTTCAATTCCCGGCTCAAGTCTGGTCTGGTGGGAGGCTTCGGCCGTGGCTAGGTAACCACCCTAACGACAAAGACGTGTTGCCAAGCGATTTTAGCGTTCCGGCACGTTGTCGCGTAGAAACCAATTAGGAGCGTGGGTTTACCATACTCCTAACAGGTTAGCCCGCTACCATCCTAGACAGCATCATCACTTATCACCAGGTGAGATAGCCGTCAAGGGCTAACTTGTAGTGGATAAAAAAAATACTATCAGTTCACTAGTATTTAGTGCCCCTAGCCTGATCTGGTCATAAATAAACAGTGCTTTCTTCGGTTCGTCGGCCCATGAAGCTGAGAGATAAAGCTCTGTAATAATGTTAAACTTTATTTATTATCTTGCAAAATTTACTATGTGCATATTATTTATGAATCTTCTTAAAAACGTAGGATGTTCTCAATTCTCATACGTTGAATGACGATGAGATCAGGCGATGAGGCTTAATTAAATTAATATAGATCGAATCTTCTGATCTAGACGCCTTTAAATACCATTAAAGAGAAATGCATCTGGAGATATGTTCTTCCTTAAAACCTGGATAATATTATGGAGTAATATCTAGACCTATTGTTATTTTATTTTATATATATTAGAACTATGTAACAACGTTAGATTAGGTAAGAACTTATAAGGTAATTTATTTAATGATTAATTAGACAATTAGTTGTTAGGAATACATATTATATAATTTAAAATAAAACTTAGATTGACCTAAAACTAAAAATATTAAAAAATAAATAAATAAATATTTAATATCATAACTAAAATATATTATTAAAAGGAGTCCCTTTAGGCAAGGTTCCGAAGATACTGGCAGCGTTCCCCCTTTGAATGGCTACACTATTTCTTTGTCCGAGGTAGCTGGCAGCTCTTCGGTCCCCTGTGACGTCGACTAACCTTTTTGCTATTTCCTTAAAAAGCCTTAAAGCGCTAGGACCCCACGGACCAAGTGTCTCGACACCGAATGGGACAAAATCATATTCGGGGCCTAGACCCCTGTATTTGCATGCTTTAGCTTTTTCAGCCGCTTCACTATATATTTATGTTTATTATATTTAATGTTAATTCTTTATCAGGTTATTCAGAAGACTTTATAGTTGCTCAGGCAGCAATTATCTTATCCGGTGGATATGATACTTCTGGAGCTTTATTGGCTTTTATGACATATGAACTAGCCTACCATCCCGAAATACAGGTACAAAACATTATATAAGATTATTTTTACACAGATAGTGGTTAGCATGTTCTAGAAAAACAAATCACGAGATGCTAGGTTAGAATCCCCGGTCGGGGTTTTTATTGTTAGAATTTTGCGCGTACATTCGGCCGTTAGCCCTGGATATTAATCACTCACATTTGAAATCTAACATCTACCAGTGTATTGGAGTAGCATGGTGGCTTTATGCTCCAAAACACTCTATTTTAAAGAACCTGAGCCCAGCTCAAGATAAATAGACTAATGCTGACTTACTCCTTTTTGATTAGATCATATAAATTATTGTTTTAACCATATTCCGTTCTTAAATTTATAACTGTATTAATTTATTTAATTTTCTGTTATTCCATATTTTTAGGAAAAGTTGTACGAATCCCTTCTCGAAGCTAAGAAACTGAATGGTAGCGATGATTTTACTACAGAGCAATTGGCAGATTTTACCTACCTTAACAATATTATCAAAGGTATTGATTTAATAGTATTTATTGAACAAAAATAATTGTAAGACTATGAAATATATCAGGTTTATAATAATGACAATTTTTTTCTAAACAGAGGCTCTCCGAAAATACTCGCCAATGAGTTGGTTGGACAGAATCTCTGCTAAAGACTATAAGATTGACGATAAGCTGACAATCAAAGCAGGAACTCCAGTCTACGTCAACGGCATCGGCATGCATTACGACCCTGAGTACTTTCCCGATCCGGACAAGTTTGAACCCGATAGATTTTTGCCAGAGAATGAAAAAAATATAATACCTTATACATATATACCTTTCGGAGAAGGTCCAAGAATTTGCATAGGTATGGTTTTTATCCAAGATTTTATCTTTTTTTAGATATTTTACTATCACAAATAGATTGAAAATTCTATGAACAATTGCATGTAAAGAATTTTCTTATTTGTACTGTACATATAGGCCAATTCTTGAAGCCTAATAATTAAGAGAGAAAGGCAGAGAAACTAAGAAAAAATTGATCTAATTAGCTCTTCCTTTGTAAATCAATCAATAAAATACAACAAACGCCCAAATCTTAAAATAATATTGTTGAAGTTAGCCGAGTAATCCATGTCGACAGGGCAAAGCACGGAAAATATAGAATTTAATCTAAATCTGAAGATTATGATTTTGATATAAATTTAGGGGAAAGTCGACATAGATTACTGTGAAAAGGAACGAGCCACGTGAGAAGCGCTTCGCTTCTTGTTTCTAATACACAACACAAAGAACTGGAACGCCCTTCTGGCTTTCGTCTTTCCGGCTACCGAAAATTGGGATAATGAATAGAAGCAGGCGTTACTTTGCGGAAGTCCATGATAAACAATAAACAGCAAGTATAATTTGCTATATTCCGCCGACAACCGGGAGAATTGTATAATATAACACCACACAAAAAAGTAAAGTAAATCTTTACTTTTCGCGCTTGTGAAGTCAACATCTCCTGAGGATGATCCTTTGTCGGGTCGAAACGTGCGTAGAGGTTCTAGTGGAAGATTTTGTGTGGTGTTATATTATACAAATCTCCCGGTTGTCGGCGGAATATAGCAAATTATACTTGCGGTTTATTGTTTGAAAATTGGGAGTTTCTTTAAATCAAGAGTGACAAGGTATATAGGTTTGCATCATTACTCGCGTGGTGATGGTCGAGATTGTCGATGCATTTCCTTGGCTAATATATTTGCTTGGGTCTTCGGTCTCGAGATTTTGTATGAACATTATATCAGACTATTATTTGACCACAGTTCTTTATTAACTTTTTGTTGTAGGTTGTTGTTGTCATTTACTGTTTCCTTTCAGGTCAGAGGTTCGGCTTGATGACGATGCGCTTTGCGATGGTGTCCGTGTTTTTGAATTACAAAGTTATTCCGTTCCCGGGAACGCCGAAGCCCACCGACGTAGCCATTGATAAGCGAGGAATCTTCTATACCCCTGGAGAAGCCATTTCTGTTGAATTTGTACTTAGATCATAATATATTATAACAGAGCCTATGTCATAGCAGTATATTTTAATAATAATCGTTATGTCTTTACTAAATTTCGTCAAGATAAGTGCAGTGAACAGATACGAAGTGATAAAGTCCATATTAATATATAAGCGAAAGTGTGTCTGTTTGTTCATAGGTTTGTTACCTATATTCCGCTTAATCTTGATAACGATTAATCAATCAAACAATCAATCATAAAATTTATTCAAGTTATCATTTAAAAGGCACAGTATTGATCAACTCGTATTAAGTTATTATGGTGATAACTACATTCGTAAACTTAGGGTAATTATTATTATCTTTTTGTTATCACCATCTCACATGCCACTGAAATTTATTTAAGCAATGTTTAAGTTAGTCTATAACAATCGAAAAGCTAGATTATTTAGCACATATCTTCCATCCCATAGTTGGATATGCTTATACTAAAATATTAATATATCAGAAAACTTTCGTTATTAAAAAGAAACGTGAAACTAACGTGGATGAAGTCAAGGGCTACACCTACTTTGCATTGAAAGTAATACTTTTTTTTTTCCGCTGGGAAATGCGTTTACGCATCCCCTCCGGAAGCGATGCAGCCAAGACTGCGCCGCTTCCGACGGGGTATGTGGGACTCCCCGGCGGCCAGACTGGCGACCAGAATACCCACTAAATCCAGCGATGCTCCTTCGCGTCGCCTGGTGGCTGGGTCACGGGAACACTTGTGCACTCGACCGCAAAATTGAAAGTAATACCTACCCATGATATATCACCAAATTGTTTACGAAACGGATCTGGATGAATACCTATCATTCTTTCCTAATCATAATCAAAGAATGTAAGTTGTTGAGAATAAATTTCAATACAGACGAATCGTTAACAAACGAAATTGGGAATCGTGAGGCTGAACCGTAAATCGTTTCTCGAGGATGTTCGAACAATGGCTCAAAAGGCGGAACGTTCAGTGATAACAACCCAATTTAATTTTTTATCAATATAGCTCCTAAGTGTTATACCTTATTATATATTATCTTTCTCTTCGTTTGTTTTATTTTTTATTTTTTATTATTCTTATTTGATAGGTTACAAGTATTCGTCTTCAGTAACTGGGTTAAGAATTCGAAAAATAAAAGGCGATTTATTCAACTGAAGGTACAACGGCTGCCAGTTAAGCTACCAATTAAACAATTTTTATTTCAGACGCAAGTGTTGGTTTATTATTTGGGCACATATTTTGTCCATCCGTTAACTTAAAACTTATGGTTTTAAACGTGCTGTCTAGTAAGAAACCTACGAGAAATTAAGCCGTATATATCTCAGTGTCTTAAAACTTATTAATTTTTAATTTATATACACACGTTTTAAAACTGTAATATATGGTGTTTTGTCTGGTTTAACCTGTCTTTGTTAAAATATGTATATATTTTCATAGAAACATGCGACCACCTGCAGCAAAATAAAAATTGAAATTCTTATTTAATTAATTAAATTAAAAACAAAAAACAACGGCAATAAATAACAAAAACAAAACCAAATAACAATAAAAAATTAAATTGGCTTTCGGCGAATGTTTGTGAATGTGTGGGTACTGTGATATGAGTACGGGTTCATTAACGATACACTCCGTCTCATGAGACTCAGACCGCAAAAAATACTGCCTGATGTCTCAAGTCGCTAAGAATGATATTGTTAAATTAGGTTTAGAAAGAAGGACATCTCACTACATCACTCATTGGACTTTTTTATACACTGCAAGTTAGCCTTTGACGGCAATCTCATCTAATGGTAAGTGATGATGGGTTCTAAGATGGTAGCGGCTAACATGTTAGGGGTATGGTAAAACCGTACTCCTAATAGGTTACTACGCGACATCGTGCCGGAATGCTAAATAGCTTGGCGACACGTCCTTGTTGGTGGGTGGTAATTAGCCGCGGTAGAAGCCTCCCATCAGACCAGACTCGAGCCGGGAATCGAACCTAGACCCTCCAACTTTATAATGCCACAGCGCCCGCACTGCGCTACGGAGGTCGTCAAAGTTGGAAAACCATGTATGAAAATCTAAGCACCATGATATTCGGCATCATACCGGAGAGTAAAATCGATTGGCGGCTTTTATTTGTTAGCAGAGTGGTAACTAGCCATAACAGAAAAAAGAGAATACAATTGTTCGCCCCGGGGATTGAATTTTGAACCATCCGTTTATAGGACAACAGCTCTTACCATTGCGCCATAGAGGTCTTGTCTAGTAAAATAGTTATTTTATATAAGTCATGGTTTTTGATGTTGCAGCTTAAGATGATGACGGGCTAACTTGTTAGGGGTGAGACAGTTATGAAACGGCCTATCGGTTCCTACATGGCATCGTACTGGAACGCTCAATCGCTCGGTGGTGCGTGTTAGGTAGGGTAGTAACTAGTTGACGGGGGGGAAGAAGACTGCGGCAATTTGCCGCTCGTCGGCTTCGCTTGGGAGGCGGCGGGTAGCTATTGGGCTAGTTGCCCGTCATTGCACAAGTCTCCTAACTGTCTTGGGGGGGGATCAAGCTGTCCTGATCCTTCCCTTTGTAGCGCGGTAGGCCAGGCGCTAGGCCGGGGCGGCTGGTAGGGCATCCGGGAAGTATACAACGGGTCCCCCGGGTGTCCAGTAAAACCTGCGAGAGGGACATGCCGTGGTAGTTTTTAGTTCGGGAATACCCCCCTTCGGGGGTGGGAGTCCAACATAACCTCTTTCCCACCCAAGGGTACGGAGGTAGCTATAAAGCTTTTCCACCACGACAAAAAAAAAAAGGGTAGTAACTAACAATTCAGATGCGCTTAACGCTTTGCGGAATGAGTCGGACGAGAGAAAGAGTCGCACTCTTTCTCTGACGCAGACACTGAGGTGCAAATACAAAGGTAGGAAATAAGCGACAACAGCACTTTTGTGAACGTCCGTGCGCAATAAAATATTTTCTGTTCGATTGAATAGCGTTTTCCCTTGCGAGACTGCCAAGTGTATATTGAAAATTTCCTCTCCACGTCATACAGGAGCTCTTACGCGCAGCGCAATAAAGTTGAAATTGCGGGGAAATATTTCAGAGGCGAGTTGCGAGTAATCTTCGGAGGTACGACGCATTCTTTATTCAGTTTACTCAAATCGAATCCAGCGAGGACGTTGTATGGCTGGTACGTTTTCTGCGCGATAATTTGGTGCTAAACCACATTTTGTTTAGCACCAAATTATTATTCATTTTGTTACTCATTAGATAAACCATGGGAGTGGACAGGGATCGCGAGTGCCGCCCAGCTTTCCAGCCTCGCGAGAGACAAGGCAAAATATGACATTCTGACTGCCAACCTTCACTAGTTGAAGCACCTAAAGCAGAAGATAAACCATCAGAAGCGTAACTTTATGAAAGTATATTATTGTGAATACTCTGCGTTCCATGTACCATGATGAAGTAAAGAGTTAAAACAAATGTTAGTATACACAATAATTGGGTGGGAGGTATTTGATGGCGTTTACACTGATTGGGAGTATATCAGTAACAACGCGGGTAGTATAAAAACAAAAAAAGATAACAGGACGGTCTTTTTTTTCCGGCTGTGCCTTCGGCGATCTCTCATCATAAACATTGTCTAGAGTTCACTGACTTGTAAACTAAGGTAGATAAAAATATTTAGCAGTAAAGTCTGTATAAGTCTTAAGCTAGGTTCAGATTACTGTGTCGGGGTGTGTCGTGGCGCGACAGAATGCAATCAGTCTCATAGAATTATTATGACTAGATTCATATCAATGTGTTGCATTGTGTTGTGGCGGCGTCTGTCGTGGCGTCAATCGCTCACGCCCGGTCGCGCCATAGAGGTGGTGGGGGATCTGTCGAGCCACACTGATGTGAATCTAGCAGTACGGCGCGTTACCGCGATGAATGTAGTTGTTTCCCGTCATTTTATTTTGCAAAAATGTCTGAAGAACTTATTGAGTTAGTACGCCAATATAAAATACTTTATGACACAAAAGATAAAGATTAACGAATATCTCCGTTTCTTATTCTTTTTTTTAAGAAGAGTTGCCATGATGAGAAATTGTATATCTTCGTCAAAATCACTGTCAGTATCAGATGATTCCAAGAAAAACATTTTACACGTATACACCGCACAGCTCACAAATGTGTAATGATGTAAAATTGTGCCATATTTCAACACAACACGACACACCAGTATGAACACTACGCGTCACGACACATAGCGCCCCAACACATCACGACACAACAATCTGAACCCAGCTTTACACAAAGAAAATGAAAATAACTTGCAGTGCAGTTTACTAGGCTACATTAAAGTAGTATTTTTCCAATGAATTACCGGATGACATCTTGGAGTTTTCTTTGAATAAGTTTAAAGTTTTTATTCAACGTAAGCTTTTTTAAAAAAGACCCATTATAGTATAAAGGATTACGTAAATGACAAAAAAGCTTGGGTATGAATTGTTACTCTAACTAGGTTGTTACGAATGTAGTTATCAACATTTTCTCACTACAATGTTGAAAATTGTATGTAGCAAAAGCGCCTTATAAAGGCCAATATGAATAAAGATTGTTTTTAATTTGCATTTGAAATTGAATAGAGTAGAAAGGAATGAATCGTATTGCTTTAACTGAGTATGTTTTAAAGTCTAGGTATCTGAATTAGGATTGATCATTATAGTAATTTCAACCTAGCTAAAAAAAACCCGCTAATTGTTTGATTCTAAAAAATCTATAATTAAAACCCGAAATCCAGGAAAAAGTGGACGTGACCGCTGTCACGAGTACAGGCGATTTTGTTAATAAATCAAATATTTTATTTTTGGGACTTTTGTCCGGAACGAACATGCCAGCCCGATTCATTATCTCCTAAATAAATAACAAACAAAAAATGTATCAGACACAACCTACTTCTGCAGAAATCGAACCTTAAATCTTCAGAGAGCAGATAAATTTTAATCTTATCTTATTATTCTCAATAATAAATATAATCTTCATATATAAAATAAAAAACCAAAAGTGTTTTTCTGCCATATATTTAGTAAAGGAAAACCATACATTCCAAGTTATCAGTGTATCGAGTTTTTTGTCTCATTTCCATGAGTCCCATAGGGACGGCGCGGGCGGGACGGTGTAAATGGAGTCCGATATTACATTTTACATCTACCCGCGGTAAATCATGTGTAGAGGTTTCTTTTTTAAATAAACGCTACGCCATTTCTGATTTATGCCCTGGAAAGAGCAAAGTTGCCAGAATTGTGTTACTTTATTACCCGCACGTCCCTTTCATTTTCACACTTTTAGTTTTGCATATTCAGGCGCTCTAGCAAAACTATTTTATAGTCCTCATTCGATAGCGAAGTACTTTATAAATAATCATCAATAATATCGCTTTTATGTAACAACAGGCGAGTGTTATAGTCAAGTGATTTGTATAATATGAAATATTTTATATACTAAGCATAAGAAAACAAATTTTACTGGTACTGAGGTACTGTAACAAACACAAAGAATAAATTGTTTATCGTCTGACGCCTATGAATCATTTAATGATGTCTGTTGGCCTAGTATAAGGTGTTCCAAAGCAAAGATCGAAACCTTGAACCTTGTAAAAGTTCATTAGATTGAACATTAATTTTGTAGCTAAAATTTTCGCCACAAAAGCAGTCACGAATCATAAGACTCTAATGAAAAGGGGTTGTAAAAAATTTTAATCAGGGCCATAAGAATCCTAGTAAATAAAAAAAAACTAAATCGGTTCGAAATGTCGTCGGCCGTCGACCCATCGTAATGAGAAAACGAATTTTAATCCCATTAGGGGTTCAATTAACGATTTGATATCCATTAGTGGCTTCATTATTTCTGGTATTCCATCGGCCGTCGTAATCGAAGGCTTACGCGATGCTGTCCTAATGACGTACTCTACAATTAATCTTACTGCTGAAGGACTATTCTAATTTTTACGTGACCACCCAAAATATAATTTCAGTAATGCTTTCGGTTTTCACGTACCTGAGTTTCTTTATTCCACCACAAATAATTACTGAACAGACTATGATGTATGGGGTTTTAATGAAATCATTAAATAGCCCCAACTGACCACACAACACCAACTTTAGAGACTTCGATCGATAGCAACACAGGCGTTATCATTTTTTTCTATCATATAGTCGGTCTGCCAAATTGTCCTCAGCCTACAAATACCCCACACCTGGGAACCGGTCTCTCAAAGAGGAAAGGGGTCTTAGTGTATAGGCGCTTTTCAAAATATTAGTGAAATAACGGGGTCCAACGCCCAACGTACTCTACGAGGCATACAGCGGAAAATGCTGATTGAAGTGTCCGAATTTATTATTAAAAAAACCCATTTGGTCACCAAAACCCAGAAATCGGACCGCGAATGTGTAACCGAATATGTTAGCTCCTAATCCAATGATGCAGTTAGATTATAAGTTTTCTAACTAATAACTGTTTACTATATATTTTCGAAAATAAACTTTAAAGGTGTAAAGTAAGTTAAGGAATCGGCGCTAAAAAAGTTAGTATTTATTTACGGGTTTAGAAAGTGAGTGGAAGAAGCGGACATGTTGTGCCGACCCTCAAATAGCGTGGGATAAGGGCAAGAAGTGGAAGACTATTTGGTTACGGGGATGAAGACACGAGCAAACCTACACCTGCAATAAAATCAATCTAACGCAAAATCTTCAGTGCCCTAACGATAAGGATGGTTTTACTAATTTCATCATTTGATCTGAAGATCATGGATTATTCAAAAAAAAACAAAATGAATTGTTAAATGTGTTCCTAAGCGCAAAACTCGAGAATGGACGGACCACTTCAAATATTCCTTTGAAGTCTGAAGAAGGTTCTTGTTTAGAGAGAAAAATTGTGAAAATTACACAATAAAATGTTAAAAACGCATTTTTCTTTATCTCTATTAAGCCAGTTCTAGCTGTCAATTCCAAGGGGCGATCATAGATCGTTTCCTATATCCATTATTAAAATTTACATAAAAAATGATTCATCTCGTCTGTTATATTTCCATTTCATATTTCAGACAAAGAAAATACTTTTCATGCCGGAAATGAAATATTTCCCACGTGGTTTTACGAAAACCTTCATTCACGCGGTCGAAGTTTCTAGAAACAGCTAGTGGATAATAATATAACGGTTAATCGTGAACAACCCATTACCGGCTCACTACAGAGCATGGGTCTCCTCTCAATATGAGAAGGGTTTTGGCCAGAGTCCACCACGCTGGCCATGTGCGGATTGACACGCCTTTGAGAACATTATGGAGAACTCTCAGGTGTGCAGGTTTCCTCACGAAGTTTTCCTTCACCGTTGAAGCAAGTGATATTTTTTTTTTTTTTTTAAAACGCACATAACTCCGAAAAGTTAGAGGTGCGTGACAGGATTCGAACCGCCTACCTCTGATTAGGAGGCTGACGCTCTGACCACTAGGCTATCACCGCTTCAACGGTTAATCTTGGTTACGTATTTACATAGTAACTACTTAACCGGTTTCTGGAATACCGACAGAAATCCGAAGCGTCACTTCTCATTCAACTTTACCCGCACCAGTAATGGACTTGGGAAGTGTTTTCGTTTAAACGTGAAATAATTAGTTGCCTTTCACTCCAAATCCAATTTGTCATCCATTAGTGTACAGTCGGAGCCGACAGGTAAGTACAAATCAAGTTAATTAACAACGATCTACTACGGTGTGTAGGTTTTATTAATCAGCCATCTTGTATACTATTGATTTCTGAGGAGGGTTGACGTCACGGCGCGCGGCGGCTGCGGTAAAAAACAAGCCCGAAATACAACTCCACTCATTTAGTAGTTAGTAGTTTCAAGCCAAAACTTTAGAGCAATCATCATCATCTTCATAAACATTAACGTCCTATGTCTGGACACAAGACATCCTTAACATTGTCAGCCCTAAATACAATGTTGACGGACTCGCCTCACTATGACATATTTGCAGGCCATTGGAATACAATCGTAAGCCAATGCTTGCAGTTTTCCGAAAAGTATAATACCACTATGACTCTGTAAATATTTGTTTTTGTCTCTTGTCTGTTTTTTTTTGTTTTTAGTGTATATTTGTTTTGTTTAGACTTATAATGTTATTATAAGTTCGTCCGTCGTAATCAGTAGCTGAGCGTGTTTAACACAATACAGAATAAGATTGTTATAAATTGTTATCAATTAGCTCATCTTCCACTTACAAACAACATTCCGATAATGCTATAAATAAATTGGTCGACATTAATTTTACTTTGGAGTAACTCTTAAATATTATTTGTTATTCTAATTTCATTTCTCACCTTATTTTAATAACAGTTGTGATTTTTAAAGAATATTCCTTAATTAAGGTGTATACAGAGTCCTGACTGACGGAAAAAATTGAATATAATTTAAGTAAATACATAAGCCACTAAGACATATAATACTCTCCGAAATAAGGGTTTTAATTTCCTAAGTCCGGTCTGGTATTTACTATGATAATTCCTTTTTTTGTATACACTACGACTTAGCCCTTGACGGCAATCTCACCTGATGGCAAGTGATGATGCATTCAAAGATGGTAGCGGGCTAACCTGTTAGGGGTATGGTAAACCTACACTCTTAATTGGTTTCTACGCGACATCGTGCCGGAACGCTAAATCGCTTGGCGACACGTCTTTATCGGTAGGGTGGTAACTAGCCACGGACGAAGCCTCCCACTAGATCAGACTCGAGCCGGATATCGAACCTAGGACCTACAACTTTTATAATGCGCCAGCGAATGCACTGCGCCATGGAGGTCGTCCTTGACATAGAAACTAACTACTAGCTACTACTAAGTTAATAGATATCTGAACCAAACTGGGAATCGAACACAGGACCTAAATGTCATCCCAGCACACGGTACCAAGTTTTATGCACAAACAACAAAATAAAAAGCCCGATACAATCGCACGAAGAATATCCTTAAACAATTTTTTTGTCGGAAAATTCAATTAAGTTTTTCCGCTACAGCGGAATCTCTTTGGGGATTTAAAATATGAATATTCAATGTTCTGTCCCTCGAAACCTTCAAAAACGTTTTTAAGGTAAAACAATTTCACCCTTTGATATTAATGCTATTAGCCAGTCTAAGGAAAAAACCTTTTATGTCGGTTTACTCGACGGCATCCGGTTTACAAAAGATCATTGTTTTACACAACTGAAATTCCGTCAAGAGCTTTTAAAATTCATATATTATTAACATGACTCTGCTATTTACTACCTTGATACTATATAGTCGGAACTGTGAGAGAATTCCGTCTTATCTTGTCATATGGTATGGACACTGGCGTTTTGACGACCTCCGTGGCGCAGCGTGCGCGCTGTCAGATTAAAAAGTTGGAGGTCCTGGGTTCGATTCCCGGCTCGAGTCTGGTCTGGTGGGAGGCTTCAGCCGTGACTAGTTACCACCCTACCGACAAAGACGTGTCGCCAAGCGATTTAGCGTTTCGGCACGATGTCGCGCAGAAATCGATAGGAGTATTAGTAGGGTTTACCATACCCCTTCCAGGTTAGCCCGCTACCATCTTAGACTGCATCATCACTTACCTTCAGGTGAGATTGCCGTCAAGGGCTAACTTGTAGTGGATTAAAAAAAAACACATAAAAAAGGCTATCAGCGGTCAAATGATCATAATAAATGCATGTATCATATTTTAGGTTACGCAATGATTTTATTTTTGGCATGATCAAATACTCCGTATTAAATGGAAATCTTTTTCAATGAAACCTTTTTCCTTTTATACAAATATTATTTTTTAGCTTTCAGTGTTTCTAAAAAAAGGGAAGTATTCGGCAGCTTTTACTTAAGTAAACAATTTTTTTCAAATAACACATTATTTTGTTTGAGTTATAATACTTTTCACCGTTTTAAGTACGAGTATATAGGCATTTCTAGTGATTCTACCACCCGAATGAAAGGTATATTCCGTCATTTTGTTTTGAAAAAACTTTGTAGTTACTCTTACGGATGTATTGACCACATTAATTCACTATTATTTATTGAATAGCTCAGGTTATCTGTAAACAGATTGTTTCGGGATACTACATCAAACTGCTCTGTTATTTCATTTCAATCCATGCCGTAAAGCATAATCAAAAACCAGAAATTATTGATTATATATATTTTACTTTAAAATTACGTTCACTGAGCTATTTTTAATTTAATAAACTATGAAAAAGGTCTTATAAAGACATTATATCTTTACTTAATTTAAAGACAAAGGAAAATACACAGACACAATTACAGGACAGCAGTATTCCTTCCCTAACACGTCGTTCCAGCCGCTTGCCCGTCTAGAATATGCTCGTCAAATAAACGAATGTTTCACATATCAATAATCACTGCAGTGAACGAAATATCATTTAGCCGAGAAACACTCTCGCTTCAAATAAACGTTTGTCCAAAACGTTTTTCGTATGTACAAGAGTTCTATTCTATGGCAGTATCTCCGGAACGTTTAATAATAACAATACGTAGAATCCTGTTACAGCCAACTGGGCGCGAGCCAACGTATCCTATTGCATATATTTTACCGATGCTTAAACCTTATCGCGAGGGGCTACCACTCCACTATTGAATCATTTATAACTTCTCTATACATTATACTTAGGTTTACCGACCTCCGTGGCATATCGGTGGGAGCTTTGTATTTTACGTTAGAATCCCAGCGTTTAATTACCAGTTAGGTCTATTTGGAAGTTTTAAATCCTAAATCGGCCTTACACTAGTATATTGACCTTATATGAGCCAACTTATTGATCTATTATTATAGGAAGTAAGAGAGAGAGAGGGAAATAATAAAATTTCCATAAACTGGGTTTGATAACAAAGCGCAGTCATTTGAAAAATCAAAAGCTTTATTTGAAGTCACCAACCGGTCTGTGTAGCTCAAAGACTGGTTAAGCTAAAGTGATAATGAGTACAGCATGTATGTGGAAGGACTTATAGACGTTTCAATATACTAGAAAAGCTTAAGATCAACAGTGTTGTAAGTGTACCCACTATATGGGCAAAGGTGGCACAAGACATCGACTGGAAATTGTAATCAAATTCAAATCCGTGGCGCAGCGCGCGCGCTGTTGCATTATAAAGTTGGAGGTCCTGGGTTCGATTCCCGGCTCGAGTCTGGTCTGGTGGGAGGCTGCGGCCGTGGCTAGTTACCACTCTACCGACAAAGGCGTGTCGCCAAGCGATTTAGCGTTCCGGCACGATGTCGCGTAGAAACCAATTAGGAGTATGGCTTTACCATACTCCTAACAGATTAGCCCGCTACCATCTTAGACTGCATCATCACTTACCATCAGGTGAGATTGCCGTCAAGGGCTTACTTGTAGTGGATAAAAAAATAATAATCTTTATTCAAATAGTCCCTTAAAAGGCACTTTTGACGCGTCAATAACTTACATAGTAGTGATTTGATGGTGATAACTATATTCGTAAACTTAAAACTAAAGCTATGAGGGTTCCAAACGCGCCCCGGTCTAAGAAGAAGCCCACAACAAACTTAGCCGGGATATCAATAGGAACTCTTTATACCGATAAAGACTCGTGCTGTAAATATGTTAACACCCTACAAATTTTTAAATGATCGTCATGGAGAGCCATCTATAAACATAAACGTACACACTTCCATTACTAATTGCGTGTGATTATTACCAAATAACCTAATCAAAACTAAGCAATACAATCAATAGATGATATAATGAATTTCAACGCAATTATAGTTCCTATAAAGCAATTTTTCACATGAATACAATACCATGAGCCAGTAATCTTTTGCTCGTTAACAGCGAGTACAAGTAAACTTGAATATTTTGGATGTCACGAATTTATCTTTAACTCCAACTCTTGGATCCCCGTAAACTTTACTTCTCCCATCCGGTATTATGACAGCAGATAAAATCCCATTCACTCTTCACGCGCTTTCTACTCCTTCATGTGAACTGTATTCATTGCTCCTTTCGCGTTTGCACACGTTTGAACTTTTAGATCAGACTGAGCAACGTATGATTAATTCGGGAACCTCTATGATTTATAGGGTGCCCGTGGTGCGTGGCAGGATACGGGATCGGGTATGTTTTAAGGCGGAGTGCTCATTGAATTTCATAAGGCAGGGATTACAAGACGCCGGTTGTTCTAAAAGTTCCGTCGGAGGCTGCATCCTCTCTCTTGTTTGTGTAATAGATTTTCGTATCAGGAGAGGAAAGCTGATTTTGTACTAAGCATCACGTGTAACATTGTTGGATACGTTGTTTAACGTGTTACTACTACCACGATATGTTTTATTGTGTAAAATTATTAAACTAAATTTTAATGAGATTTTTTCTATAAATAGGATAAATTAAAATTCAATTTAAAATAATCTTTATTCAAATAGTCTTTTAAAAAACACTTTTGACGCGTCAATAATTTGATAACTACATTGGTGAACTTAAAACTAAAGCTATGAGGGTTCCAAACGCGCCCCGGTCTAAGAAGAAGCCCACAACAAACTAAGCCGGGTAATATATAGATATTGAATGCCTACCAGACCTAGGTTAAAGCAATGAAGTCAATTTTATAGTTGGATCAAGGGATATTTTCTTTATTAATTTACATCTCGGGCAAATGGGCAGACGTGTCAACTTGTTACAACGTTAAACCCTAAATCGCTTGGCGGTATGATGCGTTTTCGTATGCAAGTGTTTCTTTAATAAGAAGCGGCATCCCACCCAGACTCCGGGACCTTCCTTATAGAAGAGTACCGGGTTCGATGCCGAGTAGAATCTTAATACGAGGATGGTTTTAGCCTGCAACGCATCGGGCATACATGGGCGACTGTAGTCACTTGTTGTCGCGAACAAACATCAACTCATACTAATCTTTAGTCTAATTATTTTTCATAAAATTTGCACACCATTAATTGAGTAGAATGTGATGGTCCTGGTAAGGTATCGTGAGGAAACCTGCATGCCTGAGAGTTCTCCATAATGTTCTCAAAGGCGTGTGAAGTATGCCAATCCGGCGTGTGAAATATGGCCAGTCTAGACGACTATGGCCAAACCCGTTTTTTTAAAACACTACAAGTCGACGGCTATCTCACTTGGTGGTAAGTGATGATGCAATTTAGAATGGTAGCGGGCCAACTTGTTATGGGTATGGTTAAACCAAACACTCCTATTTGGTTTCTACGCGACATCGTGCCGGAACGCTAAATCGCTTAGTCACACGTCTTTGTTGGTATGGTGGTAACTAGCCACGGCCGAAGCCACCCACCGGACCAGACTCGAGCCGGGAATGGAACCCAGGACCTCCGACTTTATAATACGACAGAGCACGCACTGCGCCACGGAGATCGTCAAAATTTCATATAGAGAAGACCTCTTATAGAGATAAGCTTTCCTACGTACTACTTCTCTTGTAAGAGTTTGATATCACAAATTTGGTACATAAATAATAAAAATAAATGAATAAAGACCGAAGCTCTGTAGTTAGCCGGCAATGGGCTGATCATGATGATTATTTTGATGAACCTATAGCTTTATGAGCTTCATGGATAATATATATAGATTTCTAATTAATTTGTTTTGTCAAAGTAACTCGATGCTATAAAGTTTGACAATTATTGCAAACAAAGCCCGAAATTTGTAAACTCAAAGTTCCCCGCCGTCCGCGGCCCGCACTCCGTGCCCAAGTGAAGGCAGAAGACTTCGAGCTCGCGAATATAAATCACTTCATTAAAGAGCAAACACAGAGCTGCGTGCGATGTCGTCCTGATATCTACGCGGTCGTCTGACGCACCGCTTGCGACTTGACGTCTGATACGCGTCACGCAATCCTGTGTTGCGTCACACTTGTTGCCCAGTTTCTCTCTCTCTAGTCGTTCCTTCATTACTGAAGATCGTGGTCCTGGTGTCCTTGCAACCTCGTGCGGATTAATTGTTTCCACCGGCTTCTATCGGAGGCTAGTCTTACAATTGTGTTGCCCAGTTTAAGAGATGTTTTATACCAGACTGAAACGTGTTGTAAACTGAAAAGCACGCGATTACGGAAGCGGGGTGATGCCTCGTTATAACAGTTGCTTGGTTAAGCGACGCGTCATCAAGTACGATGTACTACGAACTGCATCATAAATGTACTCTCAAGTCTTTGTCCCGTCTTCATCGGCTCCAAAATTATCCCTCAGTCTTCTCGGAGACAGCGTGTGATACGCATGATGAAAGCAAAAAAATTTCATCCCTATCATCAGGAAGCCGAGTAAATTAAAACATTCAAGTTCAAATAATCTTTATTGAAATAATCCTTTAAAAGGCACTTTTGACGCGTCAATAATTTACATAGTAGTGATTTAATAGTTCCAAATGCGCCCCGGTCTAAGAAGCCCACAACAAACTTAGCCAGGTAAATTTTCTTTCTGTTATCACCATCTCACTTAAAATTATATTAAGAGCTCTATCTTATTAGAGCAATATTAAATACAAGCATTGTTTAATATTTACATAATCCTTTACACTATAAATATGACGTTTCTACAAATTCTATTACTTTTTTCTATGGTATTCTTTTACTGTCCGTAATGATTTCCAGATTATTCAGATGATCCACATTATTTCTAGCGCGAACTTCCAAATTGTGTATCAATCTTCCATCCAGTGTGTTCCCCAGGATTATTTTATTCAAGGGGCTGATAAGCAAAAATTTCTTTAACACCGGCAACGCCTTGTTGGCTCCACTGGTCATAAGCGGCGTTCATCACTTAAAATCAGTTGACCTACTTGCCCGCTATTTATATAATAACTTGAGCTTTGATCAATATAAGTAATTTCCTGATTGGTTTTCAAACCGTCTTTTTGACGAAAATAGTTCAAATCAACGTTCATAATGATGAATCCCCGACTGTTTGTTGTGGGCTTCTTCTTAGACCGGGGCGCGTTTCGAACCCTCATAGCTTTAGTTTTAAGTTTACGAATATAGTTATCACCATGAAATAACTACTATGTAAATTATTGACGCGTCAAAAGTGCCTTTTTAAGGACTATTTGAACAAAGATTATTTTGAATTTGAATTTGAATTTGATGGTAATGAATTGGACGATTCCTAAATATCCACTGAACCGTGTCACTTACTATAAATAAACAAAACACCAAAATACGTTTAGTATAGTTAACAATCGTCGTACGTCGTTACATCTAAGACGCTTTGCAACTCGAAATGGCATCTCCAGATTACGTGCGGTGTTACTCGGTGTTCCCACCATTTTACCCGTATTAAAGTTAAAGGTATTCATTAATGTTACTCACTATAATAGTGTTAGTATTATAGATTATTCGTCTCCAAAATGTTTGTACATGTCTAAGTTATCTACTAGTATATGCGATTATATTACCTATTAATTGAATTCTGTCAACATTAGTTTGCATAACCACTGTGTAGAGAACATGATATAGTTTGACAATGTGTTTTAACTAGTAACGTATGTACGTTATGATATAGTATGGATCGTTTCTGACCTTGATATTTTCTATATCTATATGCTGTAGCTGTGATAGCCTAGTGGTTAGGAGGTCCGCCTCCTAATACGAGGTTGGAGGTTCGAACCCGGGAACGCCCCTCTAAATTTTCGGAGTTATGTGCGTTTTTTAAGCAATTATAATATTACTTGCTTCAACGGTGAAGGAAAACATGGTGAGGAAACCTGCACGCAGGAGAGTTCTCCATAATGTTCTCAAAGGCGTGTGAAGTCTGCCAATCTGCACATGGCCAGCGTGGTGGACTTTGGCCAAACCCTTCTCATATTGAGAGGAGACCCGTGCTCTGTAGTGAGCCGGCAATGGGTAATCATCATCACATGCTGTAGATACTGTAAACATTACTAAGAATGACTTTAGTATAATCAAGGTAGGGTTTTACTAAATAAGCTAAATATTGCTTAGATATTACTTATACATGTTAACAAAACTTGTCGAGAGGACAAAGGCGCATCGATCAGGGGACGCGTCCGTCAGGCGCTATCCATCACCGGTGAAAACGTCACCTTTGACCTTTGAAAAGCTTTTATTTGGTGGCTGAACTTGCTGAACACACTTTCGTGACGATAAATCTCCATGTTTTTTCACAGTGTTATGTTTATTCCTTTTTTACGCACTTCCGAAAATTCAGCTCTCTCATCCGCATTTCAATGCGTATTTTTTAACCGAATTAAAAAGAAGATGAGATTTCCGCTATATTTTGTGTGTAAGTTAGATGATATCTCTGCTAATTGTATACCGATTTTTATTATTCCTTTTGTTTAGGTTAGCCTTTAACTCGGTATACTTGCGAGTATCCACCCTTTTTTTACGCCGGGAAATGCGCATCCCCTCCGGTGAGATATGTGGGATTCACCGGCTGTCAGACAGCGATGCTCCTTCACGTCACCTGCTGGCTGGGTCAAGGTCACTCCGTCGCACCCCAGCAGAGGCAGACACTCTACCGGGGGTCTAGTCGAGTATCCGCCCTAAATGGCCCAAACTATTTATTCATTATTTATTGTTATAGTTGATAAAATTGCTTCCTTTTTATGACCGATAATGGTACTGTAACGTTTCGTAGTGTTACACTTAAAACCTACCCTGTAGATATTTATAAGTATATTGCTCACTCAGTTAAATCAACGAGCTTAACGTTCCATCGAAAGCCCAGCCAAAAAGTCACGCGTGGGACAAGCACCGCTTCAAGGCAGAGCCGCCATATTTTTTCTTTCCATGACGTCACGGCAGGCACGTGCACAAAACGCGCGGTGTTGCCAAAAAAGTAGCTTATTTACTTATTTGCATAAGATATAAGACAAAAGGTCACCCTCCAATCTTTCTCTTTAAATTTTTTTTTAAATCATCTGGTGATGCAAAGTGATGAGACTGCTTTTTCCATTCAGATCCAGTCCAAGAGTGCCAGAAGTCACCGCTCTGTGAAACTAATTAAATGCAATTGATAATATGCGTAATTATGACTTCCTTGAACAAAATTTTTATACTGGTTCTGTTGCAAATTAAACTTGACCCTGGTAAAAAGTTATATTCGTGGGAAAATATAACGACCTTGGAAATTTACTTGGCCAATACTCTGAAACAAAATATTGTCTAACAAGCGAGAACTTCACTGAATTGAGAATTTCATGTTTGATTTCAATACGAAAATTTTGATAGCGATAAACAACCGACAAAAATGTCACTAGTGATGGAGTAAAAATGATTCAAATATTTTAATCACTTTGACATATCACTTTGAAAACTTTATAAAGTATCCTAGTGAGGCTAATATGGCACTAAATTGAAGGAAATGTCATGTTAATTGGTAAAAATAATGATAAAGTTAACTTTATTGCTAGTAACAAATAGCTTTATAGAGCAAGAGCCCGTGAACCCCAGACCTTCGTTATTTTATAAAAGCTGAAAGTTTGTCAGCGCATGCTCCCAACACAGGTAAGAACGATGGACTATTGTGAAGTTTGGGTTGCCGTGGCTTTGGCAGGTAAACGGTACTAAAGGTGTAGGTGGTGTGTATGGAGTAACAGTGACGAAGAAAATGATAACATTGATTATAATGATGATAATGAATAAAATAATATTTTCTTTAGTACACTATAATAATAATCTGTCATGTCATCAATCTATTTTTTTATGCTTTATAATAACTTGTAATGTCATTAATATATTTTAATTAAATTTTTGAGTATTATTTATTTGGTTTTTTTTTTTATAATCTGTTATTGAGGGATCGCGATAGACCTATCTCGCCATCTCACTCGCACCCACCATACATATACTGTCTCGCGCTCGCTCCTACAGCGACCCTACATCATTGTCTGGCAAGGGGTTGGAACTATCAAAAATGTCTGGCTGATGAGGAAACATCATCTAATTATTACCTAAATATTATATATAAAAATCAGCTTTTATACTATAACATAAGTAGAATTATAATTTCATGAACATTAGGGGTGTCTGGCAAGGGGTTGCCACGATGTTAAGTGTCTGGCAATCAATAACGTGATTTTTAATAATATTCTGAAGGTAATACCAAAAAATCACACTTTATTATTTGATGAATTTAGATCGGTATTTTACACACCTTTAGTACCGTTTACCTGCCAAAGCCACGGCAACCCAAACTTCATAATAGTCCATCGTTCTTACCTGTGTTGGGAGCGTGCGCTGACAAACTTTCAGCTTTTATAAAATAACGAAGGTCTGGGGTTCACGGGCTCTTAGACCATTATGTTCCCCTCTGCTAATATTTTATTCGATACTGTCTAAAACAATACCAATATTTTTTTCAGTGCAGTCTAGTGTTACCATAATCGACAACAGCTTTTTCGTTAAAAATCTGCGCATAAAGGTTAATTTAATGCGCTAGCGTGAGTTTTATTACGTATGAAATTCATAAAACTATGAACCTTGCCATTTTAATAAAAGTTTAATAAAAAAGTTTCAAATTAAAGCAAGATAACCTAGTCATAATAAAGTGTAGGTTTATGTTTATTATTTTTTGTTATTTAGTTACTAAAAGACATGCTATTAGCTTCCATGCTACTGGGATGAAAAATTGTTTGGCGAGGTGCAAAGTTATTGCAACTCGTGAGTTCTTTATCAGGATTCTGTTTTTGTATTCTTGCAGTGTTGCGAATCCATTATCAAATAGCATACACAGTAATGTTTTTTTATGAAATATTTGTAATCACTGGCTGTTGCGGTCACATTTTCAAGAAAAACAGGGTTAATATTTTTCTCAATTTAATTACTTATTATATTCTCGTAGTTACGTGACCATACTTCACCCGTGGGCGTTTTAAGACAAAGGGTATTGTTAGACTGAGGAATAATCTGTCTGTCATAGACAAAGAGAATTCGTTATTACATAAATGAATAGTGAAAATGTAATTTATTATTATTAATATTTTCATCTGACTTTATAAAATTTAAAACGGAACTAAATTAGGTAATGGTTTAATCATCAACATCATCATCATGATCAACCCATTATCGGTTCATTACAGAGCACGGGTCTCCTCTCAATATGAGAAGGGTTTGGCCATAGTCTACCACGCTGGTCATGTGCGGATTGGCAGACTTCACACGCCTTCGAGAACATTACGGAGAACTCTCAGGCATGGAGGTTTCCTCACGATGTTTTCCTTCACCGTTGAAGCAAGTGATATTTTAATTGCTTCAAAACGCACATTACTCCGAAAAGTTAGAGGTGCGTGCCCGGATTCGAACCGCCGACCTCTGATTAGGAGGCTGACGCCCTAACCACTAGGCTATCACTGCTTCAATGGTTCAAATGGTTTAATAAGCTTGAAATATTAGGATCATAAGTTTTTTCTTAGTAGCACTACAACCTGGAAAGCACTGCCAGAATGATGGAGACTCCTCCATCATTTTAAATATTTTATGTAAGCATATTCATGTTTTTTAGCCAACTTATATTATACCAACGCTGGGTGCCTCGCTTGTGTACGTGAGAATTAGATAGAATTAGACGGATTTGAAGGGACTGTATGCGAAATGAATAAAATCCGTAGCACTCCCAGATTCACTGGCCTAGATACCAACCATCCATACAAAATTCAGCAATGCGATTGGAATTCTAGTTAGACAACCAGAAATCAAGGAAACGGTGATAGCCCAGTGGTGAGGGCTTCAACCTCCTAATCAGAGGTCGGCGGTTCGAATCCGGGCATGCACCTCTAACTTTTCGGAGTTATGTGAGTTTTTAAACAATTAAAATATCACTTGCTTCAACGGTGAAGGAAAACATCGCGAGGAAACCTGCACGCCTGAGAGTTCTCCATAATGTTCTCAAAGGCGTGTGAAGTCTACCAATCCGCACATGGCCAGCGTGGTGGACTATGGCCAAACCCTTCTCATATTGAGAGGAGACCCGTGCTCTTTAGTGAGCCGGTAATGGGTTGATCATGATCATGATGATGAACCAGAATTAAAAAATGTTGAAAATTCTCCGAGACGTTATACCCATTATACTGAATGAGAGGACCGTAAGCGAACGAGATCGGTTCGCAGCGAGTGATGCTGGATGCGGATCGCAACAGTTGCAAGTTTAATTGCGCGGCCGCGCTGACTGACAACCCTAGCCGCACTAGCTGTGGGCGGCCGCGCTGCTCCAGCGCGCCGCCCACATCTAGTGCGGCCGCGGGAACCAGGGCTGCCCAAACAGGCCGAGGTGATGGTGTTTTCGTCTGCGATAGCTTATAAGTTATATATTATATACACTGCAAGTTATAGCCTAGCCGAGCCGGGAATCGAACCTAGGACCTCCAACTTTATAATGAGATAGCGCGGGCGCTGCGCCATGGAGGTTGTCGAAATTTGCATAAATTCTAAGCTTGCAAAATCTAGCAGCGCATTCTTAACGAGTTTGTGGTCAATGTGCGATCAGCTTTATGCATACAGATGACGGCTATAGGCTATAGCGGAATAGCCGGGCGCGCTTCGCTTTAGCCTTTTGTCGATAGGCCGTGAGTTACGAGCGACACTTCGGGTAGGTTTTAACGCCTCTAAAGGATATTTCAATGCCGGTGTTTGACAAACGCTCATAAAGATATTTTGTTTTCGGGTTTTCAAGCCTTTTAAAGGAAAAATCTCCAAAAACTGAATAGAAATTTAACCGAAAAATGGGCCTCGGGAGAAAGCTACCGCCGATTAGCAGCATGGAGAAAATTATACCCAGAGTATACGAATACTCTCTATAAAGATAAAGATTTACGTATACTCTGGGTATCTATATATATATAAAAGCGAAAGGTCACTTACATACTTACATACTGACTTACTGACATACTGATTAAACACGAGATCTCAAAAACTATTGTACGTATAAAGCTATAATTTAGCAAGTAGGTAGTTGGTAGTTAAGAGATGTCAGCTAAGAAAGGATATTTGGAAATTCCACCCCTAAGAGGGGGGTTGGAAGTTTGTATGAAATTTCTTTGTTTTTAGAGTTAGAGACACAAAAATTTGCATTAAGATTAATAATAATAAATAAAAAACATGTACATAATTTTTTTTTAAATATTACCTGTCATGGGTGGTAAAGTAGGGGATGATAGTTTTTGCTTATTTTTTTATTATGAAGTCTACAAGCTTGAAATTTTGAAAATAGGTTTCTTTTAGGGCTTAAGTATAAGGTTAGAATTTTTTTTCATCCAAATCTACCCCGAAGGGGGTAAAATAGGGGTTTGACGTTTGTATGAAAGTCCTATGTTTTTTAATTTAGAAACACGAAAATCGGCAATTTGACATTTGCCTGTAGCTTACTTTCTGAAGCAGAGCAATCACGGGAAAACAGCAATTCTACGCAGACGAAGTCGCGGGCAACAGCTAGTAATTTTATAAATATACGCAATATATTTACGTAACGTTAACAAAATAAATTCCATTGTTAACATCGAACAATGAATATAGCGTTTGAAATTATGCTTTTTTATGTTGATCAGCTTAGTTGTTAGTGATGGTCTACCGGTCAAGCTGTTAGTCCAACCCAAAAGGCTACTTAATGAACTTACTTTGAAGCGAGAACAATCAGCATAAACGATAGCTCGTAGAAAGGCCCTTACAGCCAGCCTTACGCTTCACATGACTTAAGCGTTCATATAAACGACGTGAAAAGAATCCAGCTTGGAATTTATGATGTCCTATATTTTTTTATATGGCAACATTAACCATCGGGTGTTGGGTATGTTCGGTCACCCGATGGTTAATGATGATATAATCCTGACAGTCACAGCGTCCTTAGTTATACAGCCGATTACATAGAATCCTGGGGTGCACATCTTGATAAGCTTGCTCCACCCTCCATTGTGGTGGTCAGCAAAACACAATCCGAAATAACAAAATTAAACGCGGCGTCTTGCACTTGCACTTTACCTGAAGGTACTGACTTATTGAAATGTATATTGTTTTTATTTCTGCAATGAATAAGGATTGTTGAACAATTGCGAAAAAGGTGTTATGAAAAGGTGGTATAGAGAAACGGTTCTTTCGATTAGAAGACAAAAGAAGAGAAATATGGATTTTGTTGAGATAGCAGCTAACAAAAGTGAGTGGAAGAAGAAGACATGTTGCGCCGAACATACAATGTGCGGTAAGGGCAAAAAAAGAAGAATTGAATCAATATTCTTGCAACTGTTTGCTCTTTATATTGAACCAACCACGTATAAGATTACAACCCAAGAAATTACAGCTTATGTTTTAAGTACATATACTCGAAGGTTTTTATATTATAGTTTTCCATTTGTGGGTTAGTTTTTTATCCACTACAAGTTAGCCCTTGACGGCAATCTCACGTGATGGTAAGTGTTGACAGTCTACAATGGTAGCCTGCTAATCTATTAGGGCTATGGTCCACACTCCTAATTGGTTTCTACGCGACATCGTGCCGGAACGCTAACTCGCTTGGCGACACGCTTTTTTCGGTAGAGTGGTAACTAGTCACGGCCGAAGCCTCCCACCAGACTAGACTCAAGCCGGGAATCGAACCCAGGACCTCCAAGTTTATAATGCGACAGCGCACGCATTGCGCCACAGAGGTCGTCCAATATTAAACTGGTAATTTAAACATTTGAAACTCCAGATATTATTTATTCTAGATATTGTTGAAACGGTTCACAATTTAATGAGAGGGTTTTTAAATGAAGCGTTAAGAGGAAAGCGGATAGGGAGGTTTCATAAAATTTAATAAAACATAAGTAGACCTTAAATTTTAAGCCAAATTCGGCAGCTCCGGTTGAGCTGTAGGGCCTTAATCCTGATTGTTCAAGCGTTAATGATATTTCTATGTTAAACGGGCTTAACGAAAAGGTTTTTATGAAATTTATGCTTAAAACAGTCTTGCTTTTAACTCAAGATGGAAAGGAGACGTTTTTGTTCGTTTCTCTGTCTGTTACATTATCTAGAACTAGTGGGCCGATGTTTGTACAATCGTCATCATCAATTATCAATCTACAGCTAGGCATAGGCCTCTCTCTAATAGGGGAGAGGAATCCCTCTCTCCTAGAGCATATGGTGGTTTCCTTATCACTATACTAGATAGCGCCACACGTATACAAGTAAATCCTGCATCGCGCTATCAAAGTTTTCATACACTAACGACTCCCCAAGATGAAAGATCGGGTTAATGCTCCCCGGGCTAAACATTACCTGGGATAAGGTCTTCCTATTCGTGCGGTTGAGCGTCTGACCATTCCTCCCGTGCAAGCATGGATCCACCACGCTATTTAAATGATGGTTGGTGGGCTTTTACCATTATTATCACATGTTAGTGGCAGTAAACGGAACTGACTGGTTAACGTGCTTTCCATGGAATGGAGTGGACACTGTGACAATTCCCCAACTCTGGGCCCATACTGAGAATTTTTAACAGAAAAATACCCGATATTTAACAATCCTTGGCCTGACCTGGGATCGAACCTTCTCCTCGCGATCCGCGGTTGATCATGTCTACAAGGTGATATATTTTGTGTTTGAAAGGATATTTATGTGTTTGGATATTGTGTTTATAGAGGAGTTTTTTTTTTCAGGCAATAGTACTGCTGCCAATTATGGAGCGGTTTAAATAGAATGGTTCCTTTTTTCTATGTCTTCTAGAGACCTCTTATTCTTGTAGGGTATACGTTGATATATTAGGTTCTGCACGAGGTGATCCAAATTCTGTCGCTCGATCACGCCCTGTTATGGAACTGTTTGAACCAGTTGACATCTCCGATTTGGACCGATATTGTTCCAATTGTTTACATATCACATGAAGCTATTGCGTATTATATTCAATATGAATTTGAATGTAGACAGGGTTACATATAAGAATACTAAGCATGGTGTAGCAATGACGGCTGGGATGAGGAAAACATCGCGAGGAAACCTGCATGCCTGAGAGTTCTCCATAATGTTCTCAAAGACGTGTGAAGTCTGCCAATCCGGACATGGCCAGCGTGGTGAAGTATGGCCAAACTCTCTCATATGGAGAGGAGACCCGTGCTCTGTAGTGAGCCCAACGGCAATGAGTTGATCATAATGATGATGATAATTTTATTATTATGAAACAAAAAAACTAATTCACCTATAATTAGTGAGCCGAGATGGGTTGATCATGATGATGATGATGATGATATATAACATAGTAAGTTTATCAAAAACAAATAACAACAAAATTACAATTAAATTTTTAAACTTTTTAAATCTTAAACGCCGAACCTGCCTTGAGAAATAGAGTAAAAGTCGTATAGCCTATAAATAGAGTATAAGGTCACTGACTGACCGATAAAGAGCGAGACCTCGAAAACTGCATCACGTATGAAGGTTTTTTTTTTTTATCCACTACAAGTCAAGTGTTTATATGGGGTACGCAGTTTTATGAAAGTACATGCTGCAAATCGGCAATCACCTTTTCACGCCTCAAGCACTGTATCTATATATGTTGAGAATATAAATTGTAGTTTAAAAAAGGACACGCAATACTTTAATCTTGGAACAAAGTTCCCACGGAGTTCATACAACCTTGACCCACGCGGACAGATTATAGATAATTACAGACGCTATTTTGGTATTGTAGGAAAATAAATATTGCAGTAATTTAAAGTTATGTAAGGGGAAAGGCGGGAGACTTCGTATATGGCGGGCGCGGCTTTTTCACGCTTTTCTTGAATTAATGTTTGTTGGTTAATTTTGAAAAGGACTGGTGTTGGTTGTGTCGTGGACAATTTTGGTGTCGTTTGTGTAGTGGCTGATTTTCTGAATGGTTAACAGGTATTGATTTGGGAGAGGTTTGAGGGAGCCGCGTCCGCGGAGTGCGAAGTATCGCGCCATTTCTCCTTAACTTCTACATTGCTATAAACTTGACATTGGCTAATCTGTGCAAAGCCATAAAAAGAGAGAACTAATAAAATAATAAACTTGACATTGGCTAATCTGTGTAAAGCCATAAAACGAAAGAAAAAAAAGTTATGTAATGGGTATTACACAGGATATTATAACATTTCATTTCTAAAGAAAATGAGAAGATGAGATCTTTGAGCTGCGATGATAATTTACAGTTTGCTTAAAATTGTGGCTTAATCTGCATAAGCCCGACTCGAATCAAATGAATAATCCTTCAAGTTAAAAACATCCACCTCCCGAGTTTATTTTCTGCATAAACCGGAACGCTTAGTTTAAAATTCAAATTCGGAACGTCTAACACGGCGGACGGGCACGTCGATTTACGTGCGAACACGGCCGAGTTGCGGAGTCGCCGGCCGCCGCGGGCTGCAGCGGAGAGTGGAGGCGACCGCTCACGGCCGGCTAATTCTATTCAGGGAGCCGGCTACATCGACCTGAATGCACCCTACAAATAGTGGATTATGTAGCTCTGAATAAAAGAACGTGTCCTTTTTGGTTAGTTTCACTTGCAAGCTGGCTTGTTTATTTCATGCAAATTCAACTTTTTACTTTTATTTTTAGATTCTTTTTTTTGTTCCAATGTGGCACACTTACGGAACGGGGACACTATTACTTCGGCCTTAGCTTTAATTAGGCTGTAGATATAAAAATTACAATTTATTAAATTAAGTAACAATTTTGTGGGCCAATGAATCAATCAAATATATGGCGGATCGATAATGTTTTGCTTACCAGTTCCAGATGAAACCTCATTCGAGAAAGTTTTTACACACTTTTTGTGACTCCACTAGTGCATACAATCTGAGAGGATATACATCAATGGAAATTCGCGCTTTTTTTGTTTACAGGATATATACTAATAATTAATTCATATTAATTTGTGGAGTGTGTAAAGGTGTGATAGCCTAGTGGTTAGGACGTCCGCCTTTTAATCACAGGTCGGGAGTTCGATCACGGGCACGCACCTCTAACTTTTTGGAATTATGTGCGTTTTTAAGCAATAAAAATACCACTTGATTCAACAGTAAAGTCAAACATCGCGAGGAAACCTGCATGCTTGACAGGTTTCCATAATGTTCTCAAAGGCGTGTGAAGTCTGCCAATCCTCACACGGCCAGCGTGGTGGACTATGGCCAAACTCTTCTCATATGGTGAGACCCGTGACCCGTGCTCTGTAGTGAGCCCAACGGCAATGAGTTGATCATAATGATGATGATAATTTTATTATTATGAAACAAAAAAACTAATTCACCTATAATTACATTAATTACATATAACATCAATCAATAATAAATAAATAAATAACAATGCTTATCGGCCGAACAAATCCATTATAATCATAAATAAAAAAAATAAAAAAAATGTCTAAAACGTTCGTATATTTTGTGCAACCAATAGTATAGTTTTCAGAAAGTTGTTGCGTGGTACCATTACCACGCACAAAGCTTGTCTCGAGTGAACTGGAGTTTATTTTTGAGTCGAGTAAAATTTCATTTCGTATGTTATTTCTGTATGGGGTATATAATTCCAGTAGGAAGTAAGGGTATTCTTTTTTGTGTTTGGGTCGCCTCTGTAGTATTTGTTTTCAGTCTGTTATGGCTATCGGCATTAATAGTTTTATTTTCATGAAGTCAGAAATGAAATTACAATACATTAATGATCTTCATCATCACCGAATATACATCCACTGCTAAATATAGGCCTCTTAGAGGCAGCTTCATATCGTCCTTATTGATTAACATTTTTTTTAGGCTTTCTTTTCGTTAGTACAAAAATGTCACTGATGTATTTTGACGACCTCCGTGGCGCAGTGCGTGCGCTGTCGCATTATGAATTTGGAGGTTTTGGGTTCGACTTCCTCCTGGCTCGAATCTGGTGTGGTGGGAGGCTTCGGCCGTAGCTAGTTACCACCCTACCGTCAAAGACATGTCGCCAAGCGATTTAGCATTCCGGCACGATGTCGCATAGAAACCAATTGTGAGCGTGCGCTTACCACACTCCTAACAGGTTAGCCCGCTACCATCTTAGACTGCATCATCACTTACCATCAGGTGAGATTGCTGTCAAGGGCTTGTAGTGGTTAAAAAAAAAAAAGGTCCTGGGTTCGAATCCCGGCTCTAATCTGGTGTGGTGGGAGGCTTCGGCCGTAGCTAGTTACCACCCTACCGACAAAGACGTATCGCCAAGCGATTTAGCGTTCCGGCACGATGTCGCGTAGAAACCAATTAGGAACGTGCGCTTACCATACTCCTAACAGGTTAGCCCACTATCATCCTAGACAGTATCATCACTAACCTAAGATAGTCAAAGATAGCCATCAACGCTATCTCACCTGGTGGTTGGTGGGCTAACTTATTACTGTATTACTTACTTATTACTTATTAGGTGTATTAAAAATCCATTGAGACACAATTGCTTGAGCACTTGGGCCCCGGATTACGAAGAAGACACAATACGCTGTCATGGAACACCTCCAGCGCAAATAAAGTACACTGAGCATTCACAGCACAGCGGCCGTAATTCACCCCGCGAGCTATCGACGACCGGTTAAAATGAAATATGCTCCCCCTCGCCCCGCGCCCGCCCCGCCCCGCCCTGTACCGTTTGAATATTATCGAGGCGAGAAAAATCTAGCACGAGATTTATGATGTCTTTTCTCATTTTATGCTTCACCATTTATACTGGTGAGTGTATTTTTGAGATGTTCCGCAGCGTGCGGGCCCGCCACGTTGCTTTATATTTCGTATTGAGTAGCTGCAGGCGCTATTGCGTCATAGGCGATTTTACTGAAACGCATCACTTGCAATGACCAAACTCAAATTCAAATAATCTTTATTCAAATAGTCCTTTAAAAGGCACTTTTGACGCGTCAATTTGACAGTCATAGTTTACGAAAGTAGTTTCGTAAACTTAAAACTAGAGCTATGAGGATTCCAAACGCGCCCTGGCCTAAGAAGAAGCCCACAACAAACTTAGCCGGGTTTTTTTCTGTTATCACCATCTCACATTATCAATAATAAATTATAGTATGGAGATAGAGCGATTCACACCCAAGCTTTTTTATCGTTTATATAATCCATAAAAGGGGCGCGATTGGAACCCTCATAGCTTTAGTTTTAAGTTTACGAATATAGTTATCACCATGAAATAACTACTGTGTAAATTATTGACGCGTCAAAAGTGCCTTTTTAAGGACTATTTGAATAAAGATTATTTTGAATTTGAATTTGAATAAAATTGATGACAGATTATAGAAATGAATGAACGAAGAATACACCTTTATTGTACATCATGCAAAAGTACCTAAATAAAACTGAAAAACAAATACAACAAATATAATACCATAGTGGAGTATTCATCCAGAAAAAAATGGCGTAAAAGACCACCAAAATGTACATTAAACACAATAAAAACTTGTATCGTGTTAGTAATAAGTTATAGTCAACTAGTTGTTTGCAGCAACTTTGCCCGGATTTGTGTCGGCTTTCATTAATCCTGCGGGAACCAACTGCTTTACTGAGCTAAGTGAGACCTATACTATGTCGTGTGCTAGATTATAATCTACATCTATATATATGTATTTTAATCCAAATCTGTTCAAAAGTTTAAACGTGAAAAGTTAACTGAGACCAAGAGTTAAGTTCTTTTAACATCAGAGCCATAAGATATCAGTGTTTTTCAAACTTAAACCTAAGTATACAATTTCTTATACCTTATTTCTAATGGTAGAATTTCTAAATATTCTTAATAATATTATTCAAACTTTAAGCTCAGTAACGGGTATCAAGTATCAATTGTTGTAAACCTTGAAACTTCGTACCTTAAAAACTATTTCCCTCGTATAAAACTCTTCGGGAAAGCAATCCTAGTACACCTCAAGAGGGCAAATTTGTATCAAAATTTAATTTCTAGCCTCAGCTGTATGGCTAAAGGTTGTCTGTCAATCACTCAGAATGAAGTTTTAACAAACTCCGTGGCGCAGCGCGCTTGCTGTCACATTATGAAGTTGGAGGTCCTGGATTTGATTCCCGGCTCGAGTTTGGTCTGGTGGGAGGCTTCGACCGTGACTAGTTACCGACAAAGATGTGTCGCAAAGTGATTTAGCAATCCGGCACGATCGCGTGGAAACCAATTAGGAGTATGGGTTTACCATACCCCTAACAGGTTAGCTCGTTACCATCTTAGTCTGCATCATCACTTACCATCAGGTAAGGTTGTCGTCAAGGGCTAACCTATAGTGGATAAAAAAAAGTGTTTTATAATTTCTGATGACGATTATTAGCAACCGGTATTGAATTTAAAAGCCGAGACAAAGGAAATCAATTTCAGACTTCCCAAGCAGATCACTCATCCAGTCCATTCCAACCATTCTGTGATGAATAAGGCATAACAAAATATAATATCAGGAACTGAACCACCTCGAAAAAAGAGACTATTCAAAATTTTGGCAATTTATCAGTCGAAAATATTCACAATTCTCTGTCAAAGTAACAAAATAACGCTGAAACCCGGCCCCTAAAACCACCCATAAACATTTAACAGCCCGCAGTCAGGGAATTTATGGCGCCAAATAAAATATAAGGCTCACTTGCGAATTTATTGCGCTTTAAGAAGCAAATTGAATGGAAACTTTGTGTTGCCTTCATTTAGCGGCCTTTTGTCAAACAGACCATCCCCGCTAATACTATCTGAATAATAGAATATAAAGAACTATTTTTTTTTCGAACTGTCTATTAGCTGTACAAACCCTATTGGTTGCCAGAGTGTAACCGGGCTGTTTGGCGAGCTTTGGAAAGAAGCTCTGCCAGAAGAAATTTTGGGCTCTGGGGCTCGAAGAAACTAAGGGAATGACTGCCTAAGGGCGCCTCCTTTGAGGCCGAACCTCGGCTTAGGTGACGTTTGGGATAACGGGGGGGTCGGACGGTGAGTGGTCCGTACGTCTCCAAGGTCGTGGATGGAGCCCACGTCCGGATGACGTAAGATAGCGGGGACCTCGTCTTCGCCGGCGAAGACGGTGTGTAGCGTATGATTGCGTGGTAGGTGGTACGGGTGTGTTGTCAGTAGTCATCTGATCGTCAGGGTCATGAAGGATATGTTTAGGTCTCCTCTTTCGGAGAGGAGCGCTTAGGTCGGGGTAGTAAAAAGAAGCCGCAACTACGAGAGGGTTGGGGTGTCGAATGTAAAGAACTATATCGGGCGCTGTATATAGCGCAACGATTTATGGCTGCTGTTTTTAACTGAAGTCAACCACTGAACCCATAAATCCATTCAGTCGATGCTAATATTCAAAATGCGAAAGTATTGTTTGTTTACTCTCGATACCAATCCTATTTAAATATTGCTCACTTAAAACATGCATGCTGGTGACGTTTATAGTATAATTTTGTACCCAAATCAAATAGTAATCTTATCAGAGGATTAAAAAATTGCCTTTCTTACTTATAAATTTTCACCGTTAAACTTGCTTTGGCGAAATTTGCATAGAGATAGCTTGCACTTCGGTGACGTACATTAAATACATTTCCAGAGACTACTGCTAGTTTCCACGGAATTTTGAAAAAAAAAAAATTTGAATTGCGGCCGAATTTGCTGCCTACCTACTTGGAGATCTTCCAACTGGCGTGGCTATTTCAGTTATTAGGTCCCCAACATTCATCAGTTTTTGAGGAATTCAAAATTTGGTCTTTAGTAAGGCAGTATGCTAATAATTACAAGACTACAAAAAATTTGAAATTCATTGAAAGGTAATGAAATGGTGATAGCCTACTGGTTAGGGCGTCAGCACTTCAAACTTTTCGGACTTATGTGCGTTTTTAAACAATTAAAATATCACTTGCTTCAACGGTGAAGGAAAACATCGTGAGGAAACCTGCACGCCGGAGACTTCTCCATAATGTTCCCAAAGGCGTGTAAAGTCTGCCGACCCGCACATGACCAGCGTGGTGGACTATGGCCAAACCCTTCTCATATTGAGAGGAGACCCGTGCTCTGTAGTGAGCCGGCAATGGGTTGATCATGATGATGATGATGATGATGTATACAATTTTATAACAAATTGCCAAATGCCAAATGAGACTTCAGGGACGTCTCTCAATAAGTTCAAAGTTTATTTAAACATAAATAATAACAAAGTTTATATAACATAATTTTAAAGGACTTTTTGAATAAAGATTATTTGAATTTGAACTAAATTGACAGAAAGAAGAAAAGTGCTGTGCTGATGCCTATAGAAAAAGAAAGCACTTATCGTGACAATTTAATTTAGTTGAAAGACACAAGTTTTCAGGCTAAACTAAACGTACGTCAGGGTTGGTGACATTGGCTTTCTCAGTAGAACCGTCTTGTTACGCACCCTAGCAGGTAAGTTTGTTGTGTTCTATAAAAATTAATGATCACAAAAGTTGAGTCTCGCCAGTTAATGATACCTGAAGTTTGTTTGAAAGCACCTTTCAATGTTCGCCGCGGTAATTACACCGGCCCTTTGAAACCGTACACCTTGATTCATGTCGCAATTTAACTTACAAGTTTAATTTTGGGCTTTTTTTCTTTCACGTGCTCTTGTAACTCGAGATTTTGGGAAAAAAGAGATGTTTGTTTGTGTTTTAACTACTAAGGAAGCAGAAGTTACTTTGTTTGTTTTTGGTTTAAGTGTCATCATGAATATAACTCCTATAGGCTCGCACGGATATTTGACATCCAGTTCTTACGTCACAGAGTTTTTTTATTCACCAATAGTTAGCCCTTGATTGCATCTCCCCTGATGGTAAGTGATGATGCGGTCTAAGATTCAAGCAGGCTAACATTTTAGGGGTTATAGTAAACTCATACTCCTAATTGGTTTCTACACGACATCGTGTCGGAACGCTAAATCGCTTGGCGACACGTCTTTGTCGGTAGGGTAGTAAGCCAGTCCAGCCACGGCCGAAGCCTCCCACCAGACCAGACTCGAGCCGGGAATCGAACCCAGGACCTCCGTCTTTAAAATGCAACAGCAAACGCGCTGCGCCACGCAGGTCGTCAAAAGAGTAGACTGAGAGTAGAGTATACTGAAAGGATCCAATGAACGGAAAAAGATGAAACTTGTAATATTTTAAAGATAAACGTACAGCGACTGTTTTATTTTGGGTTCAAAAACGCGAATATAACTATTGTCAAGTGATATAATATTTCATGAGATGTGTCATTTGAAACAAATATAAATCGTGTTTATTAGTAATGTTCTTTTAAAAACCCTTTCGGCCCAGTTGTGGAAACGCAACGGCGATTACTTATCATTACGCGACCCATCTGCTCCGTTTGCCGAAGCAATAAAGCCATCTTCATAAACACGAAAGCAAAAGTCCGTGAATCCCATTATCCTTCGTAGAAATTTATAATTATCCGTATTATTCAAACAAATGACTGCGAGTTTGGGAGTTTCACTCAAAAAGTTTGCTGAAAGCTAATTAGGGCGCAAATTTTAAGCCAATCGAGTTTTGCGGGTCAGTGATCGATCTACCAGCATTTACCACGAGCTATGAGTTTGCGAGCGAGTGTATTGATCCTTCCGATCAATAGTAAAGACTTCAGAGGACTCCTTTCAAAGTGGCTCAAAAAAGACTAAAATATTTTATAAAGTATACTGTCTTTCTATATATATATATACTGTTTAATTGGGCGTAATACAGTTTGACGGGCCTTTCACAGGCAGGTCGAGGATAGTACTGAGAGTGACGAAGATTTGACGAATTGTAGCCTCCCAAAGAGGTCAATATCCAAAAGGACTTATAACCGTAGTCCACATTTATATGCTGTTGCAGGTTATACAAATATACAATCTAAGTGTAAAACCTTATATACAGTAGATACAGTTTAAACTAGTTTGGAAAGTGGGAGATCATAAAATGATTGCCTACACTAATTGTTAGCACATCACTAGTTGTAACACCTTTAGATTAATTATTAAGGCGTTAAGTTAATATTACTAACACCTTTTAGTTGTAAGTCCTCTTGGCTGTGCTATGTATTAAAAAAATATAAAAATATATAGAGTGAATAGGCTTCATCTAAGTAAGCGCGCTCCACCCGTAAATTTTCCATGAGGCATGATTGTAGTCAAGCGCTAGCCTATCTATAATTTAAAAAAAAAAAACGTTTCTTTTATGATCTATGATACAGCTTATATATTTGATACGGAAACTTGGGCTTTGTCGAGGTTACAGTAGCGATGCCGCATCCACTGTAAATTCGATGAGTGGACGTCAACATTTCCACGGGAACGAAGTCACTGGCAGCAGCTAGTTTCAAATAAGTTTTTTCCAATTATAGCCATCTTTAACACTCAGCGTCTGAGTTTTACTTAAGCATAAACATTTTAGTTCTTAGAAATGACTTTTATTTTTCTTTTATACCTTTTTCCGAAGACAGAGTTATTTTTAAAACAAATACTGTGTAGTTGTTAAAGCCTCATGAAAGTTGAATGAGTTAACGGATCTGATTACCTGAAGAAATTGGTGTTATAAAATACTTGTGATTAAATGCTTACATTATTGGCATAAATGTTTGACAAGCTTTTATTATTGGCTATGTGAGATGTTAGTAAAAAAAGAAAACCTGGCTTAATTCGTTGTGGGCTTAACCCGGGCGCGATTTGAACCATCTTAGCTTTAGATTTAAGTGGGCGAGTGTAGTTGTGAAAAATGTGATATATATAAAAATATAGTATCTAAAAATCGTTCGATTTTTAGATACTTGTAATATGAATAAAGCTATTTTTGATTTGATTAATAACCCTTAAGGGGGCGGTGTAGTTAGCATCATCACCTCACGAATTGAAATAATGAAAAAAATATTAAATATATATGAACGCTTTTAGGTTTACATGAACAAAGCTACTTCAAATTTTTTTTCAAAATTCAAATTGAAATAATCTTTATTAAAATAGCCCTTTAAAAGGCACTTTTGAGTCAATAATTCACATAGTAGTGATTTGATGGTGATAACTACATTAGTGAACTTAAAACTAAAGCTATGAGGGTTCCAAACGCGCCCCGGTCGAAGAAGATGCCCACAACAAACTTATCCATTATTTTTTTGTTTCGTGGTCGATTGCGGATTATGGAATGAAAATCCTGGACCTCAGTTGCAATGCCACCACTAGAGTACTAGACATCGTGTAACGTGAACGTGTGTCGTATATTGAAGCTAAAATTGATAGATGTTCGCACGTCGTGAAACCACCGTGGATTGATCAGGGCTTCGGGCGGGGCGTGCGGCCGCGCGCTCGGCGCCGCTGCACCACCGGGATCCGAAATACTATTTTATTTTTCTTTTCTTCCCTATACGGCGAAATTGACGATTGCTCGGGACGCGCGCTGGTAAGTAGTTTGCTAAAATTTCATATAGTACTTCAGATGTTTTAATACCAAATGTTACCTTCTGGGAGCTTGATACAGGCGTTAAAAACGACCTCCGACTTTTAAACCCGTCAGATCCGCTACCAATTGTACCACGAAGTCGTTGTTCGATACACCGCCATCTAGTCTGAAAGAAAAGCAAGCCAAGTTGACTATTTAGTTGATATTTATAGATCCAGTTGCCAGTTGACAAAATTGACAGTGGTTTTTTTTATCGGCAGACTGCGTGTGCTGTCGCATTATAAGTTTGAGGTACTGGGTTCGATTCCCGGCTGGAGTTTGTCTGGTGAGAGGTTTCGGCTGTGGCTAGTTACCACCCTACCGGAAAACGTGTCGCAACGTAATTTAGCGTTCCGGCAAGATGTCGCGTACGGAGTATGGGTTTACCAAACCCCTAACAGGTTCGCCCGCTACCATCTTAGACTGCATCATCTCTTACCATGAGGTTAGACTGCCGTCAAATGCTGACTTGTAGGGGATAAAAAAACGGTCGTGGGTTCGATTCGAGTATGGTCTGGTGGGAGGCTTCGGCCGTGGCTAGTACAACCCTACCGACAAAGACGTGTCACTTTGTGTGACAGCGCACCCGCTGTGCCACGTAGGTCGCCATCTAGCCAATCTAAGCTTTGCTACCATGCCGAGTGTATGAGTGTACAGTATTTATTTATGCATTTTGTTGCCTGGAAGAGACCGCTACGTAGTGATCTAGTACCGTATACCCCATTTGCTCTTTTGTATTAGCAATTTTGTTATTTTTATACGCTGGACATGAATGAATGAAATGCTACCGTACACAGAAAAGTCATTAACAAAAATCAAGGCGAACAACTTAACGTGGTTTTCGATTCGATTATGTCATTATATACTCTGCATGATTGTTTCTTCAGTCAGCCAGCTAGTTACCTCGCCGCCGCCAGTAAACCAACACGTCACGTTCTCTACAAATTGTGACACATTCGAGCGACGACCACACCCGGCCCGTCTGCACGAAGCGGCGTGTTTTATTTCCCTCGCCTTTTCTCTATTTCTTGCGTTTCCTCTGAAGACTCTTTCTGGTGTTAAATTACTGTCTTCTAATAGTTCGTTGTTCACGTCTTCAATCATTAAGAGATACGGCGATTTCAAGCACTAGTAAATCGTGAGTTAAATAATAGTAAAAAATATTCGAAATAACAGTATCAAGGCAGCCAAGAGCTTGTGGTGTGGGAAAAGGTAATGCGTGTTCTAGCGAGATTGTGTACACGGGTATTTGTAATGATGGAAGTTCCAGCTACAAGTCATTAACCTGTCTAATCATAACTCTTATCAAGAAAATATTAAATAAAAATATAACTTTTTTCTTTACGACTTCTTTAATCACACAGTAGATATAAACAAGAAATAAATGAACCATATATAATAGTATAATGGGCATAATAAGTTAATAAAAATACATGTAGTTTGAACATTTGCTATTTGACTGTATAGTTTATATTTAGGTACCAGTATAGTATACACGCATCTAAGTTTTATTTAAAACAGAAGTATACCAGCACTACGTCATCACGGCCGATGGTAAGTGTTTTCATAACACTAGAAGTAAGCCAGCAAGTTACGTGGTTAAAATCCAACCGACTCGGACGAAACGATTTGGAACAACGTTTCTGAATCGAACCGCTAAGGTGTGGAACTCTCTTCCAGCATCTGTGTTTCCAGCCACGTATAACATTAGTTCCTTCAAAGGAAGGGTGAATAGGCATTTTCTAGGTAAGCGCGCTCCAACCTAGACCTCATCAGTGCCTCCTGGTACTGATTGTCGTCAAGCGCAAACCTATTACAAAAAAAAAAGTAAGCCCTTCACCCGGTGGTACACAAGATGTTTTCTATTGCCCATACTCCTACTCGGTTTGTACGCAGCATAGAACCGGTTCCCTTAGCAGCACGTTTTTTTCAGCCGAAGCCGCAACTCCTACTCCATAAAATACAAGACTAAACTAATAAAGGCAGCAGTTCAATCAGGAAGCAGAACGCATCAAACAAGTTGCCGACGTTATCCTCACCTGAATCATTATTGTTAAGTATTGACTTTTGCTGTCCTCAAATTTGGAGTACCAACCCGAAGGTAAGAATAATCTGAGTCTACCAACCTGCCTCGGGTTGCACGTTGAGGCGTCTGTCCAGACTTTTGTCACTAACATGCGATCATCATCATCATCATCATCATTAATATATTATGTATATAACATCATGTCATGTCATGATCAACCCATTACCGGCTCACTACAGAGCATGGGTCTCCTCTCAATATGAGAAGGGTTTGGCCATAGTCTACCACGCTGGCCATGTGCGGATTGGCAGACTTCACACGCCTTTGAGAACATTATGGAGAACTCTCAGGCGTGCAGGTTTCCTCACGATGTTTTCCTTCACCGTTGAAGCAAGTGATATTTTAATTATTTAAAAACGCACATAACTCCGAAAAGTTGGAGGTGCGTGCCCGGATTCGAACCGCCGACCTCTGATTAGGAGGCTGACGCCCTAACCACTGGGCTATCACCGCTTCCATATAGAATATATTCATGTAATATTTATATTTAAGCAATTAAAATATCACTTGCTTCAACGGTGAAGGAAACATCGTGAGGAAACCTGCATGTCTGGGATTTCTCCATAATGTTCTTAAAGGCGTGTGAAGTCCGCGAATCCGCACTTGGCCAGCGTGGTGGACTATGGCCAAACCCTTCCCATATTGAGAGGAGACATGTATTCTGTAGTGAGCCGAAAATGGGTTGATCATGAATATTTATATGTAAGTTTGTCTTTTCTTGTATGTTGTATTAGTCCATTCTCACTTATTACTTTAGTCCACTTGTTATTTTAGTCTTTTTATTTTCCTGTAACTTTAAATTTAAATTTTTATCATAATTTTTAGTCCATTAATATATTTAGTGTACCACTTTTTAGTCTCAATATGCGCGATATTACTGCCTATGCTTGTATTTACACATTTACTTCGAACCTCAAGCATATTTTTTCTAACATATATATGTGTAATTCTGTTGGCGGTTCATAGCATATAAACAAATAAACTCATTACCGGCGCACTACAGAGCACGGATCGCTTCTCCGAATGAGAAGGGTCAAGGTTGTAGTGCGGGTTTTTATACTCGTATATGAAGTCTTACAATCCATAGTTGCTACCCTTGAGAATATGTGCGGAACTCTAAGGCCTACAGCTTTCTTAATAATGTTTTTACGTTAAAGCAAGTAAGTGATACTGAAATTAAAATTGATCTATTCAAAAACCCACCTAACCCTCGCCGCAGTCTGTAGACGCTAATAGTAAGATAGGTCATAAAATATAGATGATTTTTATTAGAACCAGAAATATCAATATAGATAAGCTGTAACCCGGATATTAGAGTTCGTGAATTTTATCAGAGGGTCGAGGTTGACGACGAAACTTGTCTCAATATACAGGGTGTCCTGTAATGCAACGTCAAGCTGTTTTTTTTTGTGATCGGAGCCTTTTATTGAATTCTGATAATCAACAATCAATCATAATCTTTATTTTAATAATCATTTAAAATGCACCTTTGGCGCGGTAATAATTTACATAGCAGTGAGTTGATGGTGATAACTAAATTCGTAAACTTAAAACTAAAGCTACGAGGGTTCCAAACCCGCCCTGATGAAGAAGAAGCCCATAACAAACTAAGCCGGGAAAATTTTCATTTTGTTATCACCATCAGTGGCATGTCACCACTTAAAATTATTCCTTACTATATACCATTATCAGTACTATGATTTCAACGCACCTATCTTCAGCTTGACTTTAATTTATGGGACAACCTGCTTTTTACTTAAACAGCATGGGCCATACTAAACGTGCCATGGATTTGGAATAGTTATATAGTAGTTTTTCACAGTTCAGCTTGCATGGCTATTTCGGCGTTATGCCATGTTTATTTGTGAGACCCTTAGATTAAAAAGAAAAAAAAGGCTTCATCGTGGAATACCTCATGATGACGTCTATTTTATGCCTGACGGAAACGGATTTGGATCCAGTTTTGTTTTTAGAAAATGATTTGCATCTAAGAGTCGACGAACTTAGTACCGCTTGTTTTTAAGTGGTTTTTTTTCCGGCTTAATACTAGTTCTACAACTTTAAGGACCTGACCTGAAGGACGATCTATTTATTTCGTTCGATTTCTTTATTTCGTTCGTACCCTATGAACGAAATAAAAAAATCGTTGAATAACTTTGAGTACCAATGAAAGAGAGTATATAATATAATAGATAGATTTTGACGACCTCCGTGGCGCAGCGCGTGCGCTGTTGTATTTTAAAAGTTGGAGGTTTGGGTTCGATTTCCAGCTCGAGTCTGGTCTGTTGGGAGAAACCAATAAGTAGTATGGGTGTACCATACCCCTAACAGGTTAGCCCGTTACCATCTTAGACCGCATCATCATCAGGCGAGATGCTGTCAAGGGCTAATTTGTGGTGTATAAAAAAAAAGATCGTAGCGTGCAAAGCATTATTTTTCGTCGCAGTTCAGTAAAAACAAAAACTGCTCAATCAAGAGTCAGATCATGATGGTTAAAAAAAATCAAGGTCAGGATTATAATGCTTTTGATCTTATGGTTGAAAAAATCGCACAAGTTCATACAACAGGCTATTAAAATGGTTTAAATGTAAATAGCTGGTGGCTGCTATCTGGTATAAAAACACCCGCTGCTTCGCGTAACGTAATCAAACAACGCCTTTGTCTAGACAAAGGCGCTCCGAGTGTTGATAATGACTGATTAAATTGTAAAAATAAAACCTATTTACTTGTTAACTAACAACATAAGTATCTATTTAATTAGAAGTATTAAAACTCTCGGTATATGTATTCACTGTTCTTTAAATATTTTTATAATTATTGCTATTTATAGTAAGAATTTCAAGTTTTTGTAGTGAACATGTTCTAAAGTTACTTACCTACGAGAGGATTAAGGGTAATTTTTAGGGTAATTGTGATAAAATTTTAATAATCTGGTTTTTTGAATTGTATTTAGTTTATAATTTGTTCGCGGCTTCGCTCCTGTTAAGTTTCGTGTTTCTAACTTTATAACTGATATACTCTTTTGATGCTTTGGAGGACGAATCTTACAAAATCTTTTCTTAGCAAACGCTTGCTCTAATGAATATGCCAAATTTCTGCCAATATCATTCATAAGCTATCATTCATAAATCAGTCAGGCAGTCAGTTTATTTTTTATTAGTTTTTCGTATTGTAAACTTGTACAAGGCGCATATAGTCGTAACCTCGTAAAAAATTGAATTTATCCTTCACTTATAAATAACCTGTCTGACTTTACAGTGGTTTTTGCTAGTCAGTGTTAAATAAAGAGGATTTTTATTTAAAAAAAAATCTCCCATAGTGTCCAACAGTGCATCATCATCATGATCAACCCATTACCGGCTCACTACAGAGCACGGGTCTCCTGTCAATATGAGAAGGGTTTGGCCATAGTCCACCACGCTGGCCATGTGCGGATTGGCAGACTTCAGACGCCTTTGAGAACATTATGGAGAACTCTCAGGCGTGCAGGTTTCCTCACGATGTTTTCCTTCAACGTTGAAGCAAGTGATATTTTAATTGCTTAAAAACGCACATAACTCCGAAAAGTTATGGTGCGTGCCCGGGTTCGAACCACCGATCTCTGATTATGAGGCGGACGTCCTAACCACTGGGCTATCACCGCTCCCAATTAAACTTTTTTTATTTCTTTCTTCTTTCTAATGCGATAGATTAGTTCAGCTGAAGGGATGTTGACGCGCAGTTGGCGTAAGTTCGAGCGTAAATCATATAGGACTTACTTAATTTTATGACACAAAAAAATTCATTCTTTCATACAAATATCCAAACAATTTTTTTTTTGTGTATCTGTTTGTTTGTTACAGAATGTTATTATACATGCTGATTGCCATAGCCACGTGTTTTGCCACGTGGCTTTACCTCAAATGGCTGAGGGTAAAGAACTTTTGGGCCGACCGAGGCGTTCCTTATCAGCCTCCCCATCCCTTGCTGGGAAGCCTCACATTTCTGCAACGAGAGAATCCTGTAAGTTTTTATTATACTACAAGCTAACCTTGATGGTAATATCAAGTAGTGGTAAGTTAAAATTCAAAATTCATTTTCAAAATAATCTTTATTTAAATAGTCCTTAAAAAGGCACTTTTGACGCGTCACTAATTTACATAGTAGTTATTTCATGGTGATAACTATATTCGTAAACTTAGCCGGGGTTTTTCTTTTTTTCGTTATCACCATCTCACATTATGATGAAGTCTAAGGAGGTAGCACACTTAACTTTTAATGGTACGACAGTTAATTTTAACTCATATCCCTAATCGATTACCATACATCGACTACCAGACATTGTACCAGAGCGCTTAATGGCTTGTCGGCAGGTCTTTGTCGATAACGAGTAATAAGGCAGGCTGAACTCCTTAATAAATGTGCATTAAAATATTGATAAATTCAAGAAAAAAATGGATTGTAACGCACTGAACATTAGAAGTAAAAGTAAACTTGTAGTACCGTTTAGTAGGCTGCACAAAATTAGTAACTCATTCAAAGGAAATTGTATTTTATTTAATAATAAATTAGGTACTTATTGATATCTTGGAGATGTCTATCAATAAGTTCAAAGTTTTTATAAATAGAAAAATCATATTACGACATTGAGTATTATATAACGAAAAAAAGACTTGGGTGTGAATTGCTCTCCATAGGTACTATAATTTATTAATGATTATGTGAGATGGTGATAACAAAAAAAAGTTTGTTGTGGGCTTCTTCTTAGACCAGGGCGCGTTTGGAACCCTCATAGCTTTATTTTTAAGCTTAACAATGTTTAACTATGTAAATTATTGATGCGTCAAAAGTGCCTTTTAAAGGACTATTTGAATAAAGATTATTTGAATTTGAATTTGAAAACCACACCACAGCAAAATCAACAAACAAATTACCCTGTCGGAGACGGAACCACCCATAAGCTCACCACTGCGCCGGCCAAAAATCTGTCAGTTATTCGTACATCTGGCCTCTATTGACCTCGACCTCTTCTTTCATAGGTGAGATTAAGAACTTAATCCCGAGAGCTTAGACGCTGATTTGTGATTATAACTGTACCCAACGTCTTAACCTTTTGACACGTTCCAACTAGTTGACAACTTTTAGACAAGTTTCTGAGCCCCTAACTGTAGATACACAAGACTTGATTCGACTGTGTCAGGTACCGGCGTTGTATATATAATTCTGACATCTTGACAACTCAGAATGGTATAATCTTACTGAAGAACTTCGTACCTGACTTTGACCGCCCAGTTACTCGTTATGCCTTTAAACTAATTTATTTCGCAGGGGGTATGGCTTCGACGGCTGTACGAGTTGAAGAGCCCCTACGTAGGAATATGGTTTCTCTGGAGACCAGGCCTGGTCATTAACTCGCCGGAAATAGCTCGCAGAATACTTGTCAAGGATTTTGGCAACTTCAGAAACAGATACTTGAGCTCCGGTGACTCGGATCCTATTGGAGGGCTCAATTTGTTTACCGTCAATGTGAGACATTACTACGTTTTTTAAAGAATATTAGATTTACGAACTACTTCCTTTATATAAAATATTCTAAAGAGAGAATAATGTATATACACATATATATATATATATATTTTTTATGTACCACAAGTTAGCCCTTGACTGCATCTCACCTGATGGCAAGTGATGATGCAGTCTAAGATGGTAGCGGGCTAACCTGTTAGGGGTATGGTAAACTCATACTCCTAATTGGTTTCTACACAACATCGTGCCGGAACGCTAAATCGCTTGACGACACGTCTTTGTCGGTAGGGTGGTAACTAGCCACGGCTGAAGCCTCCCACCAGACCAGACTCGAGCCGGGAATCGAACCCAGGACCTCCAACTTTAAAATGCAACAGCGCACGCGCTGCGCCACGGAGGTCGTCAAAATACCAATCGATCAATAACTATAATTCCCGCTAAATCGTGCAAGATTTGTTAATCTTGTTAACAAGCTAAAAACATCGTATTATTGAATAATAAACCGTGCACATATTTCAGGATCCAATTTGGTCATCTATGAGGACCCGTTTGAGCTCGGTCTTCACAGCGGCCAAACTAAGAATCCTGCAGGACTACATCCGGGTTAAAGCCAAAGAACTGGTACAAAGAATTCATAACGATAAAGACAAACCGATTAATCTCAAAGTTAGTATCGACATAATAATTTACGATGTATATTATAACGAGATTTTTATATGTTTAGTATTACTTTGCGTACAAAAATGTTTCATACTTGTTTCAGTTCTTTAAAATTCCTCTAGGAATTGCTGAATTTTGACTTGTAAAAATCTTGGATGCCAGCTATGTCTGTTTAATTTAATTAAGATCCATGTAATGATTGAGCCGTATACAGTCATCAATCAATCAATTGACAAATAACATATTATAATGGATCCAAGAAAGCTGAAAACTTATTAATAATGTCATGTATTTCTGTTACAAACTCGTTACCATCCGCCAACCTGCATAGAAGCAACGTGGTGTTCACTCTAATTCTCATTACTTCTGTGACAGATGAAGTCTGTGCTAAGCAGTGGGTCAATAACAGAACAAGATTGATAAAAAACTTGAGAGGTGTCAAGGGACACCCGGATGGAACGAAGTTCCTTTCGATTAATTAGTGAAGGAATTGTAATAAAATTTTACTTTATTTAAGTTATAAAAATATTTTTTTTATTATTAACAAATATAATGTTATGTAAACTTAATCAGTAGGCTCAATTTTGTACTCCATCAGCAATATCCGGAACTTGTGCAGAAACACTGTCAGGATTCATTATTATTATTATTTTTTATTATTTATTATTTACAAAAAACCTGTATACACTCAACAAAAATAATCGTCGCGACACCACACTGTTCAATGCGAAATAGAAATGAAAATATCTGGCTTGCTTTCTCTAAGAGAGAGAGAGACAGACAGAGAAACATGCGACGCCGCACAGCTTACAATAACAAAAAGTGTCGTGCAAACTTTTCGTAAGAATTTTTTCCGTCTAGCCCCTTTCACAATGCGTGATAAGGAACTTCGTTCCAATAATGTTTTAAACTTCTTTATCAGGTAATGTTTGTGGACTTCACAACTGACGTTATTGGCACCTCTGCATTCGGAGTGGAGAGCAACTCGACTCTCACTGGAAAAGGCCCAATGAGATCAATCACCCAGGACTTCGGCAAGTTCAGTATCATGAGAGGCATATCTTGGTGCAGCATCTTCTTTTTTCCAGATTTAGTTGACTATTTTAGGTGAGTTAAAGAAGCGTTTATATTTTAGTTAGTACACCACATTACCCATTATATTGGACATGAGCCGTTACAGACTTGAGTGTGTCTATGAATCTCTACCAAAAAGTGTCATTATCTTTCAATTCTTGCAGGTTAAAATTCTTCCCAAAAGAATCGGAAGATTACCTAAAGAAAGTGTTCAGGATGATTGTCAAAAACCGAGAAGAGACAACGACAGACCAAAGAGAAGCAAAAGATTTACTCGATGCTTTAATCAAAATTAAAAAAGAAAAATTGGAGGGTACTGAAGGTATAATTTTTATTTATATATTTCAACTATGATAGCTTAATTTTTATATAGTAAATCGCAAAAATAAGGAGGGTCTATTTGAAAAGCTTGCTTTATTTCTATTATTGGTTATTTTTAATAGTTATCACATAACAACGAAGCCTAGTGAAGCGGTGATAGCCTAGTGGTAAGGGCGTCAGCCTCCTAATCAGACGTCGGCGGTTCGAATCCGGGCACGCACCTCTAACTTTTCGGAGTTATGTGCGTTTTCAAAAATTTAAAAAAATATCACTTGCTTCAACGGTGAAGGAAAACATCGTGAGGAAACCTGCACGCCTGAGAGTTCTCCATAATGTTCTCAAAGACGTGTGAAGTCTGCCAATCCGCACATGGCCAGCGTGGTGGACTATGGCCAAACCCTTCTCATATTGAGAGGAGACCCGCGCTCTGTAGTGAGCCGGTAATGAGTTGATCATGATGATGATGACATAAAAGCTAAAAATATTAATTAATTACAAAACGACGTGAATGCGGTTTGCAAATTCAAAGTCAACTAGTTAAACTAATTTTCAACTTACTTTTATTTTTAGCTGTGTCGGAAGATTTGTTAATTGCACAAGCAGCTATTTTCCTCCTCGGTGGTTTTGAAACGTCTGGGAGTGTACTTTCTTTTATAACTTACGAAATGGCCTTCAATCCAGCCTTGCAGGTAAGTACACTAGAACTTTGGTTTAATAATATGACTGCAATACTACAGGTACGACCTCTGTGGTGCAGTGTGTGCGCTGTCGCGTTATAAAGTTGGAGGTCCTGGGTTCGATTTCCGGCACGAGTCTGGTCTGGTGGGAAGTTTCGGCCGTGGCTAGTTACAACCCTCTACCGACAAATCAAGTCCGTGTCACCAAGCGATTTCGCGCTGCGGCACGATGCCGAGTAGAAATCAATTAGGAGCAGTTTAGCCCGCTACCATCCTAGACAGCATCATCACTTACCACTAAGTAAGATAGGCGTCAAGGGCTAAGCTTGTAGTGTTAAAAAAAAAGTTCGCTCACTGCCATCTTAGACTGCATCATTACTTACCACTGAAAGATTATGGTCAAGAGCTGACTTGAAATGGAATATATAAAAAGTGCTCGATGCTAAGCGTTAGCGTGCACACAGTAGGTTCTTAATTGCATATTCTAGCAAAATATAGCGTGGAATCACCCTTTATGTTTTTTATTAGTAACTCAAAAAGTAGTTATATAGCTTTGACTGGTGGACATCGTGTGCATATAATATGAGTGTCTTTGTCATATAATCGTTAACGCACATACGTATATCATGATCAACCCATTACCGGCTCACTACAGAGCACGGGCCTCCTCTCAATATGAGAAGGGTTTGGCCATAGTCCACCACGCTGGCCATGTGCGGATTGACACGCCTTTGAGAACATTATGGAGAACTCTCAGGCGTGCAGGTTTCCTCACGATGTTTTCCTTCACCGTTGAAGCAAGTGATATTTTAATTTTTAAAAACTCACATAACTCCGAAAAGTTAGAGGTGCGTGCCCGGATTCAAACCGCCAACCTCTGATTAGGAGGCTGACGTCCTAACCACTAGGCTATCATCGCTTCATATATATTACGTATGTATGTATTACATACGTAGTATTGTATGTATTACGTATACGTATATATTACGTATTAATTATATTTAGTTTACGTCATTGACTGATCAACCTTATTAATATTCAATACATTCTTTGTTAGTTACTATTCAATTAATCAATTTGATGTTGAAGGAAGAACATTAATGAATATGTATATTTTTTATCTTTGATAACTTGATGAATTGATTGAAAGTTATTTTGTAGGAAAAATTGTACCAGGAGCTCATAGAAGCGAGAGAGCGAAACGGCAACGAGAATTTTGATACGACGTTGCTTTCGGAGTTGACGTATCTTAATTGTTGTATAAAAGGTATATTTTAATTTCAGTTCTCTTAACGTTAACCTTCCAAATGCAATATATGGAGTTAAATTAATAAAGAAGTATTACTATCCTTCTCGTGATATTAATTGCTGAGAAACAAAGCAATACTTAAAGTAGTTATTTCAATTTAGTTTAGGAAAGTAGTACCCACCGTAGGTTTTGTTTAATCTGTGTTATTTTTAAGGGACTTTAATGGGTAACCTACATGTCAACCCCATTGTTACACACTATACTAAAACTAATTATAGTTTAACCTAAAACTATGACAATTTGAGAAGCGCCGTATATTAGCAGAGCTTTATTTTATAACTATCATGAACAATCTGTGTATTACTTTCGATAAATACGACATTCTCTTTCATTATATTTGTTTTTTTTTTTTTTTTAAAATACACTGATACAAGAAAAACTTCTGGTCAGTTTTAATGAGGTCGCTCAACTATCATCTTACAGTAGGATTCTTAAACATACTTTGAGTTCATGTTATGAAATTAGTTTTCTTAGTCGGTCTTACTTCGCTTTTAAGTGTTTTTGGTATATTTTTATATTATATTTGTGTTTAGAGGGACTTCGAAAATACAGCCCAATGGGCTGGCTAGATAGAATCGCTATGACGGACTATAAGATCGACGACAAAGTTACTCTCAAAGCCGGTACACCGGTCTATGTGAACAGCATCGGTATACACTATGATCCTGAATACTTCCCGGATCCAGAGAAATTTGATCCAGACAGATTCTTGCCAGAAAATGAAAGCAATATTAAACCGTACACGTACATGCCTTTTGGCGAGGGTCCGAGATTTTGCATTGGTAAGTGGAGGTTGATAATTTTCCGTAATTCAGAGAGCAAGACTTACGAACGAGAAGTTCGGTTCTTATCACTAGCACCTGATAATCATCACTACCCAGAGGTCTCAAAATTAGTTACAAAAGACGCCTACTTTCATTGTCCCTCTATTTTACCTCTCAGGAGCCGTATGCTCAGCAGTTAAATAGTAATTATTCTGATGAAAAACAATAAACAGCAAGTATAATTTGCTATATTCCGCCGACAACCGGGAGATTAGTATAATATAACACCACACAAAATCCTCCACTAGAACCTCTACGCACGTTTCGACCCGACACCGGATCATCCTCAGGAGATGTTGACTTCACAAGCGCGAAAAGTTAACACTTACTAGACTTAATAGCAAATTATACTTGCTGTTTATTGTTTATCATGGACTTCCGCAAAGTAACGCCTGCTTCTATTCATTATTCTGATGAAAGAATTGTATCAAATCCAGGGAGCAATCCAATTCAAGAACCGGAGAAGCTGTCTACTTTCAATTATGGATGTGTATATAATATGTAGTGCGGTGAATTTAGCGTGCTTCGGAAAGACAAAATCTGCAATTTTATCATGTGCATAATACAGTATTAATATTCTAAAATGTATAATGTATCAGAGAGGGTGTGCTCATGAATTAATCGACTAAGTTGCTCTTTTACTCTCTACTTATACTACATATAAAATAAGGACCTATAACACATTACGTAACCTCGTTTATATTATGCAACGCAAGCATCTGAAATGTTTCTCAGGGAAAAATGTGCACGAACCCGCTACGAAAAACGCTTTTAAAACCTTTCTCTTTTCACTGCCTAATATAATGTAATATAATCACCTTCATCATCTTTAGTCTTATAACGTCGAGAAGGAAGCATGGATGCACCGTGTAGCCGACGTAAGCTGTCAGTTAATTATTGTTTTTAATTCCACTACAAGTTAGTACTTCACTGCTAACTCACCTGGTGGTAAATGATGATGCACTCAAACATGGTAGGCGGGCTAACTTGTTTCAAAACAGTTTTAAAACCATTATTCTAATTGATTGGTGCCGGAACGCTCAAATCAAATCAATTGAAAATAGTTTTATTCATAGCCATCTATGAAGCATTCATATATAATATATATTTCATTTTTTTAATGCCTGAGGTGATCGACCGCTTTCAGGACCTTGCTAACCGCATTTTGAACATCCTAACCATGTTATAATATAACTGTAACGATACCATCTCTAATAATGAATAGAAGCAGGCGTTACTTTGCGGAAGTCCATGATAAACAATAAACAGCAAGTATAATTTGCTATATTCCGCCGACAACCGGGAGATTTGTATGCACTCTACTCTACGCACGTTTCGACCCGACACCGGATCATCCTCAGGAGATGTTGACTTTACTTTTCGCGCTTGTACAGTCAACATCTCCTGAGGATGATCCGGTGTCGGGTCGAAACGTGTGTAGAGGTTCTAGTGGAAGATTTTGTGTGGTGTTATATTATACAAATCTCCCGGTTGTCGGCGGAATATAGCAAATTATACTTGCTGTTTATTGGATACCATCTCTTTCAGGCCAACGTTTTGCTCAAATGACATTACGGTACGCGCTGTCGTCAGTGTTTTTGAACTTCAAGCTGTTCCCTGTGCCGAATAAGCCGAAGCCGTCAGAGGTCAAGACGGACGACCGCTGCTTACTCTACCTGCCTGGAGAGCCACTCCTCGTCCAGTTTGTGCCTCGACAGTAAATAATGTAACAACTTGTAGTAGCTAAATAAATGTTGATGTTATATTCCCTGTTTTTGATTTTCACTACAAAATAAACCTGGTAATAAATCAACAGAAGCGAGTTTCTGACTACTCTCAAAAAGGGTTCCATACTCGAATGGTGCAACTTGGAAGCTGTGATAACCTAGTGGTTGGGACGTCCGTCTCCTATTCAGTCGGGGGTTCGATACCTGGCACGTACCTTAACTTTTCGGAATTATGTGCGTTTATAAGCAATTAAAATATCACTTGATTCAATGGTGAAGGAAAACATCGTGAGGAAAACTCTCAATCGTGCAGGTTGCAGTTCTCCATAATGTTCCCAAAGGCGCGTGAAGTCTGCCAATCCGCACATGGCCAGCGTGGTGGACTATTGCCAAACCCTTCTCATATTGAGAGGAGACCCGAGCCGGCAATGGGTTGATATTGATGATGATCATGATATGATGGCTTTTTTCCGTCCGTTCATCTGTCTGTATCCCACGAGCTGTAAAAGACAGAGGGTTGCCATTTCCACAGAATAGGATTTATTTCTAAGCCAAAAACAGCTTTCGTTTGATATCTAGCTTTAACATTAATGTATGTATGATATTAAGTCGCAGTATACAAATCTTAATTTCTGATAATATAATAATGTTATTTATGGGTTCTACTCCTTCATCAAATGAGGTCGTCGACCAAAGGTATCATTTTGTCAGCATTTGAACGTAAACCAGCTTTTATATATATTATTGGGCCACTAATACTCGTAAATCGTCAAAACTTTGATCGTTAAACGTTTCAATTTAAATATTTATTAAACCCCTTCCCGCAACGATTGCCGCTTAGGCTCAAAGATAAATCACGCTTCGCTGTTCAGGATTAAACATTCGAAACCCTATTGGCTTAAAATTTACGCCTCAATTAGGTTTCATAAAACCTTCCAACTTTCTTTTTATTACGCACTAACATTTGGCCACGGCGTCGCTCATTATAAGCCTAACCTTTATTTTCAAATTCGCAGTTTTATAAAAATTGCAAACTTTATTTTGCCCGTTAAAATCTTTTCTTAGTGGATACCTACGTTAAAATATCAGTCCGTAGCAAAAGCACAGCTCAAACCACTGGGCTGTGTGCCCATTTTTAGGGCTGTGTTTTGATACATCAGCTAACCATTTGTTTTTATTCGGTGCCAGTCTTTAATGCATTGATGAGTTGAACGGTTTTCAACGTCAGTGTTATACGAATTTTATATAGACAATATACAGCAAGTATAATTTGCTATATTCCGCCGACAACCGGGAGATTTGTATACTATAACACCACACAAAATCTTCTACTAGAACCTTTCGCGCTTGTGAAGTCAACATCTCCTGAGGATGATCCGGTGTCGGGTCGAAACGTGCGTAGAGGTTCTAGTGGAAGATTTTGTGTGGTGTTATATTATACTAATCTCCCGGTTGTCGGCGGAATATAGCAAATTATACTTGCTGTCTATTGTTTATCATAGACTTCCGCAAAGTAACGCCTGCTTCTATTCATTATTCGAATTTTATATGCTTTAATTTTTTTGGTATGTCTAATCAACGGATGGATTTATAGCGATAACTGTGTTGGATCACTTGAAGTTTTGTATCTCGAGGGTGTTGAACTCTGTTCCATCGAATAATGCTTATTAGCATTATAAGCTGGTAAACAGACTTCAGGCATACTCGTAGTATGCTAGTCGCCTGTGACTTCATTGAATGTTTTTTAGTTGTTCCGAATCACTGTGTTTAAATTTCACAGAATCAACTAGTCCCCCACCACCACAACGCAGGTCTAATTTAATAGATTATCTAATTATTATTTATTTAACTAATCCCCAATTTTTATATGTTAAAAGGTCCAATAAGTAAATAACAGCTAGTTAGTAGGAAAAGTAAGAAACGTCGATCGTAGTCATAATTTTTTTTTTTGACTCTACAAGTTAGCCCTTGACGGCTATCTCACCTGATGGTAAGTGATGATGCAGTCTAAGATGGTAGTGGGCTACCCTGTTAGAAATATGGTAAACCCATACTCCTAATTGGTTTCTACGCGACATCGTGCCGGAACGTTAAATCGCTTGGCGGCACGTCTTTGTCGGTAGGGTGATAACTAGTCACGGCTGAAGACTAATCACCAGTGAAGAAAATCACCAGTAAAACTTTTGCCGACTTGCTTAACTAACTCCTTGACAAAGCCTGTTCGGGATTAATGATTTAGTCTTAATATTACTGAAGCTGTGATGGCCTAGGGGTTAGGACGTCCGCCTCCTAATCAAAGGTCAGTGGTTCGAATCCAGGCACGCCCCTCTTACTTTTCAGAGTTATGTGTGTTTTTAAGCAAATAAAATATCACTTGCTTCAACGGTGAAGGAAAACATCATGTGAAACCTGCACTCCTGAGAGTTTATAATATTCTCAAAGGCGTGTGAAGTCTGCCAATCCGCATATGGCCAGCGTGGTGGACTATGGCCAAACCCTTTGATATTGGGAGGAGACCCGCGCTCTGTAGTGGGCCGGCAATGGTTTGGGTTGACATGATTAATAAATATAAGAATAAGCCAAGGGTGGTGAGAATGATTGTTTAGATCATTATTATAATGAATAGAAGCAGGCGTTACTTTGCGGAAGTCCATGATAAACAATAAACAGCAAGTATAATTTGCTATATTCCGCCGACAAACGGGACATTACTACACTAGAACCTAGAGGTTCCAGTGAAGTATTTTGTGTGGTGTTATACTATACTAATCTCCCGTTTATTGTAGATCATTATTTTTAAAATAATCTAATTATTAATAAATAGAAATGACTCCAATCGTTCGTTCCGCTTTCTTATTGAGCGGGATTGTATAAACAATAAAATATGGCACAAGGTAATTGAATTACTCGGAATAGAGACACAGAAATGCGTACACAGAAGAGACAATGGCAGAGATGAGGAAAAAAAAATTATAATGAAATTTTCCTCTAAATTTTCACGAGCGCTACCGTCCTTTGTGTCTATGTGTTGGGCTCCGGGACGAACGGGAGTTCATAAGCGACAGACACTCGTGCTGGTCTATGTATTGATAAGTTCACAACAATGCATGTATATATAGGTGTTCGCGTTCGTGATGCTACCAGTATCCAGGCTCCCACTGAAAACCAGCGCTGCGGCTTGCCGCAGCTGACGCTGAGTGGGTTGCCTTTATTTAGTCATGTCGCTCATATGTATGTATAGTAGAGACAGTATGTATAGAAAATTATGACTAAATAAAAAACTTTTTCTTTCTTTCTTTCAAAATGTCTTTCTATTTGTCTGGTTGAAAACCATACATACTAAATAATATGATTCGAAAGTTTATATAGCTAGCCCTGTCCCATGACTGGGCATAGGCCATACGCATAAGACAGAAAGGTAAATAGGCCATTGATACCGTGAATAATTCGAAGTAATCACTACATACGTACGTACGTTCAATTAAGTGAAGAAATTGTATGAATGCAATTCAAGGTCAGTAGATTTTAGTAGTATCTCAAATGTTTATTGAACTTTGAACACTGACGATTGACCTCACGGCCCATTACGCCATCAATCATAATCTTCATTCAAATAATCTTTTAAAAGGCTACTTTAAAAACAGGTTTGATTGTCAGTAACAAGACGTTTAAAGCCTTTTTTATATGCTACCATCTTTGTTAAAATATTATTCGATATCAACGTATCTTCACTTTTTTATTGATCCTGCATAGTTGATCAAAGTCTACGAGTGTAAATGTTACCTCTTTTGAATTATTTAAAAATGTTAGATTCATAGAATACCAAAAATGAATTGCATTTAAAAATCAAAGGAACAATTGTATTGCTTTCAATCTTTAAGTCAGTATAGTAAGTACGGGTTAGTAAGTCTTATTTTTAAAACAGGTAAATCTGTTTGTTCATTATAAATAACATAAAGATTTATATTTATCTTGAGCTCAGAATACCTGATTCTACAAATAAAATATTTTTAGAACATTTTACAGTAGTCAGTTTAGTGAACAAGACACTTAGCAAACTTAACAAATTTCCCATACTAGCCCGCGCATTCCAAGGCCCCGCTCTAGTCATGATCGAGCCTTACAATAGCAATGGTATTGTAATTGTATTACCGTGAATTGGATCGATTCCGGCTCAATTATTAATGAGACAATTTTGATTGCTATCGACTGCTATAAGACTTGTAAAACCTTTTCTTTATTACATTGTATCATGTTATTTTTACTGCTTCGTTGGTCCCGTGGTTAGCACCTTTGACCACGGACTCTCTTACTCGGACAAGGAGCTGGATTCTATTCTCAGATATGGCCAAATATTGTTAGGTTAAGTTTTTGTTTTACCGTTTAAAAGTTATTTTTACGTGTTTCGAAGAGCACATTGATCTATTGATGTTTAAAATTCCGTATATATGTGTGATAATAATCGTTAAAGCGTGGTGTTTCTGTGGCCGTAAACTCTCGCTTATGAAGGAGAAGGCCTGTGCATGGGCACAGGCCTTCTCCTTCATAAGCGATCTTCATCCCACTTATGGAAGTGGGATATACAATATACATTGTACACAGGAAGGTAATGATGATTATTATTACTTATCCTTGTCATAAATTGATATTCACATAATAGTAAAGTTTTTATTAAATTCATTTTCTAACCTTGCTCAACATTACAATGATAAAAAGTAACGGCTATATATTTGTTTGTGTACATTAAAATGGGCATGACAAACTTGACAGCTTGTTGGTAAGCAGTTGAGCAGATTGATGGCGAGGGATTAAAATTATAAGGCATTTCTTTTTTTTTCGATGGGTTCAGCCTTAACTCATCGGGTGGTTGTTAATTCTTTATACCCTTCACTTCATAGACAATACAGTCTATGAAGAAAACGATTATTAGTTTCAAAACACTCGCTAGGGACTAAAAGGCATGAACAATTAATACTAATTGAAAACAATAAATTTTGCTTCCGTTGGGAATCTTGTCCTTTAAGAGAGCGTTGTCTAATGCGCCAAAGAGGTATTTAAGTGTAGTGTTAATTACAATAAACTATGACAACCAACTCGAATTGTTGATAAAGAATTCTTTACTAAAAGTTAAAAAATACTACGCTGTAGCCAAATATTATGAAGGTCTACCGTATCCGAAACCATCTTATTACGCCTTTGCAAAAATAATGCTTACGTGCGAGCTACGGATTGAGACTTTATGTAGCCGTCGGTTTAGGGCTGTAGGGGCCACTACACTGTTAAGACTGCTATTAATACGGTTAACGTTTGTCGCGAAAAATGTAATACTAACGGACCGATGCGCTCTCTTAAGTGATACAGACAAATATGCATTACCTTCAGAAAATATTTGTGAGCAATTACTATTAATTACTTACTTTCATAATTGATTTGTACTGGACAAATCAATTATGAAAGTAAGTAATACCTTTATTTAGATGTTTTAATCATTTATGTCATTTCATTATCATGACTTAAATGTGTAATAAAAAGGTTCAATTAAACATGACTTTAATTTATGCTAACTGGGCTCGTCACTGCACTGTCGTGTAAAGTGACTGTTGAATACCTACATGAGTGTGTAGTTTTCTAAAATAATATTTTCTAGAATAAAACGGTACACAATCATCATCATAAGCAACCCAGCTCACAACAGAGCACGGGTTTTCTGTCAACATAAGAAGGGTTTGGTTCACCACTCTGGCCATGTGCGGATTGGTAGACTTTATTCGCCTTTGAGAACGTTATAGAGACCTCTCCGCCATACAGGTTTCCTCACGATGTTTTCCTTCACCGTTCAAGTAAGTGGTATTTTAATAGCTAAAAATCGCTCATAATTCCGAAAAGTTAGACGTGCGTGCCCGAGATCGAACCCCCGATCTCTGATTAACAGGCGGACGTCCTAACCACTAGGCTCTCACAGCATCACATAATAATACTACAGGTATCTATGAAGAGTTCATATTATATATTTTTATATTCTTTTTCATTTATGAGGTGATGGTGATAACTACATTCGTCAACTTAAAACTAACGAAACAAACGCGCCAAGGTCTAAGAAGAACCCCTCGACAAACTTTTTTGTTATCAACATCTCACATAGCCAAGATTAGTATGTGGGATATAGTACTTTTATTTTTTATCTACACTGAGAGAAATCCGTAATCTTAATAGTTTTACCAGGATGATATAAATTCTCAACCTTATCCAGACACCTGTTAAAGTCGGCAGTTTGCGAGAACCCTAAGGTAGTAGAAGGCGAGAAGACGCATGGTCATTACTGCCTAATCGCTGATAACCGAGCGTTTTTATTAGCTTTCCTGTTCTTATATCACAGATAATGATCCCGTAATGGACTCGCAGGCACCACGCGAGACATCCTACGAGAATAATCTACTGTTTTAGTTATACTGTAAAGGTTTACATATGTGTTATAAGTATTTGTATCTAAATTATTAAATGCTGATTTTTATTACACGTGTTGTAGAAGAGAGATATAAATACCTCAAAAATCGTTGAGAGAAGTACAGTACGTATAGCATTTCAATCAATATATATTGTAAATCCGAATCGTTTTAAACAATAAAACGTATCTTATCTTAATTAATGTGCAAAATCTTTTGTACGTCCTATTATTAAGGAGATGTTTTATGTGGGCTATTAGAAACGTCAAACGCACGCAATATGAATATTAAATTTTAAGTAAAAATATAGTTATCGTTATCAAAAAAATCACTGAGCTAAATTAGGTGTAAGAATTTTATTTATATTCTCGTAAAGAATATACATAATCAGGTTTGGAGAAATCATGTAGAACTTCTAAATATAATATAGTACCTTATGATTTCTAATCATATTATTAAAGTGACTTACGAAGGTATTTGGTCATCGGTATTATACAAGTCTATGTCAAAATTATCGTGATTCAAATTGCATAGATATAGCTGGCACATCTGATGCAGAATATTTTTTTTTACTATAAATATATATGTATTTGTAATGATAGATATGTTTTAGTTATGTTGGAGGTATATGCTAGGTACAAGGCAAGGGGTTTTTAATTAATGCATTATTACACTTATACGCTATCGTAATCTTCAAAAAAAATGTCTTTCGGTTTTGGCTGTATGCTATAGGTATACTAGCCGAACCTAGTAACACACACACTTTGGCTTAAATAATATTTGTGTGGTGTATATAAGTGTCATTATTGTAAAAGTCATTAAAAATGGTCTCGATTGAAATTTGAAAAGGAATACGAGTAAAACCAATGCATTCCTTCCAATACCACATTCCACATTTGCAAGGGAATTAATGTTCAGGGAATTTCATTTCAGAATAGATCCACACAATTCCGCGACTGAGTCCGCAACCAATCTCCGTCGGAAGATAAATTACGGATGGCATTAGAAACTTCCAATATCTATTTATCCAGCGTTTCCGATTTCCTTTTTAAGGAAAATTCTCCCGATAACTTCCCGCCAATAATGTTTGGACGTTCTTTTTAATTGTGCTTATTTCAAAATTGGTTGACGTATAAAATGTTGCAGGGAGCTCAGCTGCCCAGTTTCTTGTCAGTTCAATCTACCTTTCCAACTAGAGGTGACACTACCAACAGACAGATTACAAACCGTACAATCGCTGAGCAAATTAAAGAAACGTAATTAACATAACATTAACATTGTAATATGCAAAACTAGAAGGCACTGGGCAGTTTTTTTTCTAGCTTTCTATATATATTATAGGTCAAGTTGATTTATGGCAATTGATTTCACGTTCTTTAGACGCATTTAGTTCTATATCATAATTCCGATTTCCTGTTCAGAATTGACTAGCGTTTATACTTTTCATGATTCCTAAATGTAAGGCGAAACAACGTGAAGTTAATTTTTTGAATCAGTTCAGTCATCAGAGATCAGATCAGTATGTAAAAAGTGTACTATTCAATCCACTAGTGGTTCCGTTCAACACATTAATTATAGTAGTTTTATAAACATGACTTCGTTTACAAGAAGAGTAATATTAAAAAAAAATGTATAGATTGTACTAAAGTGTAAATATTGTGTAGGTCTCCTTAAAAAACTAATTTCGAATTTATAGACAGTTTATCTCGAATCTGAATGAATTAAGTAGTGATAGCCTAGTGGTTAGGCTTTAGCCTCAACAGCCTCAGAGGTCGGCGGTTCGAATCAGGGCACGCACCTCTAACTTTTCGGAGTTATGTGGGTTTAAAAAAAAAAATTAAAATATCACTTGCCTCAACGGTGAAGGAAAACATTGTGAGGAAACCTGCACGCCTGAGAGTTCTCCATAATGTTCTCAAAGGCGTGTGAAGTCTGCCAATCCGCACATGGCCAGCGTGGTGGATTATGGCCAAACCCTTCTCATATTGAGAGGAGACCCGTGCTCTGTAGTGAGCCGGTAATGGGTTGATCATGATGATGATATCTCGAATAATTTTATTTGAAAGGCATCTACCTATTAAACGGTACCATTAGATATATGTTTAACTATTGTAAGTTCAAGGCCATAGTGAGCGGAAGCCCGCTGATGATAGCTATTGATATTTAGTTACGTGCATATTATAATATGACTTAACGGTAAAGCAAAACCTGTATGTTTGAGACTCCTCCACAATGTTCTCAAATTTGTAGGAAGTCTGCCAATCTGCTCTTGGCCTTCGTGCTGGATGGACTTGGACTGCGGCCAAAACCCTTTCCAAGCTGAGAGGAGCCCGCGCCCTAGTTGGCCTGTAAAGGGTTGATAATTATGTTTATCAAGACTATGTTACGTAAATGACTTTACTCTACATACGTAAAAAACCGTATGTTTTTTTTTATGTAAAAAACGTCAGAAGCCTGTTCACATGTAGAAGTGCACTACGCAGCATTGTTATAATTATTATTGAATTACTTCACGACCCTGAAGTTGTTAACGCAGGTGAATGGCCTTAGAGGGAAAAATATCTTTTTATCCTTGCAAATGCATTATGCGCTTTTAATAGGATCTATCCTAGATCTATTTAAAGCGCAATTCTGATATTGCTTTTCACGCTTAAGCGGCCATTACAGTTTTTGATGAAATTTCATATAAGCAATACTAAAACAATATAAAACGATTAGCAAAACATTCATGAGATATTACAAATGCATATTATTTGTTTAATCTCTTATTTTTCTTGCCCTTATCCCACATTATGGGGAACGGCACAACACGTCTTCTTCTTCCACTCACTTCTATCAGCCGTCACCTCACTACCCACACCTTTTAAACGCATATCCTTTTTTTACACAATCCTTCCATCTCTTGTTTGGTCTTCCTCTACTCTTTTGCCCTTCATACCTAACATATATAACATTCTTTACGCGTTTAAGAATAGTACAACAAGTGTAAGGTATTGACAAATTAACTGAGGCAAGTCACATAGGAGTATTTGATTAATTTCAGATTGACCTTGAAGATATATTATAATATATTTTTACGTTGTATTAGAGAAGATTATTTTCTAGTATTTGATATATTGTTTTGTTTCTGTCAAGAGAATAAGAGAAAAGGTTCTTGAAGAAATAGTCTAGATATCATTCGTTCCAAATGGAAATTATTCATTGCTCTCAGCATTGAATATTAACACTCCAACATGTGACTTTGAAATTCAAATTCCACCTCCCAGGGGAAACTTGAACCGTTTCCAACAATCTGCACCAATTGCACGCTTTGGTGTGCTTTAGTGCATTCGAGTGGTGGATCTTTGACTTCATTGCAGCACCATCAGCTTTACTTTACACGGCTTAATGTCCAATCGAGATTGCTTAAAGCGTTTCACCTGGCAGCCTTTTGCACTTGGGAGAACCGCTTTCACATTACCTACATCTAAATCAGAAGTGTTTTTTTAAGTTTTCAGGTTTGTGCTTAGCAAATATCTGAATGGTGCACGATAATTAGAAAAATCTAGTCTTTGCGATAGTACGATGACTCTTACAAAGGATTGAATATTGGGAAACATCTTAATGCTTCATTTTTCGAGTGCTAAATAAAAGCTGTGATAGCCTAGGTTAAGACGTCCATCTGTTAATCAGAGGTCGGGGTTCGATCTCGGGCACACACCTCTAATTTTTCTAAGTTATGTGCGGTTTTAAGCAATTAAAATAACACTTGCAGTCAACAATAAAATCGTGAATAAACGTGCATGCCTAAGAGTGCATGTTCTCAATGGCGTGTGAAGTCTGCCAATCCGCAGATGGCGAGAGACCCATGCTCTGTAGTGAGCCGGCAATGGGTTGATCATGATGATGATGTATACCGTTTTATTGTAGGAAATATTGTTTTAGAAAATAAACAATCATGTAGCACACAACAGTTAGCTTACACCGATCAATCTTCCTCGCATCGTCTACACGACAGTGCAGTGACGAGCCCAGTTAGCATAAATTAAAGTCATGTTTAATTGTTTAGTTACACTACACATTAAATACTTATGATAATGTAATCAAAATCATGATGAACGGGTGATTCGATTTACAATGAAAAATATTTTTAATTTTGGTATTACTTATTCATGCGTTCATACTATTCTTTTCCATTGTAGCAAGATTGTACAGATGTACAATTTGACGACCTCCGTGGCGCAGCGCGCGTGCTGTAGCATTATAAAGTTGGAGATCCTGGGTTCGATTCCCGTCTCGAGTCTGGTCTGGTGGGAGGCTGCGGCCGTGGCTAGCACCCTACCGACAAAGGCGTGTCGCCAAGCGATTTAGCGTTTTGGCACGATGTCGTGTAGAAACCAATTAGGAGGTATGGCTTTACTATGGTAAAGCCATACCTAGGTAGCGGGCTAACCTGTTAGGGGTATGCCCCTAACAGGTTAGCCCGCTACCATCTTAGACTGCATCACTTACCATCAGGTGAGATTGCCGTCACGGGCTAACTTGTAGTGGATTAGAAAAAAAAAATATGTTAAAAGAACTATCCGATTAACTAAGACACTTGCAGTATGGTCTCTAGTATGGAGCTTGAAAACTTGGATACTTGGTTTACTGCGGGCGTTCTACCAACTTCGAACGCCACACATGGCAGTCCCGCCCATCGATACACCGCTCCGACAGACTGGCTGGCCGTAAAATCTTATTCCGTAATTAAAAAGACAATGATGCGCAACGCATGTTTACATACTCTTTGGCGATACGTTCACATATATAACATACAGATACATATAATATATCCTCCCGTGTTTTGAACTGATACACACAATTTATATTTAAATAGCTTTTCATAAGTTCGTCGTTCTAACTTCGAAACTTACAGACTCTTATACAAACTTCAAACTCCTATTTTGCCTCCATAGGGACCGAATTTTCAAACATCCTCTTACCGGATGCCCACGTTGTAAAGCTATCTATATCACAGAATAACTTATACTACTTTCATAATGTTTGCGAGGTTTCAGCCCGATCTATGGAGTTTTCTAGGTTTTCTTTATCGTTTATCAGTCAGTGAGTAAATCATTGTATCATCTTTTATTTTTATGTACACATACTAATTTAAAATAAAGCTACGAAATGTAGGTTAAGCTAAATAGCTTAAATAATGAATAGAAGCAGGCGTTACTTTGCGGAAGTCGGAAGTACTTTCTTTACTTTTCGCGCTTGTGAAGTCAACATCTCCTGAGGATGACCCGGTGTCGGGTCGAAACGTGCGTAGAGGTTCTAGTGGAAGATTTTGTGTGGTGTTATATTATACAAATCTCCCGGTTGTTGGCGGAATATAGCAAATTATACTTGCTGTTTATTGTTTAAATAGCTTAAAACTTAGTAAAACACTAGGCTTAAAATCCGATTCAGATTCCAGTTTCCAGGCAACAGTAAAGTGTAAAATCGCATACGCGGCGTCGCCGTCAGCCGCGGCATTTCTATAAACCAAGGCCTCTGTATTATTTATCTCCTCTTATATCATACTTTCCTTATATTGTGGCCCAATATCTCCCCCAAATTGTGTCTCACCATTTTCAATATGTGTGTAATATTTTCACTATCGGGCGTTGTGTTTCCCGCACAATCTCGGCTCTCGATCACGCTTGAACCTCCCCCCCCCCCCCCCACAAGGGCTTCCGATATACGAAGACTTCAATTTCCTGGATACGTACAAAGTAAGCGGATAATATTTTCAAAGGAGATTGTGTAGTGTTTGAGAATATGAAACCATAGTGAGGATATAATTTGTGTGTGTGATGTGTTGATAGTTGCTGACAAAGAAACTTGAGAGACGATCATTCGGATTCACGGGTCTTCGGGACAATGCAGAATCAAGGGTTTTAATGTGTACTAAGCTGCTTACAAAATTTAAGTTAAAACTGTATCTAGGACCACCCTACCGACAAAGTCGTGTCGTGTCGTCTGTTTGACGACCTCCGTGGCGCATCGCGTGCGCTGTCGCATTATAATGTTGAAGGGCCTGGGTTCGATTCCCGGCTCGAGTCTGGTCTGGTGGACGGCTTCGGCCATGGCTAGTTACCACAAAAACGTGTCGCCAAGCGATTTAGCGTTCCGGCACGATGTCGCGTAGAAACCAATTAGGAGTATGGGTTTACCATACCTTTAACAGGTTAGCCCGCTACCATATTAGACTGTCTAAACATCTTTGATAAAGAAAAGAAACAAATTAATGATAGTGTAAGGTTCTGTAAAATAAATAAATTGATTTAACTAATAACGTTAACGTGGTTTAACCAATAACACGCTGTTAAAGTAGTCCGAATCAATTTATCGTAGTTGTGATAAGCCGTAGTGGAGCATCAGCTGCGACTCGGCTCTCATTCCTAACTTTTAGTATCTCGTTGGGACGTGTTCGATCGTGTTGGTTCTTTTCGCTCGCACTGGATACAGTTTATTTGAAGAAAGTTGTTTTATAAATAAATTGATGCACACTAGACTCTCGATATCCAATTGAACTCTATTAAGAGTTTTTTGGTGGTAATATATATATGCATGTTAATAATGAAAGTTCGAAAGTGACTCTGTTGGTCTGTGGCTTTTTCACGCCTACAGTACCACCGCACCGCAGCAAAAAATATGTTAAAATGTTGTAATGTGATTGTTTTTTTTAAATATTTATTTATTTATCATTATAAAAAATATGACGGCAATCAGAGAACATCGCTATCTAGTTTTAGAATCATGTATGACAGACGAGAGAGTTGGATCGCCCCCTCTCTTTACGCAACAATAAGTGGGTTATGCAGGTTGTTAAAAGTCGCACCGGCGCGGGACGGCGCATTGCATTCATTGCACTTGGTCGGTTCGGATCGGTGGTCGAGTCGCGGTAGTGCATAGTCGTACTTGGTGAAGCGTATAGTCTGCTCCTTATAAATTACTACAATTATAATTATTGTAATTCTGTTCTACCAAGAATATATGGTATCTTTGCCCGAAACTACCCAAGTCTACCCAAATTACCGACGAAGACACGCCCCCGTCCCGTAGTCATCCTATAAATAGAATTAATACAAAATATAATATACACCGAAAAAACTGCAGATATTAGTCCGCGATGCCAGTTTGCAAATTACGATTTGATACCTACGTGACAGATCTGGCTGTGAGTGAAATAACGGTTACATTTTAAAACAAGAGGGACCAAGCAAGATGTGACTCGAATAGATTGCATACTTGGAAAATAGAAGATACTTTTCGCCCGGGAATGCTAATTGTCTATGTAACTGCGGGAGTAAGAAAAGTGGCTACGTGTGAGTATACTGGCAAACGAACGGTATATGTTGAGCAATTCATTCTCATGTTTCTTACTTCACACCGATCTAATATACACTTAAAACCACTACTAGTCCGTTTATCCCCTTAGGGGGGTTAGAAGATAGCATTTCACACAGAACAAATATCTCTACCAAATTTTAGCTGATCTATTCAGTGGTTGTAAATATGCGTCTATAAATCAGTAAGTCAGTCATTTATTACACTGACTGTATAAATTGACCTTCAGAATATATTAATTGATTTAAACGGACGCCCGCTGTAAGAATAATATAATAATAATGTTATCGATACTTCCCCTATTTTGCTTACAAATTGCTAGGTTATGGTAGGAAATGGCCTTTTATGCTTATAAATAACTTGCTGATGCCCGGAAGTTCATCCGCGTAGATTAACATTTCTAAAGGTATCCTTTTTTTCCCGCTGGCAAATGCATTTATGCATCTCCTCCGGAAACGGCGTAGGCTGAACTGGGCCAATTCCGGCGAGGTATGTGGGACTCGCCGGCGGCCAGATTGGCGACCAGAATACTCGCTGAAACCCAGTGATGCTTCTTCGCCCCAGCCGTATCCTGTGGAAATCAGCAACGATGGGTTGAGTCAGTCAATGGATAGGTGACTTATTTTAAGGTTTTATACTCATCATATTTGTCGGCGCGAAGAAGTTATTAACTTTATTCAGCGGCGCCAAAAACCTCAATAATTCAATAATTACCCACATTTTAATTATTGATGATTTTGCTAACACAATTTAGACAGTAACAATCAATTTCGTACAAGCATGCTTTGTGCTATAAATACGGGTGGTCGATGCCTTTCTCGAATTGTCTCGCTCCAGACGTCGTACTGTTCGGACCTCTAAGTTATTATCGCAATAAAAGTGTAAACGGGCAAGCTGTGGTTTTAATTACTATGAGCGAAAGTAAACAAATTGTGACGTCATCCCTTACAAAAAACAACTCGGACGTCCTTGACGCGACATATAGTATATCAATAAAATAAGAGTAGATGTCAGTTGGCTCGTATTAGCGATCGGACTGCGTCATTAATGTGGTACGAGTAAGTCGAAATGTATTGTGAAATAAGCAGTAGCAACCTATCCGCTGAAATGTTCAATCCTATATCGCGGATAATGGTAATTATGCAATACAAAATTGATGACACAACCTTTATAAAAAATATATAGAATTGTCAAAATACGTAACGATTGAATAAACATACAGACAGCAAATTAAATTAAATTCTGTTTTGGGTTTCATATCGATCTAATAGCTTCGTTAATAAAAAGTTTCGAAATAGATTTGTTCAGTTTAACATAATCTAAACTATTCCTGTATATAAAATAAACCAACTCTGAAGTTCTAAATCTAAACTGATCTTTGTGAAATTTAGCATACAGATAGATCGTATTACGGTGATAGAAATAGAATATTTTATTTTTCCGTTAGCAATATTTAAAATCGATCCGTCAGATACTATCGGACCTGGCTAGACTACACTAAATTTCTCTATATAAAAAATATAGCAAAATTTTTCTGAATAACTTACGTGAATAAGTTAAAGAATATGGAAAGTCCGGGATAATCCGACAGCTGAATGACGCTAGGTCCCTCCCATAAGGCCGGGATGGAGGCGAACCAACATGAATGCAATAAAATACGTGTTAAGTGATTTCTTTGTATTTTTAGTATCGCGGAGGCTATCGGAAACAAGTTATGAAATAATAATTGAACCTTATACCGACAGCCATGTAGAAACACCTGAACCGGCTCTAACGGGATTTCATGTTTTATTTTTCAAGGCTGGGTTACCTGCAACTTACAAAATAATCCAAATTCATGAAACCAGTATTAATCAATATATCAATAGCTGATATCTACGCCAGCTTATAATATATCGGACTAAAATCTTCTAGTGATAGATTACAGACATATGCTGTGATAGCCTAGTGGTTAGGACATCAGCCTCCTAATAAGAGGTCGGGGGTTCGAACCCGGGCACGCAACTATAACTTTTCGGAATTAAAATATCACATGCTTTAACGGTGAACGAAAACATCGTGAGGAAACCTGCATGCCTGAGAATCCTACATAATGTTCTCAAAGGCTTGTGAAGTCTGCAATTTGCACATGGCCAGCGTGGTGGACTATGGCCCAAATCCTTCACATATTGACAGGAAGCCCTTGCTCTGTAGTGAGCCAAGAATGGGTTGATCATGATAAAGAATGAATTCGCTCTGACGTTTCGATTTATGATGGTTATGGTACGATTATATTGACAGACAATAATCTACCACTTAAGTCTATCTAGATTCATAACCCAGTTGGCCCGTGAATTGTCCGCGTATGGGATTTAAAAAATCAAGTGAGTAACAACGGTTGTTCCCGTTATGTCTGCTCCCTTTCCCAACATACAAATCAAATCTTGAGAAAGAATGTTAAAGCAAAAGCAAAAAGTTACAGCTAATCGAAATAAAATATTTAATAAATTCCGTATTTTCCGGTGTAAAAAGTAGCTTAAATGTTAATCCATAAATTAATACCAATTCCAAATTTCAGCAAAATTGGTCTGTAGTTCCGTCGTGAAGAAGTAACAAACATACACACACACTAACTTACATACAAGCTTTATTACATTTGTGTGATTGTTGCTAATTATAATGAGCATGATAAGAAAGCACAGCAATGATAATATCACTCCGTGATCAATATCAGAATTGTATGAAAATCATAGTTATATTGAGGAAGCAAAACTGCCACTGTCCTTGGCAACTGCCAATGTCCGGAGAAGACAGATTGGAGAACCATTGATCGCTGGGTCCTAGCGTACGTAAAGGTGCGGAACACCGCACTGGAATATTAGCGTTGAGTAGACCACAATAAAAGCCGAGCTACCAAATTCCACGGTCGTAATAGAACCATTAGGAATCTCTGAAAACACCTTAATGTTACTCGCGCCTGAATGGTCCGTGAAGTCACCATGGGCCATTCCCGAGAATCATGATGCAGGCGACTTTGGCCTTTTTCAATAAAATAAGGATTATTATTATTATATATTTTTTTTTTATTATAGATATGCAAATCTTTTTAAATTTTTTTCATTAAAGTTTATAGTATTTTATTTTCTGGAAACCCATGGCGCCTTGTATCTTATTATTGTGGGTTTTTTTTATCCACTACAAGTTATTCCTTGATGTCAATCTCACCTGATGGTGAGTGATGGTAGCGGGCTAACCTGTTAGGGCTGTGGTAAACCACTACTCCTAATTGGTTTCTACCCGACATCGTGCCCGCTAAATCGCTTGGCAACACGTATTTATCAGTAGGCTACGTCCGAAGCCTCCCAGACCAGACTCGAGCCGGGAATGGAACCCAGGACCTCCAACTTTATAATGCAACTTTATAACTTTATAACATGAAGGTCGTCGTTAATTCAAGCTGAATAAACGAAATTTAAACGTTGTGCAATTTGTATCCATCGGTCGATTGTTCAGTTTTAATATTTTCCTTATGTCCAGTTAAGTTTTAAATTTACGAGAACAAAAAACAAGAGACTGACCGCCCGATTACCTTCGGAAGGAGAAATGCGCGGGTGGATGGCGCGACCTAAATCCCCACTGTCCCGGCCTCGGGGATGTCTCACTCCGCTGTCGGATTACCCCGGAGTGGGACAACCTTGCGGGTCTCCGCGCGAATATTCAAATGTTCCGTAAGTACCTTTTGCACAACGTCACGTCACAACCCGCTGTGTGCTTTTGTTCTTTTGCCAAGTCATCTTTCTTTATTTTTTATATTTTATCCACGATCTCGAATGAAGCAAAAAATTCTTCTAATTTTTGGCAGGAACAAAATTTATGCACTACCAACATGTGCCATGCTAATATGCTAAGTTATAGGCATTAACATCTGCAGTAATGTTGATCTCAATAGTCAATATAAAACTAATAATAAGCTAATTGAAGCTTTTCGTTGTTTCAAATGCCACTTGTGTGAACAGGTAGATAAAAATTAGTAATCTAACGTCTAGGATCACACTCATGCATCTACTTCATACGCTAGTGTAATATTTTTAATATATGATAATATGGCAAAGGGGTTCTTGCAAAAAAACATTAAATTAATCACTGTAAAGATGGTTTGCAAATTATAACTAACTTAAACATTAAATCAACAACTAATCAATTTACTTATACATTTTTAAATGAAACTACAAAATTGAAATGGATTTGAATATATTATTATTACATTTCTAATTATTTGCTAATCATAATCATATTAGTTTTAATTAATTTATTTCTAATCTATTCTACAAGCACACTGTAAATGAAATTGTACTATGGAATGCAAGAAATAAAAGGCTTTTTATTTTATTTTATGGCAAAGGGGAGAGAATTTGTAAATGTACAAGATACTTTTTTCCAAACAACAGCGCCCCTCGTTTGAAACGACGCGTCTGAGATTGCGTAAGGAGCCGCGGTTGCACATTGAACTGTTAGTAGTTGTTATAAATTACGAATGATTTAATTTTTTTCACATGGATATTTCTAATTACTGGCATAAGTTTTGATTGAGCAGCATATGAAGCTACACCTAACCATAATATCTATATCTATATCGAACATTCAATGCGATAGCTTGAAGATTAATATCGTCTTTCCAATTGGCATAAATATACTAACAACGCCGCTTGGCTCCACTCCAAACTACTTATTTTGTGCCACTTTAGCTTTTGACACGGGATTTGATACTAAAAGTCGGGAAATAAAGATGATGAGGTTGCAATGAAGTCGAAGATGCTGCACTAAAGCACACTAAAGATCACTAAAGTGTGCAATCGGTACGGGTAGTTGGAAACGGTTCAAGTTTTCTTTTGACGATGAAATTTGAATTCGAAAGCCGCATGAGGATGAGAATTGAATTTGTGCCATGAATGACTTACTCGTTATTTGCTATTTTTTTGGCTCGTGAGTGGTTTACTGTTAGGAGATGACGCTGGTTTGTGAAAAGTAGTTAGATGAGAACCCCAACCTTGTTAATAATTATTGATTAGAAAAGAGATTTTAACTCGATCAGCTCGGTCGGTAAGCTTATGTATCCTGGCTATCTCACGAGGAACCTTTTTTGACGACTTCCGTGGCGCAGCGCGCGCGCTGTTGCTTTATAAAGTTGGAGGTCCTGGGTTCGATTCCCGGCTCGAGTCTGGTCTGGTGGGAGGCTGCGGCCGTGGCTAGTTACCACCCTACCGACAAAGGCGTGTCGCTAAGCGATTTAGCGTTCCGGCACGATGTCGTGTAGAAACCAATTAGGAGTATGGCTTTACCATACCCCTAACAAGTTAGCCCGCTACCATCTTAGACTGCATCATCACTTACCATCAGGTGATATTGCCGTCAAGGGCTAACTTGTAGTGGTAAAAAAAAAAAGGAATGATTGGTCAGTCATAAAGTTCAAATGTTTAAGAACACAAGCTTTTACCCGATTAGAAACTCCTCACTTAAGTTTCAATGGTAATAAAAATTGTCTGCCAAGCTTTAATATGTATTTAAAGTAACAAATACATGAACAGAATTAAAAATTCAAACTAAGCTGCTACCCACCAATTTACGTGGAAGATCATTAGCCTAATGTTATAACTAATTGCTGATAACTTCCCGTAAGCCACTCGCGGGTCAGAGCGTTCCGACTTCACTCCTTAACGACCAGCGCTCGTTACAGCGAAAGGTTTCGGCTATTCTTGAAAATTAACAGTTTAACCAATTCCCGCGACCAGTCTAATAAGACCTCCCACTCCTCTCCGATTTGAGTAGATCCGCAAGAATTCCCGGGGTTTCCTTGTTTAGAAATGGTTCAGGGGAAACTGGCTGGACGTTTGGCGGTGCTGCATAAACTTTTATGCGTTTGGAATAGCCCGAAAATTGCTCATTTGGCGTTTTCGAAGCGAGGAACAGCAGTTCGTTTGTATCCTGAACTAAAGATCTTGATTAGCGTTGACGCAGTGTTATGATGATCATTCGGTTGGCGGGCTATGGTGATTTGAGAGTGGATTTTGTGATTTCCATACTGGAATGATCGTAAAAGATTATTTTATAGCTTAACTCATGTAAAAACTTGTTACTGTTATGTTAGTACTGTTATTTTGAAAGACTTTGCGAGGTTGACGAAACAGAGCCAAAGTTACGTTTATTTTGTAGAAGTGTACTGATTGTAAATGTTTTATGGGCAGGTTTCTGTTCTATGTTATTTTGAAATCTTTATCATATCGATCTCAGAAGTGAGTTCAGAACTAAAATTGTTAGTTTTTTTCACCTTTTATGCTACCCTCTATATCCTATCTAAGCCCTCTTCAGTAAAACATCATGTTTTATGCATGCATATTTGCATGTTTGTCCTCTAAGCGTTCCGAAACTTCCGTTCCGTAGCTATTAGTAGCTATCATCATCATCATCATCATCATCATCATGATCAACCCATTACCGGCTCACTACAGAGCATACCATAGTCCACCACGCTGGCCATGTGCGGATTGGCAGACTTCACACGCCTTTGAGAACATTAGGGAGAACTCTCCGGCGTGCAGGTTCCCTCACGATGTTTTCCTTCACCGTTGAAGCAAATTATATTTTATTTTAGCAAATGATATTAATTTCCGTTTATTTGTTAATATACATCAAACATTTTACATAAAACTTAGATTAACCTAATATTATTGACTAAAAATCTTAAAAAATAAATAAATATATAACATCATAACTAAAATATATTATTAAAAGGAGTCCCTTTAGGCAAGGTTCCGAAGATACTGGCAGCGTTCCCCCTTTGAATTGCTAGACTAATTCTTTGTCCGAGGTAGCTGGCAGCTCTTCGGTCCCCTGTAATGTCGACTAACCTTTTTGCTATTTCCTTAAAAAGCCTTAGTGCGCTAGGACCCCACGGACCAAGGGTCTCGACACCGAATGGGACAAAATCGTATTCGGAGCCTAGACCCCTGTATTTGCATGCTTTAGCTTTTTCAGCCGCTTCACAAGCCGCACCTACTCTATTGTTGGTTCCATGTAGATGGGAAGGGGCCAGCGTGTCTGTACAGGTTGCATTCCATACCAGCACCCGGCCCATCTTCCATAGAATCAAACTCATACCGTCCGGTCTCTTGCCATCGTCTCTTGCAATACCAGTCGGCTCAAGTAGACTTGGCACGTTGACGGTGGCAAGGGACCGGCGTATGATATCGTTAAGTGCAGCATGTCTCGAGAAACGGCCTGCACTTTTTTGGCATGACAGTCCGTGATGCCCTAGCTTGTCGACATCACTGCCACAGGGACATTTATGAGGAGCGCAGACCGGAACTCCAAGCCGCAGACAGGTTGCGATTCGGAGCGTGTCAGGCTCGAGAAAAGTTCCTGTATTTGACGATGGGTGACTGGACGCGTGAAGCCAGTAGCCAGCTTCATGTGCACCCACGGCCAAAAGCCTAGCACGCGCCGAACCTGTACAACAGCTCAAAAGGTTGTTATAAATAAATTTGGAGTTAATGTCGTCCCAGCTCCTTTGTGAATTTGGAGAAACTGGATAATTTTGATCTGGGCATGCAATTAAGAAAGCTTTTCTAGCTTCTTCCAAGCCAGCAATCTCAAAGTTTGAAGGGGATGCCCTTAAAATTTTACTTATGAGATTTGCTGAACTATGGACAGAAGATAGGAAGGCTGGTAAAGCGACACTGGAAATTTTGCGAATCCCTAAACCACCATAACGTATGGGTAGGGATGCTTGGGTCCAAGATTGCTCGTTCAGCTGCATATTAAGTATCGATTCTAAGCTTTGATTAGATCGTCTACTTTTGTCAAAAGATCTGGGTGATTCCAAAAGGTGCAGCAACGGAGCACATACGTAAATTTTGGGACAAAAAGGCAGAATTTTAAAATGCAAAGTGCATAATGTGGACTTATTTCAAGGAGACGGTCCGCGGAATTTTGAAATTTAGTAATTTAGTCATTTCCGTTTCATGATACTTTATTGCATTTTACAGCTAGTTTAAAAAAAAGGCGTATATGATACATCAGTAATGGATGACAAATGTTAAGGTTGAGAGATTTGAAGTATAAAAGTATCTACTTCCAATCTCATGTTCAATTTCTAATAGTTCCCATTGGTATCTGAAACCTTTATTATAAGAATGAAGAAAATGATGATTGTTAAATGCCGAATAATATTAAATTTACTCTTAAAATGGGAATTCAAAAAGAGTTGTGTCTCAAACAAATAAAGAATTATAATGTCTTTCGTCGCAATAATAAATATCATCCTCACCACCTGGTTGCCTGGACCTCTTCCACCACCCGCGATTCCAGGTCATTTCTGCCACGAACCTGCAAATTGTGGAACCAGCTTCCATCTTCTGTGTTCTCTAATAGCTATAATATGGGGATCTTCAAAGGGCGGATTAACAAACTGTTAAAACTCTGGTGCTGCAAATGTTCATGGGCATCGGTAATGACTTACCATCAGGTGACCCGCCTGCTCGTTTGCTCGCTTTGTATATAAAAAAAAAAATGTATTCAAACATTTTCTGCTGGAGTATCCAGCTAACTGAGTCCATTCTGCTGAGGGGACATAAAACTTTGAAATCACAGATCGCTTTGTTGTGTATACCCAAATAAAAGATTGCTTGTTTGTGAGCTCACGGTCAACCTGCCGTCGATAAAATTTGCACCACATTTGAAGCAGACTTGTACACAAAACTCCGTGCAGTGAAAACAGGACGTGTCCCGACGGCCCCGAGACAATACGCCAGCCAGTGACCCGGAAACCAGGGGGTGGTAAGCTGAACTGACGTACGCTCCACAATTTTCCGCGATGGAAATTGTCGGTGTAGATTTCGGAAAAAAAATATTATTTGCTGGCGTTGGCGATATTCATCTTCATCAACATTATCTCCTTAAGCTATTGTTTGTCTGGAATACTTTTCTATTTAGCGATCAGACCGCCAAATTGTAAACTCTGGGATGCACTTTTGATTTACATCTGCATGTCTCTAACACTAAAGGTGCATTCATTCTTTATTATCAAATATAACTCGATAAATTCAACTTCAAATAATGTTTATTCAAATAGTCCTTTAAAAGGCACTTTTCACACACAATTTACATAGTAGTGATTTGATGGTAATAACTACATTCGTAAACTTAAAACTAAAGCTATGAGGGTTCCAAACGCGCCCCGGTCTAAGAAGAAGCCCACAATAAACTTAGCCAGGTAAATTTTCTTTTTGTTATCACCATCTCACATGCCACTTAAAATTATATTAAGAGCTATCTTATTAGAGCAATATTAGATACTAATTAGCAATAGTCGTAACTCCCCGATACAAGGCCGCCTAATATAACTCAAATCAGTACCAGTATAAAGTTGGAAAGTTGATTTGTTAGCTTATCACACTGAACACGTTAAGCCATCTGTCCCGATTATTATCACTTACATGTGATGATAATCGTTGAAGCCTGCCGTCCAGTATTGGAGTAGCATGGTGGGTTACACGGCTCCCTCTCTGCTATGAGAAAGAAGACCTGTAAATCCAACACTAAGCCTGTAAAAGGTTGACAATCTTGATGAATAAAACTCAACCTAAAGATTTTATAAGACAAGAACATAGAATTGAAAATTGTATGAGTATTGCTACTATTAAAACTTCAATAAAATTGGAACTGGAATTAATCATAATTTTTTTCGTAAATCCTATCCTACCCACTATCATCATTCAGAAAAATCTAATTTCTTATCCTAGATAAGAAATTTGATTTTTCTGAAATTTGTAGACACACAACTAGGAAGATCCTGGAGCATTGGGATTCAATAAGTTAGCCCCGCTGCGGAAAATGCAGCCCGGCCTTGATAGACCCCAACCAGACCAGAATCCAAAACCCCCAAAGCACAGTGCAAATTACAACTTCTTTATACGCGACACCACAAACATCTCTTAAATCGCTATCCCTTTTGGCGCAAGTTTCGTTATTTCTTGCTCCACTATAATTAAGTCCTTAACTGCAATCCCTGGTGGTGGTCATGCAGCCTATGATGGTGGCGGCCATAGCCTGCCACCAGACCAGAAAATTCAGAAAGCCTTTGATCGAAACTAGTTCGTCTAGATCTCTTTCACTAAATTGTTCATTGTGAAGTTGATCATAAGATATCAACTTCACAATGAACAATTGCTAAGATATGACTTAATTGTATAATCATGGACGTCCACAATGAAAGTTATAAAACTATCCAAACTCTATAACTTATTAAATAAAGTTATCTTTGAAAACAAGTCAGAGGCAACTTGATCAATTTGATCTTCATTCTTTCAACCTCGCAAAGATGTTTATAAATAAAAGGTTTGAACCCGATTCCTAACAAAGCAAAATGTATTCACAAAATAAATAAAAACTAAATAAGACGTATTCTTATTCTCCTTCATAGCATAGATGTTATCCGAACAATCCGAACAATAACCAAATTATATCGATTGCTATCATAATTTTTGAGGAACGAACTCAAAAAAGACGTTTCGAGTTCGTTGCTAGCGAGAGAAAACGAAACAGCCTGTTCCAAACAACGGTGTTATTAAGAAAGTCATTAATTATATATTAACCTCGCTCGTAAAGTAAGCTTATTCATAATGCGGGTTATCACTTTGTATTTATAGCTGCTTCCAACAAGCTTTAGTCATTCCATTTATTTTATAGCATGTAACATTACTAATATGTAATGTTACTATAATTATTATGGTTAACTTAAGCAGCCTGGCACAATATATTATATTATTATATACTACCTAAGAAGCGGTGATAGCCTAGTGGTTAGGGCGTCAGCCTCCTAATCAGAGGTTGGGGGTTCGAACCTCTAACTTTTCGGAGTTACGTGCGTATTTAAAAATTAAAATATCATTTCCTTCAACGGTGAAGGAAAACATCGTGAGGAAACCTGCACGCGTGAGAGTTCTCCATAATGTTCTCAAAGGCGTGTGAAGTCTGCCAATCCGCACATGGCCAGCGTGGTGGACTACGGCCAAACCCTTCTCATATTCAGAGGAGACCCGTACTCTGTAGTGAGCCGGTAATGGGTTTATCATGATGATGATGATACTCTCCTAAACCAAACTCAATGTTTGTATGTTTATCATCGGTATTTTTGTAATCCATTGATGAGATTGTAATAAAACTTTTGTCCCGCGAGGGTTCCTAGTGTAAAATTCTATATTCGAATGTGTTTTATTTGCTTTGCAACGTTTTCGCTTTTTTAAACGTCTACCTCCGTATACGCCGTGTTTGTTCCTTAATTTGAACAATTTTTTTCATGGAAAGAATACACTACGAACTCTATTCACATAGTTTGTCGAGTCCAGGCAGCTATCATAAAGGTGATCTTCCTATTAGATAGCAGATACGTATAAACGACAGAGGTATATTTTTTTTTTTTCCGGACTGTCTATTAGCTGTACAAACCCTATTGGTTGCTAAAGCGTAACCGGGCTGTTTGGCGAGCTTTGAAAAGAAGCTCTGCCAGAAGAAATTTTGAGCCCTAGGGCTCGAAGAAACTAAGGGAACGACTGCCTAACGGGCGCCTCCTTTGAGGCCGAACCTCGGCTTAGGCGACGTTTGGGATAAGGGGGGGTCGGACTGTGAGTGGTCCGTACGTCTCCGAGGCCGTGGATGGAGCCCACGTCCGGATGACGTAAGATAGCGGGGACCTCGTCTTCGCCGTGAAGACGGTGTGTAGCGTACGATTGTGTGGTAGGTGGTACGAGTGTGTTGTCAGTAGTCATCTGATCATCAGGGTCATGAAGGATATGTTTAGGTCTCCTCTTTCGGAGAGTAGCGCTTAGGTCGGGGGAGTACAGAGGTATAGAAATGTTACCCTAAAAATAAAATTTTGTCACAAACGCCAATATCACACTATTATTATTAAGTACCTATAGAAGTATGACGAATGATAGACTATGAGAGTCTCATTTGAATGATTTCATCAGTTCAAACGAGCCGAGTGAATGGCTTCCATCGAGGTAGATGATTGCGATCCTGTCCCCGCGGGACTCCACACAGACGCCGCACTCCGCGCTTAGCTAATGTTAGCGATTAGAAATGCAAGAATGCATTACGAGCATACCTTCTTCGTTTGAGTCGTTAGATGGTGCTGAATTTTCTGACACCTTTGAGGTTATTTCTTCTGATTAGATTATTGGCAAGTTACATCCCACTGGTGGCTGAAGACCTCATATTAGATAAGAGGGGTTTCAAACATAGACCATATAAACATAGAAAACACTTTTCAAACTGCACTATTTTATTATTTGTTCTACCTTCACAGTAGCCTATGACCACCATGTTGACATATTGAATGACATATTCATCATCATCTTGATCAACCCATTACCGGCTCACTACAGAGCACGGGTCTCCTCTCAATATGAGAAGGGTTTGGCCATAGTCCACCACGCTGGCCATGTGCGGATTGGCAGACTTCACTCGCCTTTGAGAACATTATGGAGAACTCCCAGGCGTGCAAGTTTCCTCACGATGTTTTCCTTCACCGTTGAAGCAAGTGATATTTTAATTGTTTAAAAACGCACATAACTCCGAAAAGTTAGAGGTGCGTGCCCGGATTCGAACCGCCGACCTCTGATTAGAGGCTGACGCCCTAACCACTAGGCTATCACCGCTTCGATGACATATTGATTATTATTTTCTAGTAATTCCAATAGTTAAACTTTTGTACTCCAACTAGTAATTAATAATATTAATTTGACATTTGTAATTTTAAACAATGAAACGAAATAGATACTATGTATAATTGTAACTGTCAACGCCCTGATTGGGCCTCGTGTAGTCTATATATTATGATATTATGTGGAAGCAGATAGATGTACATTAATGCAATTATTGAATAAATTTAAAATTACTTGTAGCAATTACCATACCCTAACAGGTTAGTCCGCTACCATCTTAGACCGTATCATCACTTACCATCAGGTGGGATGCCGTCAAGGGCTAACTTGTGGTGTATAAAAAAAAAGTACTTCCAGGCATGGTGGTTTCTCGCAATGCCCTCTAGTTGACACTTTTGGATCTATTAGCTGACTAGTGACGCACGTCCGTGTCTTTTTAGTCATAAGATAGTATAATGACAGACGTCCGTTATGTCATTCCATAAACACAGTTAACGTAACCCTATTCAAAAGTCTTCTTGGACTTATATATTATGAATTCTGATACGCAGATAAGATGTCCTTTTTCAATGTTAACTTACTTAAATAACCCACTTGCCTAACATGACCGTCCTAAGCCATTACGGTTAAGATAACCACTCGTATCGGACTATATACCGACCTAGTAGCTATGAATTTAAGGTTGAATTTAATGCAACTCAAAGGTCAGAGTTGTTTGGGGGGTGTTCAAGTCACAGCTGTGAAATTGTAGGTCTAGTCGTTTGTGGTCGCTCCGCCTAAATACGTATAAACTATAGTTTGGTATTATCTTAGCAACAGCGGTAATATATTTGGGGCCGTCTGGAGGAGTTCCGCAATATATCACTTTTTGAGGCGGCTGATTTGTGGAATTAACTTAAGACAACCTCCGCTTTGGTGAAACTTACAATTATATCTACCTACTTGCCTTAATCTATGCAATAATTATAATACATTTCTCCAGTGTAACAATTTTTTTTTTATTTATTTGGGACAGTAAACAATTGTATATTAAATACTAGTACAAGATAAACTTACGCATAATAACTATAAATAAATATACAATTAACAACACTATCCACGACTTAACACGACTTTGATTAATGAAACAAAAAAATCATGCTGATTTAATTAATATTTAACTTTAACCTTATTTGTATTTTTTTCTTTTGTGTTTGTTTTATTTTGGTTAGTTGTTTTTGACTGTTTTCTGTATATTTGGCTTATGTTATGCATGTGGGATTTGCTTTAAAATCATTTCACAGACATCTTAAATGTAATTTAACTTAACATAATTTGAATTCATATGTAAAAATCGTTAGCGAACGTTATTTAAATAAATAAATTTTTTGTCTAGTTGGTGGCTTGGGCGTGGTCATTGTAGTTACCAGTTGTTAGCTTTCCGGTGCGATACCGCATAGAAACCGATCAGGCATTCTCGCTCAGAACTCACGAAGAAAGAACCACTACATTACTCTAAGGCGAATTAACGAATACATCATTAAAAGCTATAAAAATGCACCTTTGAATTTAAAGTATAAAAGCTAACGAATAGATTTTATACTTTAAATTCAAAGGTGCATTGCAAGTACCACCACCGCTGCCTCAATTATAGAACCTGCACATCTATCAGCCTTAAAGCGAGTGTTAATAATTTCGTTCCCAATTATATTCCTCCTTCATTATTGATTCATGTTTCATAATTATTTATTTGCACGAAAACCTGTGTCGCGGCAGCTGGTGACAACGTAATATCATTCTGACATATTAATGTTTTTGCTCATTAACAGGCATTCATAATAAACAATTATACTTGGCAAATAGAAGACAATTTATGTTATGATTAATCGAGCTTAAGTCAGAAATTTAATTCATTTACAAATAATACTGTTTGCGAATGTATTCTAATGTGGGGCGAATCTAACAATGGACAGAACAAACACTCGCTAAGTGGAAAGATGGTTAAAAAAAACTACTTTTCCATAATGCCTCGTAACGTTGGTATCTTCCTCGTTTCTATTATTCACTGAAAAGGTCGAATCCTTTTGGTTTCTATATTTCCCACTACCTTTTTTTTACGGACTGTCTACTAGCTGTACAAACCCTATTGGTTACCACAGCGTAACTGGGCTGTTTGGCGAGCTTCGGAAAGAAGCTCTGCCAGAAGAAATGTTGAGCCCTAGGGCTCGAAGAAACTAAGGGAACGAGTGCCTAAGGGCGCCTCCTTTGAGGCCGAACCTCGGCTCAGGCGACGTTTGGATAACGGGGGGGTCGGACGGTGAGTGGTCCGTACGTCTCCGAGGCCGTGGATGGAGCCCACGTCCGGATGACGTAAGATAGCGGGGACCTCGTCTACGCCGGCGAAGACGGCGTGTAGCGTATGATTGTGTGGTAGGTGGTACGAGTATGTTGTCAGTAGTCATCTGATCGTCAGGGCCTTTAATATGCCGCGAAAGGGCTACTAGTCTAAAAGCTAAGCTTAAGCTCTTTGTTATTAATCTTTCAATTTATTATAATCTTCAGGCAGGCCAGCGGTAATTTTCAATACATAAGGCATAAAAACAAAGTATTCACAATCGTCATCAATTGAGTCGCATTAGATTCTGGAATCAAACCCGAACCACTATTTTTACGATGCGACATCGCTCGTGCTACTACACAATAATCGTCAAATTGGTATCTGAAATCAACACGGGTCATGCCTGAAAATCTGTTTCCAAAACAGGTATCTCTGGTTTGCATATGCAGATTCAGCAGCATATTTACGTTAAGGCAGTACAATGGGGGCTGGCTACGCTGGTCCCGGCGGGGGCGGTAATTGTGGTAATTCCTGGAATTATCTAAATTTTACTCCTCCGCAATTGCGTTAGCTAAATGCTTGATGCTGGTAGGCGTGTGTAGTATTATTATTTCGTGTTTGTTTACGAGTTTTGTTGTTGTTATAGTATTTTGTAATTTTAGGAACTCGGAGCAAATTCATCATTCTCAACACAGAACTTTTCAGTTAGTTTCAATTTTCAAGAAGCCTATTCTATGCTTCTCAAATTATCCTACTAATATTATAAACGCAAAAGCTTGTAAATATAGATGGATGGATGTTTGTTTCTTTCACGTAAAAACTACTGAATGGATTATTATGAAACCTAATAATAATAAAGCTTATACATCAGAATAGTACATAGGCTACAATTTATAAAGATATTGTGTGAATTGTCCAAAATATGATGATAAGTGTCAAGTATGTAGAAAAAATCTACCATCTGCGTGATAATTTTAATAGAATAATGTTAGTTCATTTGTACACCCCGCTAATATAAGCTACTCGAATAAATAACTATTTACCAATGCAGTACATAGTCGCGGGTACCAGCTAGTTAATATATGAAGTAAATCTACACAAAGACGCAATGTCGCCTGTTGACAGTAAATAATCAAATATTTTTGAGAACAACACCCGCGCGCCCACCCGACCGTACCGATCTCAATTTTCCCTTCATCCCTTCATCTGTCATAATAAAGTGACAGTTCCGCGCACTGAAACGTCATACATGACATTCAGATTCATTCGATCTTCATGAAAGCTATTTCGTATTTTATGTATAAAATGCCTCCCATGGCAAATTTGGCCTCGCTCTTAAAGCCCTCCTTCCGTTTGGAAACACAAAAGTCAACATACGCCAAGTTGAGACGTAATTGCAAGAGACCAAAGATAATATGAGAAAGAACATTATATGTAGATAGGAAAAGGTAACTCAATACAATGCAATATCTAACGCTTTTTCCTATATTCAGTTTTACTTCAGTTTATCTACTACTGTTCGCTTAATTGCTGTTGATGATATCGCAGATTAAATGCTGAATGCTGATGATAGTTCTATATTGTTATACATGTGGTAATTATTAGTATGAATGATTGAATGAATATTAATCTATAATATAATAAAACTGTATAAGGACGAACTCTGTACGTTAAATAAATTTGACAGATGCTTTACTGTCGGTACTGAGCCCGAAACAATGTTTTCCATTTTTTCGTTTGTTTGTCTGTATCTTGGCCGCACATCATGCCGAAACTACTGGATGGATTTGAATGAAATTTGGTATAGGAGTAGGTGATATTCCGGTTCAACATATAGAATAGTTTTATCCCGGAATTAAGTACGGTTGCCTTGGGAGAGTGGACGAAAGTTAAAATGTGTATTTAGTTAATTCATTAACGTGTACGATTTCACTCATTCTTTTATGAATGAGTGAAATCGTACACATTTGCACGAAGAAACTTTAATGTTTATCCTGTAAATATTTCAAGGTCGTCAGTTTAGTAACATTGCTACGTGATTTGAAGAAAACAAACACACTTTCACACACACTAGCTCAACGCAAACGAAGTCGCAGGCATCAGCTAGTATTGTAATAAGAGTAAAGTATACAGTATTTCTAATGGATAACAAAAGCTATTTACAGCGTTCTTTATGGAAAAAGAAATCCATTGTGGTAACGCCTACCGTTGGCTGTATTTTGGATTCAATAATTCGGTAAATGTCCACAGCTATTATCCAACTACCCTCCCTTCCTTATCGTGTACTGTCACCGTGATACGCGGTGCGACGCGAGCGCCGCTTCGAGTCGGACTCGCGTGAAGTGTGCTCGTCGCCGAGGTATAGGTCGCAGATCTGAAGGTATTAGTGTACGATTCCCGGATCCTTCACGCCCCCTCTGCCCGACACGTGGACGCCTAATTTCTAAATTAACAAACCTTACATTCCATTCGTTTTGTCTTTCGAAGATGGGACAGTGGCAATATTCACGCCTCCACATTGTATTCGAACAAAGTTACATTATATATAATATATTATTTGTATTAAATTTATTCAATTATAATTAACAACTAAAACAATGTAACTGTATTATAAACACTTAAAAACTTAAAATAAACCTTAAATTGAACCTAAAACTAAAACTATAATTAAAATATATTATTAAATGGAGTCCCTTTAGGCAAGGTTCCGAAGATACTGGCAGCGTTTCCCCTTTGGATTGCAAGACTAATTCGTTGTCCGAGGTAGCTGGCAGCTCTTCGGTCTCCTGTGATGTCGACTAACCTTTTTGCTATTTCCCTAAAAAGCCCTAGCCCAAAGTTACATTTATATTTCACGCTGTAAATGGCTGTTCAGTTTATTTCTATTGTTTTACTGCTAAATAAAATCTTAGACCCCTTTTGATTAGTCCCTCTACCTTTTAGATGGATCTCTTAACAAAAGTACGCTAAAACATGTTTGCTCATATCCCACAATAGCAAAGAGCGGAATGTCACGAGGTATAACCCGTTGTCAACAAAATGAAGATATTGTTAAGGTTGTAATAATTTCCGCTTAAATTGTTCGCAAGACGCCATTGGATATAATTTCCGTGATACAAAGCAACTTGGCAAATTACTTTGTGATTTACCCCGTTATGCTGCGGGGTAAATGAGTTCGGGCGGTGGCACAGTCAGATTTTTTTATATCTCATTAAAGTAAACTACGTAATTACACAATAACATTTAATAAACATTAAATAATTGTACAAATGCTGTTTTGGGTCCAATAAACATTTTTTTCATATTCAATTAAACTATATTATACAAAAACTAATTCTACAACCGCAATAAACACTACTATTCTTATTTTTACGTATCTTTCAGTTTGTATTCTGTTTTTTAAATAATTGAAATATACATCTTACTCATATAAGATTATTAATATCATCAAATTCCTATCGGATCTGCGTGTTTGTTTTCCACATCGTTTTGCACGGCTTTCTTTCATTTGTTCTACTGTTTACCTTCTTAATTAATTATGCCCCAGTACTGTACAGGCTTCTCTCATCCTACAATGAAGCGGTTTGACAGATCTACCAGTACATGATAATTATAATGTTATGTTAGTGGAAATAACCGAGTCCGACGGTTTAATGAGCTCTTCGAGACACCTGTTTATAACAATCAAGTCCAACAATACAACCACAAAATGATTACAATTTTCTTTTTACAAGAAACCTGTTGTTGCTGTGTACTACAATTTTGAAAAGTGATGTCTGGTGCATTATTTGACTCTAACGCTATTTCGTTATGCAAATTTGGTTCAAAAGAAATAATGTAAAAGAAGCTGGTAAAAACTCTGATATGTCTATGTTGATAGAATAAATTTGAAGCGCGTACCGTGGTCGCATGTCGTTGTAAAGCAGAGTAAGCTAATTTCTAAACAGTCATATTAAAGGTCTCCACTTTCACTCGGTATCCCACCAACCTTGTCGTACTTGCGCAATATTTATCTGTGGTTTAGTTATTAGCCCTTTTGAGCCGATCCTTTCATGTGCTTTAATGAAACGGGTTCATTATTTCTTCATTAATGGCATATTCCTTTATGAACAGTTGGGGGGCAAATTAAAATACGCCAAATATATTCGTGTGTAAAGTAAATAAGCTAACGGCGGTTCCTCTGTTAGTTCGAATTTATATGAAGTCGACGTAAAAGATACATATTTGTTTATGCAAATAGACCCTGTATTACCACGGTGAGTGTGAGCCATTTTAATATAAATTTATTTTGAATTCTTTGGTATTTGGAAGGGTTTTCCTTAACGCAACTTTCTGTAGAACTTGTAACAACTCATGTAAGGATAAAGCGCTATACTACCTTTATGCGAGCCGTTTGGTTATATCAGGCGTAGTTTTCGGATTTTATCGTCAAGCGCTGGCCGCCATAATATTTTATATAATATTAGTGTATTTCCGAAGGTCAAGTTAGAGTACGAAACCATGACTCTGACGGGGCTGGTTCTCCAATCGCAAGTATTTTATGTGTGCAATAGAGATTAATAGACTTAAATAAGATGCTTCTGCAATGTGTATAAAAATCATGTTGTTTACAACTATGTTAAAAATAATTCTCCAACTCAACATAACTGCCTAGTTGGCCTAATGAAATGAAAATACACTATATTGTACACCACACAAACAGAAGAAATACAAGACAGTAAAGAAAAAAACACAAAGAATAGAAGGTGCAATAGGCGGCCTTATCGCTAAAGAGCCTAATGGTTGACAAGTTCGTTACGATTCGTACGGTACTGGGTAGAGAATTCATAGATATTGGATTTGCTAGCTTAGACCGTAAGCTTTGTAGTTCTGCTATGGGACGAACGCAATCAACTCAGAGAACCACTCGGGAGCAATATTTAATGTCAGATTTGTTGGGATATTTATAAGTAGAAAAAAAAACATAAAAACGCGGACTAAGTCGCGGGCAGCAAAAACGACTCCATATATGGCTAAAATAATTGCATTTCGTTCATTTCTGCAGTTTCTGCCAGTGACATGTCAATGGAGGTTCGATCTGATAATATATAAACGAAGTCCCGCACAACCGATAATGTGAAAAGAGCGCTGAGTGAATCGCGATTGATTCGCAGTAATGAGGGCTCCGCAATTACATTGTATTTGCCTGTTTATTATTCACCGCCGGCGGCGTCACTGGCTATAAAAGTCCCACTGCTGGGCAAAAGCTTTGTCGGAGGCAGAAAATAAGAACAAATTTTTTGACGACCGCCGTGGCGCAGCATGCGCTCTGTCGCATAATAAAGTTGGAGGTCCTGGGTTCGATTCCTGGCTCTAGTCTGGTGGGAGGCTTCAGCCGTGGCTAGTTACCACTCTACCGACAAAGACGTGTCACCAAGCGATTTAGCGTTCCGGCACGATGTCAAGTAGAAACAGATTAGGAGTATGGGTTTGCCATTTCCCTAACAGGATAGCCCGCTACCATCTTAGACTGCATCATGACTTACCATCGGGTGAGATTGCCGTTAAGGGCTAACTTATAGTGAATTAAAAAGCCCACTTCCGCGTCATAGGTATATCTACGTTTTAACACTGATGTGCATGAGTGTGCGTAAATTCGTCCGTATGTGTGTGTTTCTTTATATTATATTATTTGTTTCTCTGTGTGTTAAGTTTCTTACCGTATGAGTAAAAACGAATATTTAAAAAAAAAAAAAAACGCTTATACTTTCCACTTTCGGCCAAAACGTCATATTTAACTTACAAGCGTTCTAAGAAAATATTCGCATTCTAAGCTAGAACGCTCTCAACTATGTTACGATTTCTACCAGTTAAGTCTGCAACGTAAGCCGTTTTAACAATAATACATTTTAAAACACATATAGCTGTAGATATTTATAATATATGTACAGGCACTAAACGTGTTGTCGTTTTACAGCGAAACCTTTTTTACCAATCTCTTTTTACAAATACTCATTTACCTTAATTCATTTTTTTAATTCAGTACAGTACGAGAAAATTCTGTATCATCTGTATCTAAAGTCTGAATCAATAGTAAATGGAAACAAGATAGCCTTCTAAACATTTTAAAAGAAATGTGCTGATTGATAAAAGAATAAAGCTTTCATTTAAATAAAATGAACACTATGTAGATATCTTCTCAAATAAAAATGTGATTTTATTAGAGGAAATATTTAGGAGAATTATTGTTTAAATCTTAATTGTAATCGTAAAATTCTAAAACTACCGAACTGCCTTAAAATTCATTCGCTAGTAGAAAATTATTTAATCCAGATATAAAATAGGCTTTACTTTATTTCACTTATATATAGGATGAATACGGGGCGGGGGCGTGTCTGGGTAATTTGGGTAGACGTGGGTAGTTTTGGGCAGAGACCAGATACTCTTGGTAGAACAGAATTACAATTCTTAAACTAGATGGCGCTGTTCTCTGACTGCCGTCATATATAATAGCAGCTTGTTATTAAACTAAATAAATAATGGTTATTGTACATTGTACATAAATACAATGTTACTAAAATACTGGTCTTTAAAACATCTAAAAAAATGTAATTTCGAGTCAGTACACCTGCTCTGAGTTACCTAATGCCTAAATCTGAAAATTATCTTATCTGCCGTGACTCAGGCATAATTGAAGCATACAGTGAAATTAAAAAGATTGTAGTACATAATTAAATTCGAGAAATGATTCAATCTTTGTGCGACTTTTGCAATAGCGATTCAATGCATTAGCTTATTACTGCAGACTCGCAAAGCTGCAGTCTGAGAAACTTCGTCTTGTCTTCAATAATGCCGACTCGGCCCTCCCATTCCAATGCTGATCTGAAGGCTAGCGTATTTGCAATTTTATTACTTGCTAGCTGATGCCTGGGACTTTGCCCATCAATGGCGCATTCAGGTTGGTTGGCAATCTGTATATATATAACAGTTTAGCAAGCTGCAATCAAATGTTGGGCAGTATTTAAGAAAGTATTATGCAGTTGATTAGGGTCAATCAAATTAATTGATAAGGTCATCAACCAGACTTGCTCTAATTTTCTCTATCTGGTCCAACGTTACTAGCACAAATGTTATGTTAAAATATTTTTTTAACAGAATCAATATATCACGGTCTCTACTAATAATGTTATTACTGATGAAGTGTGGTTTGTAAAAATATTGTCTTAACTTGTGTAAAAGTATTTATAATGGTAGATCCTAAATAGATTTGGAACTAACTTGTTACTGAAAGAGTTACATTCTATGTTCATTTTTTACTTTAAATCTCAGCAAACAATATTTTTTTAGTCAATTTTACATATTTTATAAAGTACTTATTTCATGATACATATGAGTGGTGTATAAAAAGGGAAAAAATAAATTGTTCTTATTTAGTTGAGTATAGTACACTAATTAGTTAAACACACAGGCTGACAATGTCATTTCGATTTGTTAGTTTTCATTTTTTTTAACAAATTTAATAAGCCTACATAGACAAGTGTACGAAATACCTGTTGGTGCACCAAAATTTTAGTTAGTAGTAGTTAGCAGTATTACCAGAATACCGGTAATATTTTGAATCAGTAACACCAGTAGTATACAATGAAATCTATGGCTCACTTCCTTTACATACGATAAGTCCACAAAAGGTATTATCTAAATTCCCAAAAATGCTAAAGGGTACAAGAAAAATAATAAAGATTCAGTCATTCGTACTGACCTTGTTATGTGACCCGAGCACCCCCAAAGAGGATAGCCTAGCACTTGCTTGCATTCTGTGATATCTCTGTGCCAACTTTCATCAATATTGTAGTACCTACGGAATCCAGAAAATTCTCCACTCGATAAGCAACCTGTAAATAAAAGACAACATCTTAATGAAGATTACAGACAACAGATTGTTACAAATATTTAATGGCATTGCAAATCACAATTTGACGTTCTTTGAGCTTTCGTTCGCTAAAATTGCGATTTACACCTTTATTGCAGATCCAAAGCAGCATAGATTAAGCAGGAGAATAAATTCGGCAAAGCTCTCAGGCCGCGATGTCCGGAGAGATGCGGGTTTTAACTCCGCCGTCCCCCGTAAATTCATCAATACCCCAGATTTGCATAAGTGTACGCAATGTTTTTATTCCATTGACAAATGCTTTTTATATCTAAAATTAATATGGAAGAATTCATTATAATTTTGTTGCAAGAAACTAGAAAATATAATGAGATGGAAACATCCTTTCAGCACGTGCATATGAAACGGAGCTGTAACAGTCAAATCACATCTTTGAAAATATTACGTCTTGCTAGGTAATGGCCTAGCAAGACTTAATATTTTCAAAGAGGTACTGAGATCGATAACCTGTGATAGCCTAGTGGTTAGCGCGTCAGCCTCTTAATTAGAGGTCGGCGGTTCAAATCCGGGCACGCACCTCTGACTTTTCGGAGTTATGTGCGTTTTTAAACAATTAAAATATCACTTGCTTTCAACGGTGAAGGAAAACATCGTGAGGAAACCTGCACGCCTGAGAGTTCTCCATAATGTTCTCAAAAGCGTGTGAAGTCTGCCAATCCGCACATGGCCAGCGTGGTAGACTATGGCCAAAACCCTTCTCATATTGGGAGGAGACTCGTGCTCTGTAGTGAGCCAGTAATAGGTTGATCATGATGATGACTGAGATCGATTCATTTCAAAATGAACTCTCGTGTCTCTCTGATACAAAAAAAATATTGAAAAAACCGAATAAACCGCGGACGAAGTGGCGATCTATAGTGTTTAACAAATTGCCCTTATTTTGCTTCAGCGTAGAGTGGAGTCCGTACCACGTCTGAAAATTACACATTTTGGCCAATGCCTTCCAATTTCAGCGCACATTTTTCAGTTTATTTTCCAAATACGTATAAAATAACAGGCCACAGGCATCGGCATACTTTAAATTCAAACAGAAATAATAGCGAGCGATGTTAGTGCTGGGCAAACGTTGGCTGCCGGTCATTTCGTATGCTAATGCAACGTCTGGGATTTAAGGTAGCAGCACACTTTAGTGGATTACGTAGATTAAACGTGAATTTTATAAAGCGCTTGCTAAGATGTATATATGTACTCGTATATATACAACTAAGAAGATATTTTAGCTTGTGTATATATATATATATATTTACATATACACACTATCTGAAGCCCGCGTTTACGCTTAGATTAAGGGATTCTACAGACTCCTGTGGAATAAGCAACGTTCGTAATTGAAAGTTATCCCATATCTCATTCCTGTTCCCAACATATAAATCTAATGTTAAAGAAGGTAGCCGTGGCATGGTCGCCAAAATATCTTTGGTTGTAGTTCATTAAATTTCAGTTCAGTATTTTAAACTTTGCCGAAACCATGGAATTTCCCGGGATCAAAACTAGTCATTGTGTAAATCCGGGATGTAATCTATTTCAAATTAAACATTTCAACCAAATTGGTTCAGTCGTTCCAGCGTTAAGAAGAAACAAACATACACACATATGTGTTTTTAATTTTATTTCCACTTTGAAATAAACTTTTAATATGTGGTGGCTTGCTGCAGTGCTTGTTAAAACATCTCCAAAGAGTCCTCACATAAGATGGCTTAGTTAAGGAGTTACTTAGCCACTTAGGATAATACGGGTTGGTCAATTTTAACGACCGCAAACATCCGTACCAAAATGCGTTTTTCTGTGCTTATTTGTTCGTGAGCTGTGATCACCTGAAGACAGACTTAGAGTACTTTTCTCCAGGCAAATTAAACGCGGACAAAGTCGCTGGCCACAGCTTGTTCGGTAATAATGAAATAATTAAAACCCAAATTAAAATAACGTGGAGAATCTTAGCTTTTGATCGCTTCTCGATCTTAGGCTTTAAACCTTCTCTTTCGATCAATACGAGTAAAGTACAAAATATGCAGTGTCATACAAAATTGTAGCAAAACAAGTGACCGGCATTTATTGTATGATTGTAATTTTTTGTTAAATAAATATAACTTATGCTTTTTAATATTTACCTAAAATAAGATTGGTGGTCGCGTTATTGGTTTTATGAACGTAGCGTCAAGCAAACCGGGATTTATAGACAAACAACAGATTTTTGAGTGAATTCTTATTTTTGACGGACACTTTTTGACGAAATCTAGAGTATAATTAAAGTCTCTCTCCCATGAGAGAGCAGGTCTATGCCCCGGTCTGCGTTCCTAACACGCTGAAGATAATTGAATAAATACTACGAGAAACAATCTATTAGTGAAAGCAATTTTAGCTTTTAGCTTACTTTAGTACGAACTAATGTAGTGAGCATGATTAAGCATTTAATATTGCCAAAACATTTTGTCTTTGAACTGAAGCTTTTGAACCGTTCAGAAGCTAAGGATGAAATTAAAATGCCGGTCTGAAAAGATTGGATTATATTTTCCCGAGCTTCCTTTGATCTTTGCGCTGTAGATTTATTTCAAACACTTTTGTAGTTCTTTACATTTTTTAAATTGAGGGTGTTTATTTAGTTTTATACTTTAAATGCTATGAATTGCTGTTTCGCTTTGTTTGGATTTTTATTCCTGGTTGAGAATTATTTAATCTGCGGATTTGAGAACAGCTGAGTAAGAAACAAGATTACGCCGAGCGGAATAAATCTTATCGTAAATTTTATTTCGTAAAAATTGCATGTAAATGTGTGACGATGACTATTTTGAAGCTATTTTGAATTTATTGATTTTTTTTGACCAAATATCCTGTAGACTCCTCATAACAGGCGTGCGAAATACGTCAACTTGTGGTACAACCTGGACGTCACTGTATGAGCATTACTTCTCGTTGAAATATCTTATTTTATCTTTTATCTTTTTCCCTTAACGCCATCTAACAATATATATCTTCTTTCCAGCTCCTTTATATCTCAATATCTGTATTCTGTAACAGAATTATTTGTTAGAATAATACATAAGGATTGTACTGTATATGAGGTAGTTTATGACCTATGTGATGATGTACGCGGACGAGGTGCACTTGACAAGTGAATGTAGTACTTACAGGGTAATGATCATAAGAAGTCAGTGCTCGTCATATTCAGGTTGTTGATTGAATTCCACTTTGGAAATCAGTTTTCAAAATTCTAGATGTGCAAATTGGGAGCGGGCGGCGCGAGGAACGGCGCGGTCTGCGAACACGCCAATTGGCGTTGCCATGCGTTTTGAGCACATTTTGGGACATCTTTTTTCATATTAGGGAAATTTTCTAGAGTGCCCACCATCCTAGAGTAGTTCCTATAATCCTATGTCACCACCCTCAGCATCCCATCCGGAGCTTGCCTTGAGATTTTAGTTTGAGTTGACCGTCAATGAAATAGGAACTAAGGGCTCTGGCGCTGTGTGCGATGCCTTTTTATGAAAGTTCTTAAAGTCAAAAAACAATAACTTGACCACCCTAAAAAACTGTGTAACGAAAAATAATTTAAATAAAGTAAACATTTATTTTATGTAGGCCTGCCTATCGCAGCAATAGATATTTTTTTTACTCGTGGGTAAATCTTCGTGGATACCATCCTCATGGACCGGTGATAACATCCCTATGAGAGATATCTTACAAGCACTTTAAGATGAGAGAAAAACTACTATATTGGTATATGTCAAATGAAGGTACCAATCCAGGTGTCAAATAAGTTAAGTTTTTTTGGCGGACAGATGGATGACTGGGAGACAAAATGATGATAAAAAATTACGAAAATAAAATAGATAGTATCTAGTTTGAGTATTCAGCTATTTTCACTAAACAACATCAGTTTATTTAGGAAAATCTCACAAAGTTCTTGCCTCTTGGCCTGCCTACTCAAGGTAGTGCAATTTGATTCAATTAACACTTCAGTAGTGTTACCGTGTCTAATTAGAGCCCCGCGAGCCGTGAGTTGCAAAATGGAATTACCCCCTTTTACCCCCATTACGGGCAACTTGGAACGGTCTTTTTGTGGGATTCCTAGTTCCTTGCGTGTTAGTAGTGAGGCATGCAATGCATCAAATGCTTCGGAACAGATAGCTTGTGCCCTGTTCTCATTCCCAAGTATCAAAACTATTGATTAGATCCTTCACGCGAAGCTATACTTTACAACGAGTAGGTACGTCATCATCATGAACAACCTATTACCGGCTCACTACAGAGCACGGGTCTTCTCTCAATATGAAAGGGTTTGGCCATAGTCCACCACGCTGGCCATGTGTGGATTGGCAGACTTCACACGCCTTTGAGAACATTATGGAGAACTCTCAGGCGTGCAGGTTTCCTCACGATGTTTTCCTTCACCATTGAAGCAAGTGATATTTTAATTTTTTTTTAAACGCACATAGCTCCGAAAAGTTAGAGGTGCGTGCCCGGATTCGAACCGCCGACCTCTTATTAGGAGGCTGACGTCCTAACCACCAGGCTATCACCGCTTCGTACGTCATATATAACTTTAATTGCTTTAGGTATTTTGCTTGTTTTTTTTTCTATTTTTGGGACTTGTCGACTCGACTGGTGGTGATCTTAGCGAAGTGAAATATTAATATTTTGAAATTAAAATATTTGTATAACAATGGCGTATCCGAATATTGACTAGAAGCAGGCAAAGTAACTACTTTGCGGAAGTGGTCCTGGTATTCAATGAGTGGTGTGGTTTATAAAAAAAAAATGTTGCACCTTTTAGATTTGCCAATTTTACGTAGATTACTGTAAATCAAGCTTAGTGTTTATTGGGCGTGAGATATTTTATATGAAGACAAACACCGTTAGGAATATTATATTACTAGCCCGCGACTTCGTCTGCGTAGACGCTGATTTCCTGCTTCAGAAAATAAGCTACAGGCAAATGTCAAATTGCCGATTTTCGTGTCTCTAAATTAAAAAAACATAGCACTTTCATACAAACTTCTATTTTACCCCCATAGGGGTGGAATTTCCAAATATCCTTTCTTAGCTGACATCTCTTAACTATCAACTGCCTACTGGCTAAATTATAGCTTTATACGTGCAATAGTTTTTGAGATATCGTGTTTAATCAGTAAGTATGTATGTAAGTAAGTAAGTGACTTTTCGCTTATATATATATAGATTGAGGTAATTTTTAAAAGCGCTTTACTTAGGTACTGCAGTCCAATTTCTAAAACAATACATCGCCTCGCTAAGCGCGTTTATTGCAGATATTTATCGCATACATAACACCTAGTTACAATGATGACGGATACCCGTTTAAAGTCGGCGAACGGGTTGTAAAATAAAAGGGCGACCGCTCTAGGATTAATATCCTAGTTAGTTTCATGGCTTCATTGTGGAATGCCGTTGGGATCAAATTATGGAAATTCATAATTTATTAACCGTTACTGGCATATCATTTAAATACCAGTTTTATATTTTTTTATTTCTCTACTCTTTAGTTGCCCAGACCACTACAGGTTAAGGGAATTACAAAAAGACTGAAGCACTTAGATAAAAGTAGCAAACAAAAGTCGGCTTTATCGCTCATGAGCGATCTGTATGGCAACCTCAGGATTAGAACAAAGCAAAGAGAGAATAAACTGGTAGTATAAGCTAATCATAACATTCAAATACGTAATAACTACATTCAAATACATGAACAATAATATATGGACAGATATAAATATGAGAGTCGTAAAAGATAGATTTTTTTATCCATTACAAGTTAGCCCTTGCCGGCAATCTCACCTGATGGTAAGTGAAAATGCAGTATAAGATGGTAGCGGGCTAACCAAGTGGCAAACCCCTACCATAGTACCATTAATCGCTTGGTGACACGTCTCTATCGGTAGGGTGGTAACTAGCCACGGCTGAAGCCTCCCACCAGACCAGACTCGAGCCGGCAATCGAACCCAGGTCCTCCAACTTTATAATGCGACAGCGCACGCGCTGCGTCACGGAGGTCGTAATCATCGCGCATTACCGAGCGCGGAGGCGTCCATCAGGGTTTTAAACATTTAAAAAGTTAAAATATACGGTCATCATTACTATTACTGACGAGCATTATACGAGCCTCTTCTCTCATCATAAGTCATCAACCCATTACCCGGCCCACTATAGACAGTGCACTACAGAATTACATTCTGTAATGAAAGCCGAAATCCGAAAATTATCTTGTGGTAATTTGTCGTCTAAGCTCTTATGAGAGGTCCATATCCAGGACTAGCACATCATTGTATGAGGATGATGATGTATTCAGTTAAGTTTTACTTTGAATAAGCGTTTCGAGCTAAGTGAATTACATTGTTTCATAAAATTACTCCGCTACAACTTCATTCCCGGAATGGTCATTCGGAGGTTTGGGAGAACTCAGTACTGGTCACTCGTAAACGAATAAGTTTAAATTTATGTACAAATAAGTTGAACCGGACTAACTGGTTAAAATAGTGTGAGTCACTTGACCTATTTTTGATCTCTAAATAGTATTAGATGAAATCACTTCGCCGCATGTATGTATGTATGTACGCAATGTATGTAAAATTCATAAGTTTTACCTTACATTAGAGGTCTTTGATAATAATCAAAGGGTAGTAATAAATTCTTCTGCGTTCAAGGATTTAAACCTAGAAACAAAAAATAAAGTTTTCTTGGGATGGGTTTCTTGTCCTCATTCAAATGTATGTGAAGCGGTGATAGCCTAGTGGTTAGGGCGTCAGCCTTCTAATCAGAGGTCGGCGGTTCGAATCCGGGCACACCTCTAACTTTTCGGAGTTATGTGCATTTTTAAACAATTTAAATATCACTTGCTTCAACGGTGAAGGGTTGAGAGTTCTCCATAATGTTCTCAAGGGCGTGTGAAGTCTGCCAATCCGCACATGGCCAGCGTGGTGGACTATGGCCAAAACCTTCTCACATTGAGGCGAGACCCGTGCTCTGTAGTGAGCCGAGATGGGTTGATCATGATGATTCAAATGTATATTATTTGTTTTATTTATTGCTACACCTTCATAAAAAATACACATTCACACACACATTGTGAAATCTTCAACTTTTGCTGACAGAAAGATAGAACCCTAATAACTAACTGGTACAGATTACGCGGCAGTTGAAAGTACGTAAGATTTATGTCAAAGAGGAGACAGTTAAAAAACCTATTTATGTCACCAGGTTGCCAGTTTCAACGCGTGAGGTCTTTTGAGCCTGTTCAGCTACACCTCTTGCATTAAACACTGAACTTTGAAAGGCGGTAATAGAGCATTTCTTCCATAAAGGTGGTAATTTTGCTTTGAAGTTTGCATCTTGCGGGAGTCACTAATTAGACGCCGTAACACTAAACTACAGTGTTCATTAAAACAAACTGTTATGGAATGTAGCTTAACGACATGTAAGATACCCCGGATACTGCATAGGAGTTAGGCAAACCTGCACCTCACAATCTGTAATTTCTTCTTAATCTTTATACACCACACCATAATGATCTTCTTGAATGTCCCCTTAACGCACGTCTCGCTTCGACACCGAAGCATCCTCGGGAGATTCGCAACGGTCAATTGCTAAAAATGTCTAAATTGCCATAGACCTCCACACAGTAGCACTTGCTTCAAATCAGTATAAGTAATAAAAAGCCATTTATTCAACTACCAAGTCAATAAAAATAATAATTATGTCAAAGTTTTTTTTTTTACAAGTTTCAGTCCAATTTTATATTTTATATTATAATATCGTCACAAGTGTTAGAAGTCGCCTCTCTGGCGTAGGCCTCCCCCAGCTCTTTCCAAGTCTTCCTTTCCTTAGCTTCTTTGGTTCATAGCGGGCCGCTGACGTGAAGGAACAAGTCCGCCCACCGTCTCTTGGCATTCCCCTTTTCTTTGGCTACTCCACGGAATGAACAAAAATTGTGACAGAATGGATTCCACGTAGATTCCGCGATTCAAATCAATATAAGTATATTGAAATTGTGTAACATATATGAAATTGAAAAAAAAAATATATACATAAATAAATGAAATAAAAATGCGCTATGTAATTTTTCTAAATTTCTTTGTATTCTAAAGCTAAACCAAACAGCAACAACTATACCTACTACTAAGAAGACGCCAAAATGTATTGTTTTATATTAATGCCTAAGTATACGAAAACTTGTTTTTCTGTAAGATAAATTAATAGGCCTTTGTATACACACAAACAAAAATTAATTAAAAAGCGCAAAAATACTTATCAGTATTTCAACGAGCTAAAGAAATTCGAGAATGTTCCAACTAAATAAAGCCTAAGCTCCCAGTGAGGGATCAAAGCGAAATCGAGAAAAATAATCTAATCTTTCAGGCGCCTTGTCTTTTATATGCTCGAAGTGGAGAACGTTTTCTTGGAATTCGTGCTTATAATAACTAAAGGTAAAGGTTTCTGCTGGTAAGAAAACATTTTGATAACACCATTGTTTTTGGTTCAGCGAGGCCTTCGTCGGTTCGTAGAAGTGAAACGTTATTCAGGTGCTGAAAAAAAACACAAATTTACACACCATGCTGTGAAGTACATGAATATATCAAAAAGGATAAAGTGGCGATGTACTGTAAAAAGTTTAGCACATTTGCGTCCACTTTGACAGTGCGGCGCCGCAAAATTGCAAAGGCAATATAAACGAATGCGGCGTGACGTCAATCACACCGCTGCGGTGTTAGAACGTGTAGATCGTTCGTCACCTCGTCTCAATGGTTACAAGTACGGCATAGCAAAATTTTTCTACGTAAAATGCCGATACGGCACCGCACCGCTGCCATAATGTATCGAGCGGACCGACCGATACGCGCAGTGTTGGGGCAACCGTAGTCACGATGCAGACTGCCGTTACGCTTATATTACTGTAACATCTACTTATTACTAATAATATACATGGAGTTAAAAAGGTTTTGCATAATACATTGTTATTCAAGCTGTAGGTACTTCACGTAAGTGTACTAAATTTCTTTGTTCTATTCAGGTCGGTCGGCCGCAAGTCTGTAAATGTTTATCTCGTCTTATCTTCCGCAAGGCCGAGCCACCCCCGAGGCTCTAAGCCTAGGTTTTGTTGCCTCGGAATACAATTTAATTTATCTTTAAGATTTTTTTAGTATATAAATCCAGCGTGTTTTAATTGTGCGGTTATTTTTAAGTTATTTTGCAAGTTGTAACGGTAATACGGTAGCCTTTTAATTAAGTCACTATAATTGTTATTGTTTACTTATCCTTATAGGCGTTGCGTGTAAGATGTTTCTAATATTTAACTGTCATCAAAATTTATGAGATGTTTAAAATCAGGATGATTAAAAGTGCCGCCGATCTAGGGCAACCATTCTATTGATGAAATTTTGCTGTGAGGTAGCTCTTATTTCGGAGATGGCCATAATATTTTTTGTTTTTGTTTTTATTCAAAAACGCAACCACGCTCCACGCATTACGCAGTGTTGAAGAATGATGGAAGGACGAGTGCTAAAGAACCATGCTATTTATCCTTAAACAACCATGATACGCTTGCTTCAACTGTGAACGAAAACATCATGCCTGAGAGTTCTCCATAATGTTCTCAAAGGCGTGTGAAGTCTGCCAATCCGTACATGGTCATCGTGGTTGACTATGGCCAAACCCTTCTCATATTGAGAGGATACCCGTGCACTCTAGTGAGCCGGCAATGAGTTGATTATGATGATTATGATGAACCATGATGCATAATACTACTAGGAGTCCTAATAAAATAAAGTGAGAAAGTATAAAAATCCCAGAAATAAATGTAAAGCAAGTAATACACAGAAAGGTTCTATAAGCAGTGGAAGCTATAAAGTGGTTCTGTTTTGAAATCGATTCTGTACAGTTTCCCATTACGCGAGACAATAACATTACCGGTAAATCGTCTACACTAACGGAATCCGATGCAGCGATTCAATCTATCCGCCTTAAGCTGGGTGTACAATCGCAAATAAAATCGATGCAGACACTCTTATTCAGCATCAATCCGTGGGCTCTTCTGAATATTCCAAACTTATTCTTCTCTCTTCTTTCTTTCTAGATTAAAGTACATGCGGAAGAAATAAAACATCGCTGACTAAAGCAATATTAGAACAGATAGGAGTACTGGCTGTTGACCGTGACTCAGTTCTTTTGTTGGGCTTTTTTAGAAATTCTACAAAAACTGGTCGTTTTTCTGAGCTAAAAGTATTACATTCCTTTATGCAAAATATCGTCAAGATCGGTTTTGCTGCGAAACAAAGGAAACAAAAGCTACTTATAAATTCAGCGGAAACTGTTCCCAGCTATTATGCCGAGTTAGCAAGTCGTCATACGTGCATCTATAAGATTATCTAAATATATGCATATTTTATTTTTAATTATTTTTTATTTGTACACCACAGCAAATAAAAGTAGAAATAACATGAAGAGGCAGGATACAAAGGGCGGTCTTATCGCTTAGTAGTGATCTTAGGATTAGGTATACGTATGCAGGTTTTTGTTTATATATTATAAACAAAAACCTGCATACGAATAACTAAATACAAATACATAAACCCAGATTACATAAATAATAAAGTACAGTAAGGTTTATATATGTATATAAAGGTAAGGTAGGTTTGTTAGGTTTATATACATATATAAACCTAATAAAATAAATATATAAAAATAAAAGTCGTCATTTTTGCATTAGATAATGAATTTTGACAACACTTTTAAAATGTGTGAGTAACTTTGACCGTCTTACGCTCAGTAGATTTTAATCATGTTCGATTAAAGTCTTTCATTATAAGTATGGATAAGATAATCTTCGTCACATGATGTTAAAAATTGAAATATTGATGTGATTTGTGGTAACCGAAACAGATGGTTTACATATAAATTTCCAGGATGGACTACTTTTCCTGGAGTTTTCCTTAGCTAGACTTAGGACTAGACTTAGACTCCTTTCCTGGAGGTTTTGCTATCTGGAATTTTATCTATGCTGTGCTAGGTTTTTGAATGTAATATATTTCTAGGATTGCATGTCTAATTATTATTTTTTATGTTTTACTGCAACTTTGATAGTGACCAATGGTTGATTCAGTATGTTCCTTGGGGATGCCAGAAAGATATATGAGTGATAACGTTATAAGTGAGAGACAATTTAGGAATCATTAAGTTCGTTTTCCCTTATCAGATATCCACTATCTCTAGGCCCACAGAGACACAGACGAGTTACGGTCTTAACGTTTGTCTTTCTTAAAGTCCCTTTATGTTCTAATGTGCAGTATGTCCGCAGCTGAATTCGCAGACGTTGCAGCATTAGCATACAAAATGACCGGTAGCCAGTTCCCGACCCCCGGCCCTCGGGCTAACAACGTTTGCTGCTACTTCCATTTGAAATTTCAAATAAGAATCCAGGTTTCAGCTGTATCAAACTGTGTTTTAATATACGCAGCAGGTATTTCTTCAACCCCTATTACTGCATATATAATGCAGCATAAGGATAAACATCGGATATTGAAACATGTAAACATAAAAGGAATATCTCTGGGGACGGGACTTGGCCTAGAGTAAATCCAACCGAATCCTGACCTCGAGTTTAATGTAAGCGTACGTACATTTGAAAATATACTAAGAAAGTTAAATTTTGTATGTGTACACACTCACGCTTGCAGGCATACATTAAGTCACTCATAAGTCTTAAACACAATATATTAATAAAATTGGCCTACAATATTTCAGTTCCTTTTTTTTTAGTTATATCAGACAGCAAAAAGTCCTTTTAGTCAGTGACAATAGCGCTTTTACAAATCTTAAAGCAAAATTTGTTGTAGAAAAAATCTTTGTAAGCAATAAGGCTGCCTATAATCATATTTTTTTTTGTGGTTGTTAACCTTGTTCCTCCTTATTTGCAATTAGGAATTTATTAATCTATCTGTCATCTTTTTAAAGCGCAAGAATTGCGCTTGTTTGTATCAAATTCAGTTGGAAGCAATGGTGATATCTAGATTCAATCAATTTATCATAAACTTTATACAAATAAGCCATTCAAAGACACTTTTGGTGCGTCAATTACACAGTAGTGATTTGATGGTGATAACTACATTCGTAAGTTTAAAACTAAAGCTATGGGGTTACTTACGCGCCGCGGTCTACAACAAACTAAGCCGGGTAACTTTTGTTTTTGTTATCACCGTTTCACATACCCCTTAAATGATATAAGATCTATCTTATAAGAACAATATTTCATACCCAAGTTATTTATCATTTACATAATCTTTTACAGTATAAGCTTGTAAAAAAGCTTACGTTCATAAAAACTCGTCCGAAACAGGTCTTCTGATATTGGCATTATTTATTACCTTTGGCATTAAATAAGCTAAACCTTCCGCTTGAATTGGTATACCGAATATATATTGCAATTTTGGACCAAAAGTGCGATGCGGTAGAAAACAAAGAGCGTTATATATCTTAGCGGGTATTTAGTGATGATGTTTTTTTATACACTACAAGTTAGCCCTTGACAGCTATCTCACCTGGTGGTAAGTGATGATGCAGTTCAGGATGGTAGCGGGCTAACCCGTTAGGGGTATGGTAAACCCATACTCCTAAATGGTTTCTACGCGACATTGTGCCGGAACGCTGAATCGCTTGGCAACACGTCTTTGTCGGTAGGGTGGTAACTAGCCACGGCCGAAGATTCCCACCAGACCAGACTCAAGCCGGGAATCGAACCCAGGACCTCCAACTTTATAATGCAACAGCGCACGCACTGCGCCGCGGAGGTCGTCAAAAAAACGTGTTAACCTATCTTGCTATTATCCGTGATGTATACAATGGGTTCCCTAGGTGTTCAGCAAATCCAGCGAGTGGGACATGCTGTGGTTTAAGTTCGGGTATAGCCCAACGATAAGGGGGGGGGGGAGGGGAGTCCCATATAACCTCCGTACTGCCCAACGGACGGAGGTAGCCATAAAGCTTTTCCACCACGACAAAAAGACTGTCTTGCTATCAGCTCAATTCGCTAATTTCGTAGCGTTTATTTCTGCAATCTTACTTTACAATAAAAGTGTATTCATTTATAATCGTGTAGTGACGAGCGCGTACATTTTTCGCTCGTTACGAGAATTATCATAAGCCGTGCAGCGGCCGCTTAAATCCCCACTGTAACAACTTTTACATGAAATGCGTACAATTTTCGTGAGACATTAAACCCTAAGCTGAAATTCGCTTCGCGCAGTCTCTATTACTCCCATTTTGGAAAGTTGGAAGCTCAAAGTGGGAGAAGTAAGCTAATTTTATATATTCATCGCGGGCAAAGGAGCAAACGGATCACTTGATGTGAGGTGATTACCCCCACATCTGCAGTTCCAGAAAATTCATCGATGCATCGCCGGCTGATTGATTTTGGATGATTATTTGTTACTCAATCTGGAACATACAATATTCTAAAAAAGTACATAACTTACCTTAAATTTAATCTATACGGTTCGGTGCGGTATTGATATTAATATAAATAAGGAAAATAGATGATTAAATATATTCAGCACAGGATGTCCACCGGTTCAAATCTTGATGCTGTTTTTAGATACGCGCTTGACCACAATCTTACCCGATGAAAAGTGTCGATGTGGCCTAAGATTCTAGAAGAAGTCTTTTCATTTATTTATTTTTAGAGTACCCAGATTGTAAGAAATTGGAATTGTATGATACAGTCACCACATTCGAGCGGCTTATTAGATTATATTAGAAGGCAGAACCAGAATTCTGGTTTCTATAAAAAAGAGTTTGCAGCGTTGATTTATAAATTTGATATTTTATTAGTTGTAAAAATTTTAATAAACATTTTCAGACTTTATGAAACAGATGGGAATGCAGTAATAGAGCATACTTGTGCGCATTTAGCATCTAATTCCCCTAAAGAGCGAAAACTCGTAACGCTGTGGTCCAAATCGCCATTTTGGGCTTGAAGAGGGAATAGTCCTAATAATTTAGTGAACCGCTGTAATTCACTAACAGTGCTACACGCTCGGCGCTTGTTCACTAAATTTCCGTTTTAAAGCGGGCCTAAAGCGCAGCCTACCTACCGTACAGTTGGGCACAAGCCACGCCTTGTTACCTTCGAACTCATAAGCATACTCGAAGTTCCGAGAGTTTAAAATAAACTCTTAAACGAATGCGCGTAAAGGGTCACATACATAATGCGCGTGAAAATTTACTTCCTACATACGTTACATCACTAAAATACTAACTTACATATTGCTTATGATTGTTTTACGTAATAATATCTCATCAGCAATATGTCTCTTTATAAGGCACTCTTTTTATTATTAGCCTAATTGCTGCCCAGCAGCGACACGGTTTCTGCCTTCCGCCTGACTAAACAATAAGCTAAAAGACCTAAGCGAAAGACCTTTTTTAGGTCCGCGTCGCGAATAAAAGTAAAGAGATTTAAGTAATTAAAGCTAACGTCACTCGTTGGAGAACATTTTTAAAATAATAAACGATTTTTAGTGCTTTTGTTGTGTATTTTTTTATATCAACCAGCTGTCAGTCTAACGGGCCTAAGACGCTATTTCAATTGCATCTCAATTGTCGAATAATAACATAAGAAAAATATCAAAGTTGTTTGTAAACATATTTACAATTATAAGTTTAAACTAAGCAAGCTTGATTCTGAATAGTTATAAAGTATTCAAGTAGCGTTTTTTGTTTTGTTTTATCCACTACAAGTTAGCCCTTGACGGCAATCTCACCTGATAGTAAGTAACGATGTAGTCTAAGATGGTAGCGGGCTAACCTGTTAGGGGGATGGTAAACCCACACTCCTAATTAGTTTCTACGCGACATCGTGCCTGAACGCTTAATCGCTTGTCTTTGTCGGTAGGATGGTAACCATCCACGACCAAAGCCTCCCACCAGACCAGACTCGAGCCGGGAATCGAACCCAGGACCTCCAACTTTTTTTTTACATAAAAAGCGAAGCAAATTTTTGGCCGGAATTAAATGCCGTCAATCCCAAGTCGGGAACTCACGATCCGTGGACTAATATGCTAAGCACTAAACCAACGAGGAAATTTTGAATTGAATTTAAGTCAGAGATAAATTTAGAGATGGCCGAAACGCTGTCAAACTAGTATGTTTCAACGAGAATAGGCATGTTTAACGTTACAACGTAGCCACTAATTCGCGACCACAGAGGAATTTAGTTGAATGTTTTAGTGAAGCTGTGTAATTCACTAAGAGCTCAGGAGTACGTCGGTGCACTTTAATAATTCATGCGCGCGAAGCTGCCGCGAGCTGGACAAATCTAGATTGTTCTGGTTACATTAGAGAATTACGTAATGGCCAAGATGCAATTGCATATCATTACACTGAGAAATGGTTATTATATTTTAAAGGGTTTACAAGGAATTGCTAAGAATACGAGAGAATGATTACGCTTGGATCAAAAGTGGTAAATTAGCGACAACTTACTGAAATAATTAGCATTTTTATGAATTGTACACACACCAACACACTCACCAACACGCTTACACGCACTCTCTCTTTCACACACACGCACACACACACACACACACACACACACACACAAACTCACACACCCATACACACAGACGCACACACGCGTGCCTATACGCACACACACACCTACACGCACACACGCAAACACGCACGCATACATACACACACACACACACACACACACACACACACCCACCCGCGCGCACGGGGTTTTAATTTTATTAGGCTTTTTTTTACATTCAGCCTGAAATGTAAATATATTGTATGCAAGTCAGGTGATTACAAATAATTTATTTAAAACAAATGTGTAACTGTAAATCTTATATAATGAATTAAATAGCTCTCAGTAAATATTTAAATATATTATATTTGTAGTATGCAGTATTTCAAACACCACGAATAAACTAAATATTCAGTGTTTGGTATAAATACCAGTGCAGTTAATCCAGAATTCAATCTCCTTCCCCCGTCAGTTAATTAATACCTTCGGCATTGAGGTTCAACTTCGACGAGTGGCGCGGTGGATGCTTGCTCAAATAAACGTCACCTTTACATTGTCTTACGTTAAATTGGGTTAATTCAAGTTTATTGTAATGGTGAACGCCCGCTATGGAATATGAGGGACAAATACGAGTATTACCCATAGCGTTGAACTATATATAATTGTAGAAATGAGGTAATGATTTTTTTTTATTACTTCGCAAAACTGTCAACAATTGCATAGTCATAGTTCATTAAAATACAAAAATATCTTAATTGTACAACCTACAACATTGACTTCTCGATGCGAATATAGCATGCACAAGATGGGGTATAAACCGTTAAAAATAATAATGACTTAAAATTAACCTAGACGAAATTAATAAAAGGGAAATAACAATACTACAAAAACTAATTGCATTTTCTTAATTTATTCTTAATACTATCACTGAATATATGTATTATTTTTTTCTTGCCTTTATCCCACTTTATGTGGGGTCGGCACAACACGTCTTCTTCTTCCACTCACTTCTATCAGCCGTCACCTCACTACCCACACCTTTTACACGTATATCCTGTTTTACATAATCCATCCATCTCTTTTTTGGACTTCCTTCTAACTCCTTCGCCAATTTCCACGTTCAAATATGACATTCTTTTGACGACATTACTTTCTTCCCTCCGCATTATATGACCATACCATGCCAGTGTAATACTCTTAAAAATTTAATCATCATGTTCAACCCATTGCCGGCTCACTCTAGAGCACGGGTCTCCTCTCAATGTGAGAAGGGTTTGGCCGACTTCACACGCTTTTGAGAACATTATGGAGAACTTTCAGGCATGCAGGTTTCCTCACTATGTTTTCCTTCACCGTTGAAGCAAGTGATATTTTAATTGCACGCATATAACCCCGAAAAGTTAGAGGTGCGTGGACGTCCTAACCACTAAGCTATCACAGCTTCATTACTGTTTAGCGATAAGGCCGCCAAACTGAACCTACTGACTAACCGATCTATTGTATTTCAATTTTATATTATCTGTGGTGTTCAATAAATGTGTCATTCATTCATTCATAGGATTTGAACATTTCCTTATCTTGCAGGTTACATCATCCAAAACCTTAAAGGTTACGTAAGGTACATTTAGTTTAAAAAGTTATTTTTAAAGTAGAGCGTAAAAGTTAAAGCTGCATAAAACTGGTTAAATCGGTCAAGGCATTAATCCCCAAGAAACCGACCCTAAAGTCAAGAAGTCGCACCAACTCGCACTAAAGCTGCCATAAATTACGCGACACGCTTCACAAGACTGCCTGTGAATGGGACGCCCCACATTGTTCTGTCAGTTCAGACAAAGCGTCACGGCTGCGATTAACCAGCGCGCCACTCATTTACTTGGCGATTAAAGCCCGCTGTTCAGGCGCGACAGTCGTGCTGCAGCCTTACCACGTCTACCTCAGTGTTGCCAGTAGCTTTAGTAAGCAAATAGTTACGAGGATTGCATAAAAATGTACGTCATGTACCTTATATTTATTATTAATAGAATAAGAAATTTAAATCTAGAAATTACTAGATATGGATACTATATTTAATTCCGATAAATCAGAATAATTTTAAAGATGATTTCTTCAGTGGGTAATTATATTATAAAAAATAAAATAAATTCTACCGTCTTGTTCTTCGTGTATTTTTATTTAACCGGTTGTAATAACACACATTAAAATTTTTGAAATACCCTGCAAGAATATTACTACCGAAATAAATAAAATCTATGAAATCGACCGATGTATAAATCTGAATATGTCAATATTATTTTATTCTTCTTTAAAACTGTTCCGGACTAACGGATGAATGTACTGTTTTGCACAATGACAGCAAAAGAGCCAGAAAGTAAAATAAGCTATATTTGGCAATACAAATAATCACAATAAATAAAAAAAACAAAGAGTGTAAAAAGGTAGTCAGTGAAGAGACGCATGCCCCGCTGTATGCACGCTATAAATCGCCTCGCAGGTGTCGGAGTTTATCGCTGGCATGAGCCGAATGCGCCTTATTTGCCTGATGAGGGAATCATCTACATAATTAGCCACGCTGCGCCAAAATGGAAACTTTTGTAATTTTAAACGCCTGTTGCTCGGCAACGCGAGCGCGGCCCGCGGCGCCTCCCGCACGACTCTAATGAGGGAGGCTTTGCGTATAGATAGACGATTGTTTATGCACACGAAGACGTTATATACACTAAACAATAAACAGCGAAAAGTAAAGTGTCTTTACTTTTCGCGCTAGTGAAGTCAACATCTCCTGAGGATGATCCGGTGTCGGGTCGAAACGTGCGTAGAGGTTCTAGTGGAAGATTTTGTGTGGTGTTATATTATACTAATCTCCCGGTTGTCGGCGGAATATATTCAAATTCAAATTCAAATTCAAATAATCTTTATTCAAATAGTCCTTTAAAAGGCGCTTTTGACACGTCAATAATTTACAAAGTAGTGATTTGATGGTGATAACTACATTCGTAAACTTAAAACTAAAGCTATGAGGGTTCCAAACGCGTCCCGGTCTAAGAAGAAGCCCACAACAAACTTAGCCAGGTAAATTTTCTTTTTGTTATCACCATCTCACATGCCACTTAAAATTATATTAAGAGCTATCTTATTAGAGCAATATTTCACACCCATGCTTGTTTATCATATATATATATATCAAATTATACTTGCTGTTTATTGTTTATCATGGACTTCCGCAAAGTAACGCCTGCTTCTATTCATTATTTGTTATATATACTACCATCTGCCAGCGACATCATCTGCGTGGTCTTCAAATTAGGGTTCGCTTCGCTCGTTAACAATTTTTAATCTTCCCACGGAAACTATTTAAGAGAGCGGTATAGAAAATACATGTCCTTTTCCATAGCATGGGTGACATGCATACCAGATTTCAAAGCTGTCTGCCCGCAGCTCGTAAATAATTAACATTTCAATTTTCCCTCGGGAACTACTTAACGAATCGGGATAATAGGTAGCCTATGTTCTGTTCCATGTCAAAGGCTACATGCATGCCAAATTTCATCAAAATCGGTTCAGCTGTTTTTGGGAGATTGAATAACAAACATCCACACTTTCACATATATAATATATATAAGAATAGGAATATAGGATATAGGATTATACTAAAGAAGTTTTGATTACCTCGCTGGTACAATGGCGTTGTGGTCTCATAAATGTCAGGTACCGGGTTACATATCCAACACTATCCGCATTTTTCTCCGTTCTGATGGGAGCGTATGGCCGTGGCTCGTTACTCCCCCATCGACAGCGACGTACTGACAGTGATAAGCTTTCCGGTACGATGTCACGTATAGTTAAAGTATACAGTTTAACATAACTGCCCATCTAAGGTTGCATCATCACTTACCACCTAGTGGAATTACAGTCAAGTGCCGCCACAAAGATGGGTTGTAGTGGAGAAAAAAGTAAAGAATATTAAATTAAGTTTTTTTCAGTAAAGTAAGTTTCGTATCAACAACTTTGACGTTTGATCTTGATAAGAGAAATTCTTAAATAAAGCGGCGCCATTGGCGCGGTCTCCTCACAAAAACTACGAAAGCCACTAAAAGTACAAGTTTCGCTCAAAAACAGGAAACACGCCAACCAACAACAATCAAAAGGGAAAATCAAAGATTCTTAATGGATAGAAAATGGATAGTGTACGGAAAAACATCGGAGTCAATTTTGCATCGTCAAAACCAGAGATGTAAAGTTTCTGGAATGCCTTTTTACATTAATTCTTTTATTTATTTTTAATTGAACACAAAAACATAAATTTCGGCGTGCAAACGCGATCTCTTTCAGTCGACCTTCGGTAAAAGGATTTAAAAATGCATAATCTTGCAATTAGTTATACAATCTGTTAAAAAATTATATGAATGCTGATACTAATATAACACAAATAATTATATTAAACTTAAGTAAACGTAAAAATTTACTTTTTATTATTATTTTATAATGACATTAGTTTTCATGAGCGTTTTCTTAGTAATAACATTTTATATTTACCAAAAACTATCGCCATCGCTTTAAACATAACACACTTCACACTTTAACTAGTATCATGAATGAGATATGTGCCTGTTTGTTTGTTTTATCAATATCTCTGCAGATATAATATGTTACTTAACTAACTTGCAATCGTTAGATGGACTTACTACTCATTACCTAATGTGAATTGGGAAAGTCCTTAATTTAAATTACAGGGCTTACTTACAAGGCTAAACCACTCGCGGCAGAATCTTTCACACAGATCTTGCATCCTGGATAAAACAAGCAGACAGACATATTAAATACATCGTATCCCAGGAAAAACGAAATAAAAAACGAAAAATACATATATAAAAAAAATTATAAAGTCATCTCAGCTAGTAAAATCACCATAATCATTCTCATCACATAATCGGCTTTAGTAAGTTAAATTAAACCTTAATCTACTACGCTGGCAAAGTGATTATTGGTAGACATCACAATATGTCTTTGAAGCACATTAAAAAGTTCTCACAGACATGCTGGCTTCCTCACGATGTTTTGCTTTACCCTTAAAGATAGTGACGACCTCCGTGGCGCAGCGCGCGCGCTGTTGGATTATAAACTTGGAGGTCCTGGGTTCGATTCCCGGCTCGAGTCTGGTCTGGTGGGAGGCTTTGGCCGTGGCTAGTTACCACCCTACCGACAAAGACGTGTCGCCAAGCGATTTAGCGTTCCGGCACGATGTCGCGTAGAAACCAATTAGGAGTGTGGGTTTACCATACCCCTAACAGGTTAGCCCGCTACCATCTTAGACTGCATCATCACTTACCATCAGGTGGGATTGCCGTCAAGGGCTAACTTGTAGTGGATAAAAAAAAAAAAGTGATCAGTATCTCCTCAATAAAAGTAGGTTAAAACTAATGAACACCTATTACGTATTACGTACAATATTAGGCTAGTGAAATATTGACAATGTATTTTTGGGCCAATTTAAACAACGATGGTTTAGACTTTGATAACGTCCAATGCGGCGTAACATCACCCGAATCGGAGCGGTGTTAGGTTTATTGCTCAAACACCGTTTGTGAAGCGGAAATGAAGGCCCGCGGCGGAGTTGCTGTATCAAACAATATGCCAACAGTTCCATATTTACACACTTTGTAATTTGCCTGGTTTACTCTGCAATGGAATGAGCGGCCTCTCATTGGTCTATTGGTTATCGTATTTAACTAAGTATCGCGAATTAATCTAACTTACTAATAATACAAACTTCACAAACAATACAAAACTACTCAACCGATCGTCATGAAACTTTGTACACACATTCTTGCAGTACAAAAAGTAACATAGGCTACTTTTTATTACAAAAAAAACGAAAGATAAAAACGAAATATCTCTGATACTTTTTAAATGGCTTGAATGCAAGCGAAGCCGCGGGTAAAAGCTATAAACATTATAAAATAAATAAAACAAACACAACACAGCGTATACAACTTGACGAATCCCCAAGAGGTTCTGAGTTAGTGAGTTATAGAGTAATGTTAGAAAATGTTATCAGAACCAGTCCGGAGTTAGGGAATTGACGTTACAACCTCGTGCAAAGGAACATATAAAGCTGTTCCGGTTGTATATTAATTTTTTATTTTTTTCTCTCGTATCATTTAGGATGGTAGCAAGCTATTCTGTTAAGGTTACAGCACAGTTATATTAAGCCCATACATCTACGGTAACTACATGTCACGCATCGGAAACCGGAAAACTAAATTATTAGGTAGCAAGCGCGTTGATTATCACATACTATTTGAATTTGAATTTATTTGAATGGAGACAGGGTTACATATAAAGAATACTGAACATGGTGTAGCAATGACGGCTGCAGTGTAAACTGTGGCGCGACCGTTATTGTCCACCTCCAACAACAAATACTACCAATTATATATAACAAAGTAAGTTTACCAAAAACAAGAAACAACAAAATTACAATTAAATTATAAGAGAAAACCAAAGTATAATATTAATAGCTAAGATGAAAATGGTTTAATTATGTGGCACTTTGTAATTTCTTGAAATAATAGCTTTCAAGTAATAAAGTAGTAAATTAGAAGTCTGTTTTTGAATTCTTAGTAAAACTCCCGTAAAAAAACTCACACTCAGCGTATTAGCGAAGAGCCTTTCTAATACATCTGCGAAAAAGGGCTACCGGTTTTTCGCAATACTCTAACGATCAGAAATTTTCTGAATATACTTTTATCCAGTTCTAGCAAAATGCACATTTAACCGATCATTCATATATAAATTATTAGTAACTGGATATTGATTTTCTAAGTGATTCCAGCAGGTATTTTGTACATCCTTGTGCCAGACATGGCCTCTGGCAGTGTGCCAACCGCCCGCAGTTGGGGATGAAATTTAATACGGCACTGAATATTTATTTATGATAATACTTAATGATTTATACCCACTTTCTTTAGCTAATGATTCCTCTGCCCGATGTATCCTTGAGACCGTAATCTGGTAATGTATTGTGATTGAAAACGATGGGAAACCATAATCTTAATGTACACAGAAATGTGACTGCCATGTGCGAGAGATCACGACTGTCCTTGGCTCGGTGACATCTTTTGATAATTCTTTTTCATTACTCTAAGCTGCCTTGCCACGTGCTGGTAAGCGTAATAAGCGATTTAGCTGTAAGCACCAAGAGGATCGCTAATTACATCAACATTTAGGCCTTTACGTCTATTCTAGGAGGCATTTTCTCCAGTGAATGTTGAGACCAATCCGTGACCGACAGTTACGTCCGTACTTACTGCAGCAAAACCCAACGACCACAGACGCACTCCCGACGCTGCAACGCCTTCTCCATATCTTAGCCCTGTGAATATCGAAGACGTTGTGAAACCCTACAGTAGTGAAGTGCAGCCAAATATAAATTGAGGTCGCGATCTATGTTTCGTAATAGGTTAAAATTAGCATATTATCCATTCATTTCATAACTAACCAGATCATGATAAATTAATTGTAACTACTATGATAAGATTTTTGCAAAAATTGAAATATTTTTGTAGCGTTCTAAACAGCGCATACGTATTTCGCTATAATTCATAGAGGCCGGCATTCGCTTGTAATCGGTTATTTTAAGGGCTTAGTTAATAAATGATTAAATATTCAATTTTACCACTTTATCTTAAATTCATAAAAAAACAGTTTCTTATTAACGTAGCTAAAATGAATCACAAACCAGTTCAGTCTTTCCGCATTATCGGAAAGAATCGCCCAAACTATTCAATTACATTACAATAATATAATTAGTCGATATAAACGAAAAAATGTTACAAATACAAGAAATTAACTAAGTTTTTAATTATTAATTAAAAACTTAGTTAATTTCTTTATTTTTCATATTATTATTTTTCATTTAAACATTCTTTGCATTAGATTGCTGACAAGCTTATTTTTGGACAAATAATAATTTTAATATTAATAAAAGATTCGCTATCAATTTTACTTCATCAGTACTTTGATATCATTGATCCACTTTTCTCCCAAGTACTCGGAGATTCGGTTTGATAACAATCAAACCTGAGTTACACAATATGTTAACCGGGAGACCTTGGTCGGCTTGTGAGCATTTGGCACTGTAAGCCGAACGATAAAACATCCGTAGTTCAGTCACCAGGCCACAGATCCCCGTACGGTGAGTAAAGTATTATGCTTTCATGTTCAGTAAGCTTATTTTCTCCTATTTGTGGTTGTAAAAATCGCGCAAAAAGATTTGGATTTTCAAAGAATTCCTCTGTGGCTTTTATACCCTTAAGTCATTCCAACGGAAATCCTTTTACCGAGTCTTAATGCATTACGGCGGATGGGTTTCTTGAAAACGTATTTTTAAAACCGTCTTGAATGAATATAGAGGTGTATTCTAAATTTTTTGGAATCTGTTCATATAAAAGGAAAAGGTGTCTGACTAACTGACTAACTGCTAGATCTGTCGGTTCACAGAAACTACTGGACGGATCTGAAGATTCACCCTAATTTGGGGTTCATGAAAATAGAAATTAATGAGCAAATCTACGGGCATAAGATGTTAAATAATAATTCAGGTATTATTAGTTTTTTGAAGTAAAAGTAAACATTTAATATCCATAACATTTTGCCCTATTAGTTAGTAAGAATTACCCAGACCTTACGGCTAAATCACTTTAATTAACTTCGACAGAATCATTATTTACTTAGTCACTGCTACTCAAGACAACGTTTTGACGAGATATCGTCGAATGCCCAGCGATAAAGGAAAGGCCATCCCGTTGTCTTTCTTGTTTTTATAGTACCTGCGTTGCATCCGATAATGAAATATATAGTTGATTCTATTAAATATATCTTATTCAATTATTGTGTGTGCTAACAAGTTACCATGTTGGATTAACTCCAAGGTGCGATCACGAAATAAAAGTCGTGGTCTCTAACTCCTGGGAATTAAAAGGTGACGTGTTTCATCTCCATGCTTGGTCCCATTTCGTCAAAAGTCTATATATTTAATATTGCATTGACTCCTACATTGGATATAGATGGAGAGTGAGTAAAACGAGCGTGGATTAAATAGTGGGTTTAAATATGAAGATAGCTGGTAGTAGGATTATTGACTATTCCTGACTAACCTTCGTCATCCGTAGATACGAGTTTGTTACGGCGTAGAGGTTAACTTATGGTTTGATATGGTCGATAATTGTAGGCATCGTACAAGTATGTTTCGTATTATGGTCTTGTGATTACGTTAAATCCACCTCTGATCCGATATCACTTATACCCGCTCTTTTCATATAAAGCATTTATAAAAGTCAACAAATACTAGATACTAAACCACGCAATGAAGCAAATTTTTCATCACAAACAAAAAGAAAACAAGTTTTTAATCATAATATGATTTATTTTAAACCCGTACAAATTAAAGATGTACACATAATATATGTAACAAAACAAAAGGGGGTCTTATCGGTTTGTAGCGATCTCTGCAAGGCAAACTTAGGATTACGTCAACAAGAGCAAGAACAAACTGTTGGGTTAAAATTATCTTAAACCTTTATTAAAATAGAAGAAGAGAAGGTTGTTAAATAATGTTGAGTTACTTGGTGATAAAAGATTAATACACACCCGCCTAAGTTTGTTGTGGGCTTCTGCTTAAACTTAAAGCTTTATTTCTTAAACTTAAAACTACAGCTACGAATGTAGTTATCACCATAAAATCTGTTCATGTAAGTTAATGACGCATTAAATTTTCTTTTAAAGGATTATTCGAATACAATTTATGATTGAGTGGTTGTATTGATTATAATACATAAACAAGATTATATTGTGTTGAAAAACATTTAAGGCGTAAATATTTTGGGTTATAGTGTTAAAGCTACTTCATACTAACATTATAATGGATAAAGTATATGTATGTTTGTAACTTCCTTACGCCAAATCAATTTGGCTGAAATTTGGAATGGTAATAGATTGTACTCTGGTTTTAAACAGAGGCTACTTTTTAGCTCAGAAATAGCTGTGGTTCCCGCGAGAGTTGTGTGAAGAAAGCAAAAGTTTCCAATAGTAGATTCATATGTTGGGAAAGGCGGAAAAACTGAACGGGAACAGGAATGAGACATGAGACAATCTTCAATTATTAAACTTGCTTATTCAAAAGGGAAATCCATTCGAAGGAGTCCCGGCCGTCAAGTAGTGGAGAAATATATATATTTTTTATAAACTTTAATTACATAATATTATTTATTTAAAAAAAAAAGTATATGAATATATCGTCGCCAGCGGTGGATGAGTGGTAATAGTTGTGGCTGCAGGGCCTTTAGGTACAAGGTTCACAGGATTCTTGGCGTAGGTCTTGGTAAATAAAATCCGGCAATGATGATAGCAACACAGTCCTAATCGGAGTTGAGTAAACCGGTCTCGTGTTGAAAGTCCGAGTCGTGCAACCGCCGAGTCAGGAATGACTGTGGAAAGCGGCGCTCGCCTCAACACGATTCCGCTCACGTCACGTCAAGCTGTTCACTCAGTTCCGGTACAACAATAATCAATTGAGAGTCATATATATATATATATATATATATATATATATATATATATATATATATATATATATATATATATATATAAGTAATACATACAATAATATAATATATGAATAGACAAAGGAATAATAGTATGAAATGCTCTAAATTCGTATTATATTTTCATTGCGAAATATAATACGAATTTAGAGCATTTCATAAATGTCTACCGAATATAGTATATCTGTCGTACTGTGGCAGCGCGTTCCATTACTCAGTAGCTAGCACTAAACGAAAGTTTCAAGAACGCTGCCTTGTGGTTATTATTCAGTATAAGCGAACGATATGATCTTACGTCGGATTGCGTCTAAAGAAACTTTAGCTTCTTTGAGGATTTCATTTTTAGGACTAGAAATACACTAAAGCAAAAGTACTGTTTTTTTATATATTACAAGTTAACCCTTGACGGCAATATCACCTGAAGGTAAGTGATGATACAGTCTAAGATGGTACCGGGCTAACTTGTTAGGGGTAAGTAAACCCATACTCCTAATTGGTTTCTATGCTAAATCGCTTGGCGAGATGTCTTTGTCGGTAGGGTGGTAACTAGCCACGGCCAAAGCCTCCCACCAGACCAGACTCGAGCTGGACCCAGGACCTCCAACTTTATGATGCACAGCGCACGCACTGCGCCACGGAGGTCGTCAAATAAACTGATTGCTAAATAAAGCAACATATAGGGGGAGTGAGAATATGTCTCATTATTGAGTAGACATTAACGGTAAATTGGAATCGACCTTAATGGCAATTGTATATTATAAACTAAGGCAAACTTAATAAAGCAGGTTCCGCGAGAAAATAGCAAAAGCCTTGATTGAATCATATAGTAATTTGAAAAATAGGGGCCAAGTCCTAACACGATCTATACTGCCCAAATTATTCTTTATTATATCCCGCTATCAAAACAGATAAGATGCGGCCAATATCTTAAAAACTGTTTGAGTTGTAGCAAAAAATGTGATGTTAAATAATTCGTAACTTATCATTCATAATATCATTTCATTACGAATGGTGAATTGTATATATCATTTAGGTAAGCTTCTAAATCTGGCTGGGCCGCAGTCGAGTGCATAAGAGTTCCCGTGACCCAGCCACCAGGCGACGCGACGGAGCATCGCTGGGTTTTAGTGGGTATTCTGGTCGCCAGTATTGCCGCCGGGGAGTCCCACATACCCCGTCGGAAGCGGCGCAGTCTTGCCTGCGTCGCCTCCGGAGGGGATGCGTAAAAGCATTTCCCAGCGTGAAAAAAAAATTATGTTAATACTATGCCTTACTTGCTACTTACTGTCTTATTTAAATAGTTCAGTTATTTCATCAATCCTCACAAAATACTTTCATTACCAAGTCAATTTTATGCTATAAACTTTGCACTGTACGTCATTTTAATTGGATTGTAGTTGAGGAGATAATGAAAAATTTAAATACGTGCGGGAGTTGACTACTATTTGTACTCTTAGCTAACTCAGGCGATGGTATCGGCCGTGTGCTGTCTGACAATGTTAGCTTGAGACTTTGGTCAAGTAAGATATTTTCATCAATATTATTTTCCAATAAGTGTAAAAACTTATCGGAAGTGGCAAATTATTTTATTCAATCGCAATAAACCTTTCTACAAATGGTAAAATCTACTCATAGAATAAGTGTAGAGTTTAGGGGATTTGTAAAAACGCCGTAATGGACGGGTTCGCCCGGCGACTGCGACTGGCTCGGAATTATTAATTTCACTTCACTTTCGGCGATTTCCGTGCTAAGAGGTTAAGGGCGGTGATGTACATATACCTTTTTTCTACACGCATGATAAACTTGTTCTTCAATGCAAAGATACTCCTAACCGAACACGGCGAGCGAACGACCGCGTGTTTGGTTCCTCGATTTATGAACTACCTTCAACGTTCTAAAAATGAGATATTAAAAATGGCAAGAACAAATTGAACTATTTGTGTCATTGTGTCAAAATGTTGTTTTCGTGTCACATGGTTACTTGGTCCCTCTTGTTTTATAGCTTAACCGATTATATCACTCACAGCCTTATCGTAATTTGCACTCACTGGCACTGAGAACAAACCTCTGCGGTTTTTTTGGTGCATTTATAGTTTTTATTAATTGTATTTTTTATGATGATAAATAAGTAAAAATAAAAAAAAACCACGCGTCCCGCCTGCTACACTGCAAATCAATCTATTGTGCTAGATAAGCAAAAGTCAGAAACTGGAAGGGTGGTCATACTTGTCGCAGAAGCAAAGTGCACGAGCGTTGCTTACGTAGGGGACACGTAGACGCATTTCCCAGCGTTAAAAAAAAGCAAAAGAAAAGCGTGGTCATATTTAAGGTTCGTCAACAAGTCGCAAGTATAACATAATCGACGACCTCCGTGGCGCAGCGCGTGCGCTGTTGCATTTTAAAGTTGGAGGTCCTGGGTTCGATTCCCGGCTCGAGTCTGGTCTGGTGGGAGGCTTCGGCCGTGGCTAGTTACCACCCTACCAACAAAGACGTGTCGCCAAGCGATTTAGCGTTCCGGCACGATGTCGTTTAGAAACCAATTAGGAGTATGAGTTTACCATACCCCTAACAGGTTAGCGCGCTACCATCTTAGATTGCATCATCACTTACCATCAGGTGAGATCCAGTCAAGGGCTAACTTGTGGTGAATAAAAAAAAAATAAAAAATAAATTAAAGTTATGTTAGCACAGTGCAAGTGCCTTCTGTACGTATATTGGTGTAAAGAAAGTTTTGACTTTCTTCAAAGTGATAAACAACTGAGAGTTCGAGTACGTCTCCTTAGCTCTTGGAAAATCCGAAGTGAAGTAACATACTCTTCACATAGTATCCTTATCTCTAACTTAAGAGAAAGTTAAAAAGAGGAAACCTGATATTTCCAAACTAAGTCTGTCTCGTTTTAACACTAACTTAGGCTGAGCAAATTCAAAGTACGCTATTTAAGCCGGTACCCACTGTGTCCTCAACCTTAGTTTTTTAGGAGGAATTTAGAGTAAATCTCCGCGTGTAGAATTTTATATAATAGCGCTTCGGTCTGGCGGAACTCGCTGAATTGCCGACTCACTCGAATGTGAAAAAAAAAGGAATTTCTCTCTTTCCGCAAGGAGGAAATCTTAACAGATGTATATTTGATTTTATGTTTACTTTTCTATTCTATTAACTGCCTTTATTTATCTTTGAAGCGGTGATAGCCTAGTGGTTAGGGCGTCAGCCTCCTAATCAGAGGTTGGCGGTTCGAATCCGGGCACGCACCTCTACTTTTTCGGGGTTATGTGCATTTTTAAACAATTAAAATATCACTTGCTTCATCAAACATCGTGAGGAAACCTGCACGCCTGCGAGTTCTCCATAATGCTCTCAAAGGCGTGTGAAGTCTGCCAATCCGCACATGGCCAGCGTGCTGGACTATGGCCAAAACCTTCTAATATTGAGGGGATACCCGTGCTCTGTAGTGAGCCGAGATGGGTTGATCATGATGATGATGATGATGATGATTTATCTTTTATTATTTAATATATTATACTACGGTTCGCAGGTTTCGATTACCAGATCGGGCCAATATTGTGAAAACATTTTACTTACTTATGCATTTATGCAATACGTTAATATTATGCCGTTTAATTAACATTAAATCTCATGTTATTTCGCTGATGTTTTGGGGAATTTCGCCCAATACATTCATGTACATGTAAGCTTTCTGTCAAGTAATTGGAGCACACTGGCTCTAAATCTCCCTGTGCTATGAGCGAAGGGACCTGTTCCCAGCGATGGGGCGTGCACAGGGGATTATAGTTATTGGATCTCATAGAGGTTCTGTATAGCTATTGAAGCTCTAATGGTAAACCATTGGAATTGAAAGAATTGAGGCAAATCATCAAAAGAAACAGGGCTGTTGAAGTATTCCGACGACCTCCGTGGCGCAGCACGCACTCTGTCAGATTATAAAGTTGGAGGTCCTGGGTTCCATTCCCGGCTCGAGTCTGGTCTGGTGGGAGGCTTCGGCCGTGACTAGTTACCACCCTAACGACAAAGACGTGTCGCCAAGCGATTTAGCGTTCCGGCGCGATGTCGCGTAGAAACCGATAGGACTATGGGTTTAACATACCCCTTACAGGTTAGCCCGCTACCATCTTAGACTGCAACATAACTTACCATCAGGTGAGATTGCCGTCAAGGGCTAACTTGTAGTGGACAAAAAAAAAACATTTTTACGCCTTAGGCTAGGTAAGAAAACTACTATGAAAACCTACCTATACTATATCCGTTTTTTACTGTCTCACTGAACACAGACAAGGGAATGAAGATGTCATTAGAGGAGAGTATTGTAAAGTTGCTCCATCAGGTTTAGCTAATTGCTCAAGAATTACATTTAAGAATTAATTTTTACACCCAAACAAACCCGTCCACAACTAAACTGTACAAGACTTGCCATTATAATTATCGCTTAATTATTTTTATTACTTCACGATATCTATAGCTTTATAATAGCACGTTTTTACTTGTTAGTTATTTTTGTCTATTACTTGCATTCACTTTTCTAAACTGCCTAAAGCAGGCACTAAGCAGGTGCCGACCCGTGAGGTATCGGGTGTCCTGGGATGCAGATATGATAAACGTCATAGATCTGGCGCCGAGCCAGTCACTCGGGCAAAGTTACCTTGTAAACTTTATCTAATATATAAAATTCTCGTGTCACAGTTTTCGTTGCCATACTCCTCCGAAACGGCTTGACCGATTTTGATGAAATTTTTTGTGCTTATCCGGTATCTATGAGAATCGGCCAACATCTATTTTTCATCCCCCTAAATGTTAGGGGTAGTCCACCCCTAAATTTATTTTGTTATTTTGTAGACAAAATTTTTAATTTCTATTTTTTTATGATACAACATACAAAAATACATACAATCCTCAATTTTCACCCTTCTAAGATCAACCCTTATTTTTTAATAGCCATTTTAGTAATTTAATCATTTTTCCTCTCCGGTCGAACTGAACAATTTTCGTCTTTATTGTGAATGTTTTTTTACTCTAATTCGACTAAAATTAGAAATAATTTATGGCAAAACAACGTTTGCCGGGTCAACTAGTATCATATATAACTAACTAACTAACTATATATCATGTATAAACATAAAATCGTCTTTACACTAATATTATATGAGCTACAGAGCACGGGTCTTCTCTCAATATGGGAAGGGTTTGGCCATAGTCCACCACGCTGGCCATGTGCGGATTGGTAGACTTCACACGCCTTTGAGAACAAACAACGCACATATGGAGAACTCTCAGGCATGCACGTTTCGTTCACCGTTGAAGCAAGTGATATTTTAATTACTTAAAATCAACACATCTACGCTTATACAATATAATAATTACGTACAGTGGAGGGTTTCTGTCTAAAAGTATCCGAGCGGCTTAAATTATGTTTAATCTATAGTTATAATTAATTACATAAAGATACTACGACCCTTATCATCTAGTATCCTATTAAAATAAAAACAATGAAACTAAGCAACGCCCTCGATTATTAGTATTGGAAATAATTGTAATAATACAAGGTGTCTCAAAAGTAAGTTCACATTTGCTTATCTTATTACGCGAAAGCAACTATTCTGAGGGGCGCGGGGGGTATGTCAGTCGGTAGTAGAGGTGGGCATTATAACACACAACGCATTATATATTAGAATATATTTTTATAACGATATAACACATTATAAAATATGCCACTAGACTGTTATAATATAAATTATTTCCGTAGTGTCAATTCGTTTGCAATTTTAATAAAGCGCCATCTATGTCCACGAACGCTCATCCTGACCTAGATACTAGATAGTGGGTATTTAAACTTTCAACAGATGGCTCATTTTCTAATAGTATTAGATTAGTACGTGTCTATAACTGCCTAGTGCTCATTATTCAAAGCAATGTGATCACTTCCGTCATCGTAATAAAAGCTATTTTTGCTTGCGACGAACAAAAATAACAAATTTATAACACTATTATTTTTGATTGCAAAGTATTGTAAGCGCTCTGGTCATAAGCATACGATCTAGTTTTACTTGCGACGATTCGAAGATAATATTCAAAATATTTACAACGAAAATCATTTAAAAATAATTTATTAGTTTCGAGCATTAAAACTGCCTACTGCCTAGTGATCATTGTTCAAAGTAATGTGAACACTTTGTGCACCTTTATAAAAGCTATTTTTGCTTGCGACGAACAAAAATATCAGATTTATAACACTGTTATTTTTTAAATGCAAAGTATTATAAGCGCTTTGTTCATAAACATACGATCTAGTTTTACTTGCGATTATTCGAAGATAATATTCAAAATATTTACAACGAAAATCATTTAAAAAATAATTTATTAGTTTCGAGCATTAAAACTGCCTACTGCCTAGTGCTCATTGTTCAAAGTAATGTGAACACTTTGTTCACCTTTATAAAAGCTATTTTTGCTTGCGACGAACAAAAATATCAGATTTATAACACTGTTATTTTTTAAATGCAAAGTATTATAAGCGTTTTGTTCATAAACATACGATCTAGTTTTACTTGCGATGATTCGAAGATAATATTCAAAATATTTACAACGAAAATCATTTAAAAAATAATTTATTAGTTTCGAGTATTAAAACTGCCTACTGTCTAGTGCTCATTATTCAAAGTAATGTGAACACTTTAGTCACCCTTATAAAAGCTATTTTTGCCTGCAACGAAAAAAAATTTTATAACACTATTATTTTGGATTGCAAAGTATTGTAAGCACTCGGGCCTTAAACATAAGACCTAGTTTTACTTGCGATGATTCCAAAATAAATAACAGTTTTAATAAAATAACGCGACAATAACTAACAGCGTAAATTATTTTTATTATTATATTTTTATCGGTAAAATTTACAACATATAATATATATTATAACAGTTTAAAATAACAGTTAGAAAAATATAACACAACACTATAATTTATTGAAAAATTATAACAGTTTAGCCCACCTCTACTAGATACTAGATAGTGGGTATTTAAACTTTCAACAGATGGCTCATTTTCTAATAGTATTAGATTAGTACGTGTCTATAACTGCCTAGTGCTCATTATTCAAAGCAATGTGATCACTTCCGTCATCGTAATAAAAGCTATTTTTGCTTGCGACGAACAAAAATAACAAATTTATAACACTATTATTTTTGATTGCAAAGTATTGTAAGCGCTCTGGTCATAAGCATACGATCTAGTTTTACTTGCGACGATTCGAAGATAATATTCAAAATATTTACAACGAAAATCATTTAAAAATAATTTATTAGTTTCGAGCATTAAAACTGCCTACTGCCTAGTGATCATTGTTCAAAGTAATGTGAACACTTTGTGCACCTTTATAAAAGCTATTTTTGCTTGCGACGAACAAAAATATCAGATTTATAACACTGTTATTTTTTAAATGCAAAGTATTATAAGCGCTTTGTTCATAAACATACGATCTAGTTTTACTTGCGATTATTCGAAGATAATATTCAAAATATTTACAACGAAAATCATTTAAAAAATAATTTATTAGTTTCGAGCATTAAAACTGCCTACTGCCTAGTGCTCATTGTTCAAAGTAATGTGAACACTTTGTTCACCTTTATAAAAGCTATTTTTGCTTGCGACGAACAAAAATATCAGATTTATAACACTGTTATTTTTTAAATGCAAAGTATTATAAGCGTTTTGTTCATAAACATACGATCTAGTTTTACTTGCGATGATTCGAAGATAATATTCAAAATATTTACAACGAAAATCATTTAAAAAATAATTTATTAGTTTCGAGTATTAAAACTGCCTACTGTCTAGTGCTCATTATTCAAAGTAATGTGAACACTTTAGTCACCCTTATAAAAGCTATTTTTGCCTGCAACGAAAAAAAATTTTATAACACTATTATTTTGGATTGCAAAGTATTGTAAGCACTCGGGCCTTAAACATAAGACCTAGTTTTACTTGCGATGATTCCAAAATAAATAACAGTTTTAATAAAATAACGCGACAATAACTAACAGCGTAAATTATTTTTATTATTATATTTTTATCGGTAAAATTTACAACATATAATATATATTATAACAGTTTAAAATAACAGTTAGAAAAATATAACACAACACTATAATTTATTGAAAAATTATAACAGTTTAGCCCACCTCTAGTCGGTAGTCTGGCTCTTGGGAATTTAGTCGCTATGGAGCGTTTCTCTGGTGCGGACCGTGCGTTGTGCGTACGTGCGTTTTACAAAAACGGTAATTCGGCGACTGTAGCGCGTAGAAAATTCTGCAGTATTCGACATATTCGTCACTTAAATGATGCGCCTAGCACTCGTCTCATTGCAAAATGGGTTGAGAAGTTTGAAGAGACTGGGTCAACTCTGGAGAAACCAAAATCTGGGCGACCAAGAACATCAAGAACAGCCGAAAACGTGGACAGTGTTACTCAGTCTATTCGAGATGATCCAAACCTCTCGATTCGGAAGCGTGCTGTTGCTTTAAATGTGCACAGATCTTCATTATGCCGCATTTTACACAAAGATTTAAAGCTGCACCCGTACAAAATTCAGTTAGTGCAAGAACTGAAGCCTCAAGATGCTGGTCAGAGGCTTGCCTTTGTAAATCAGATGATTGAGCGCTTTCCAACGTTCACCAACATCTTGTTTTCCGATGAAGCCCATTTTCATCTGAATGGGCATGTAAACAAGCAAAATTGTCGTTACTGGAGTGCAACCAACCCAAAACAAAAACATCAGAAACCGCTACATTCACCCAAAGTCACCGTATGGGCAGCGATGTCGGCGCGAGGAATTATCGGCCCTTACTTTTTTGAAGATGGAAGGGGACGCACACTCACAGTGAATTCAGAGCGTTATGTGGAGATGTTAGACGAGTTTTTCGTACCCCAACTGCAAAACTTTCCTGGTTACAACCAAAGAACATGGTTCCAGCAGGATGGAGCAACTTCACACACGTCCAACAGATCTCTGCCTCGAGTTCGAGAAATTTTTCCGAACAAATTAATCTCCAGGCGAGGTGACATAAATTGGCCTCCACGGAGTCCCGATTTAACGCCTATGGATTTTTTCCTGTGGGGTTATGTCAAATCAAAAGTTTACGCTACTAAACCGACTTCCCTGGCACAATTAAAAGAAAATATCCGTCATGAAATGGCAGCCATCACGGAGACTACCTGCCGAGCTGTCATAGGCAATTTTAGTGCCCGACTAAATGAATGCCGAGAGCGCAACGGTTTACATTTGGACGATGTTATTTTTAAAAAATAAATTCCCAAACAGTGTACTTCAATATAAAATAAACATTTTTTCAATAAAGCTAAGACTTTTCTTTTAAAAAAAGATTTAAATGTGAACTTTCTTTTGAGACACCTTGTACTATCGAACGCGATGTTTTGGCTACTTAAATTGAAGCTAGTAATTTAATTTCATAACTCTGATTTCAAAAGTCTCTTCATCGCAGTATGTACTTCATTAACGTTTATTGAATACGTTTTAAAGTTATACCAATCCCTACCGTCTGTAAGTGATAAGGTGTTCGAAGATGATGACGAATCAAATGGAATCCAGGCCAATAAATAAGTATGAAGTTATTTCTATATGTACCAACATAAAAAAATTGGAATTACAATATGAAAAACTGCAGTTGCCATACGTTTTAAATACCGGTAACGTGTTCTGCTAAACTCCCTCTTAGAGTATTTTTACTCTTTGATGTATTCAAAGAATGTAGTAAAGTAGGAAAGTAGTGTTTGTACAAACTTGTTACTATCTACAAAAAATATTGTTTTAGTGCAATACGCCTTCGAAGCAGTGTCTAAGTCAAAGATTGGAAATAAAACGGCTGTAATATACAAATAAAAAGAAGGGTAGACTATGGACCTAATAAAACATCGATTTGGGAAGCTTTTTTCTTAACGTCAGATACCCTTTGTAAAAGTGGATGTAATTAAAATTGCTGTTCACAACAAAGGGTCCCGTAACGAGGCGCGCAACAATCAGGGTTCCGTATCAATCTTTATATTTGGTTCGTGAACGGCGAATGAATGATCAAGGAAAACAGCGCACCGTGTTACGATAAGGCGAAACGATTCGCCGGCATTTATATTTGACTGACAGCGAAGAAAAGGTTTACTTATCTTCTCGTTTGAAGTTTATTTGAATTAGCAATATTCTGAATTTATACAATAATGTAAAATACAGTTGAATAATTCGCGAACCACGGAACGTGTTTAGAATTAGTTTTAATTAAAAGTACTTACTTTTACATCAAAAATACTTGTCACTTCAAACCACAGTGAATCTCCGTTGCCTTTTGACGAACTTCGTGCCGCGTGAGCTGGCATAATGTTAAAGGGTTTGATTCCGGGTTGAGTCTGGTCTGGTCGCTTCAGCCGCGGCTAGTTACCCTGTTATAGTTACTGGCATTTTTTTAATTAGACTACCTACAATGTTGTTCTCAAAGGCGTGTTAAGTCTGCCAATCCGCACATGGGCAGCGTGGCGGACTATAGCCGAACCCTTCTCATATTGAGAGGAGGCCCGTGCTCTGTAGTGAGCCGGCAATAGGTTGATCATGATGATGATGATGATGATGATGACCTATAATGTAGTTTTGGACTGCTGTAGGTAGGTGCAGTCATGGGCTATTTACAATGGTGGCAAGTCAAAACGCAGTCTAAATTGGTAGCGAGCTACGCAAACAGCCGGACAATACACCCATACATTTGTTTCTCCAGGGCATTGTATAAATCCGTTGCTTTGTTGTTTCTGTGTGTGATCAAAAAATACAACAAAAAACAATAAAACACTTTCGTCCCATCAAAATTCATAAAACATTGTTTTATAAAATTTATTTGCCAAATTGTGGGTACATTACACGTCATGCATCAATTAATCTTACACAAATCCCTCGCATAATGGACCAACACCACCAACAGTGTGCAAATGTTTGAAAAATTAAAATTAAATTAAAAAATCAAAATTACATTACATAATTAAAATGAATAATAAATTAAAAATTGCTTTTTTATATTTCTAATTCTGTGTCATATGACTGGTAGTGGAAACTACAGCGTCATTGATTTAGTTATTGCAATTATCCCGGCTTGTGCCCCTCAATGTCTCTTCAATTAACTAAACTTAAGCGCACAGCGGATGCAAACTCATTATTGAATCAAAACTTCGTTACTATCGGTACGAGTACCTTCATTAATAATATTCAAAATGGCTGCCTTAACAACCAACAATCACCCTATTAACACTGAGCTATGCACAGCGATGTTAATTTTGTAATGCAACTTACTCATCAACCCAAACGCCAAGCTCTTCTGTTTGAAGATACATCGACTAACGTAGGTAGGGTTATGTAATTTGTATTTTAAACTTTGTAATTAGAAAACAAACGATTACCAGGTGATTTTTACTTATCTACAACAAGTTTGAATTAATATATATATTTTTATTACCATTTTTTATTTTAGCTGCATTGCTTTCTACCAACTCACACATATTAAGGTTTTCTGATGAACCGTAAATGGCTAGTGACTACTGAATGAGACTGCAGTGAAGGGCTAGTTTGTAGTGGGATGATAAAGCTAAAACATTGGCAGTGATACTGGTTCATCGAATAGTAACAAATCTAGTCTTTTGAAGCGGTGATAGCCTAGTGGTTAGGGCGTCAGCCTCCAAATCAGAGGTTGGCGGTTCGAATCCGGGCACGCACCTCTAACTTTTCGGAATTATGTGCGTTTTTAAAAATTAAAATATCATTTGCTTCAACGGTGAAGGAAAACATCGTGAGGAAACCTGCACGCCTGAGAGTTCTTCATAATGTTCTCAAAGGCGTGTGAAGTCTGCCAATCCGCACATGGCCAGCGTGGTGGACTATGGCCAAACCCTTCTCATATTGAGAGGAGACCCGTGCTCTGTAGTGAGCCGGTAATGGGTTGATCATGATGTGATTTGCTTTTATATTTCAATATACTAGCAACTTAAATGTTAATAAGACTCATAAAATTACACTTTTATCACTTAAATAATCTAATTAAAGTCACATTATCGTCACGTCATGGAACGTAATGTAATGAGGTTCATTCCACAAAGCAAATAGCCTTGATTTAAATGTGACAGCAAATGATATGTACGAGTATGTAGTAAAGTGTTTTGTGAAAACAATCTGCACCTAGTTAGACTTTTGAAATCATTTACGTTGATCTGGATGTCTAAAACCATGTTGATACTTAATATACAATATTAATCTGCATTTAAATAGACCCAAAAGACGGAAAAAGTTATCGTGTAATCGTACAGGGCAACTCAAAAAGTTATTTGTTAGGAGCAGGCTTTCCTTTGCGTTACCAAGATGATCGTTAGCTAATTTTATTGGTTTTAATCAGCAACTATAAAAATGAGAACATTGTTATTTATTACTTCGTTAATCTTTATACACCACACCTCTTTTTCACGCTGAGAAATGCGTTTACGCATCGTCTCCGAAAGCGGCGCAGGCAGGTGGCTTCGGGCGGAAATGTGGGACTCCCTGGCTCCACAGTGGCAACCAGAATGCCCACTAAGACCTAGCGAGGTTTCTTAGCTTCGCCTGGCGGATGAGTCACGGGAACACTTGTGCTCTCTACTTTGCCCGAGGCACGAGGAATATTGGGTGCGCATCACGACCCGAGCACGTGCTCGACGGGTGATGAAACCTCCTACCTATCGCCCAGAGCTCCACGTCAGGTGCAAGCGGCGATCTTACGCCCGTAGTTTACGCCCCGCTCTACGACGCTGATAGGACGTTTATACCGTCCTCCTGGCGCCGTTCTGCCGCCTTTGTCTGCGTCATCACCTTCTAGTAGAAGGAGGAAACGGTTTCCCAAAATAACACCACACCCTAACAAAATTATTTCAGTAGGTGTTGACTTCAAGATGTAACTGGGTGTTTAATATTTCATTTTTAATATTAAAACGACCTAGTTTTACTAGATTACAGCAAAAACGAATTCAATGAATAAAATCTTACATTAATTGGACGTAAATTCAAATTCAAATAATCTTTATTCAAATAAATTTCCTTTAAAAAGCGCTTTTGACGCGTCAATAATTTACAAAGTAGATTTGATGGTGATAACTACATTCGTAAACTTAAAACTAAAGCTATGAGGGTTCCAAACGCGCCCCGGTCTAAGAAGAAGCCCACAACAAAATTAGCCAGGTAAATTTTCTTTTTGTTATCACCATCTCACATGCCACTTAAAATTATGTTAAGAGCTATCTTATTAGAGCAATATTTCACACCCATGTTTGTTTATCATTTACGTAATCCTTTACACTATACTAGGACTTTTCGACATGCTACAAATACCACACCCAGTTGCATTCCGTATTAAACAGATATTCGAATTACGCCGGTGCTTCTTTGGGCTATGGTGATCTGTCTTCTTAAGAAAATAATTTAACCAATCTTAACAACTTTGGTCGGCCAAAGAAACCTGATCGAGGGGTTCCAGCCAACTGACCGTAGCTATTAATCTCTCGTAATATAAAGAACTATCGGTTGTGCGACGGTAAATAAATATAGTTGACGGCGCGTAATGACGCGTGGAGATACCGGCCATTGTGGCGGCCATCTCGTAAATCTCCGTGAACTATATCGTTAGAGGGGAACAACAATAATATACCCACTTGTATAATGTACATAAAGATTACTTTTAATACAAGTACAGTCACACTTAATTTTCCTGTCAGTATTTATAGGGTTCTGAACTCTGGATGTTCTGAAGGTTGCATGAGACATGGCAGTCCACTAACCTCTCCGCCTGTATCTCATTAACCGTAATCGTTAGTGTTGAAATTTTGAAACAGAATAATATGTATTTCTGTTGCCGCTATAGCAACAAATAGAATTGTATAGTCGTCATACAAAAAGCGTGTTTTTTGGTGTTTTTGTCTTAATAAAGTCAATAATGTGTGGTGTTCGTAATCTCTTCGTGAACGAGTCTGTCTTGCACATAGCCAGTTTTTTATTTATTTTACTAACGAGGTAGCATAAATTAGTCAAATTAATAGTTGTGTCTATAAAGATAATATTGAAATCATATAACACATGATAGCCGGATTTCATCTGCGCCTGCATAATCCCTTTCTTCAAATTTGTAAACGGAAAATTACAAAAATAAAAACACTTCTTTTAAATAATACGTACACTTGATCTTCAAGTCTTCCAGATTAAACGTTCGCATCATACCTCATAGCATTATTTGGAGTATTTCGCTTTTATTAACTGTAATTATTTAGTTGTCAAAAAAGTGAACGAGAGTCGAAGAACGCGGGTGAAGCCGCGGGCACAGCCATTAGATCATATATTTCTGAATCACACGTGAATATTTTCTTATAAGTTTATACTATATAATAAATTGTTACCATGAATGTTTCCACGAAATAAACGTAAGCTAGGATTTTTTAGGATATAAACTTTACTCATCCTAAAGGGCTATCGTTTGCATCCTTTTGTTTTTAATTTTGGAGGACTGCCGCGTCGCATCGTCGCTCAGTTAACATGACGTGACTTTTACGAGTGCGTTTGAAAATATCAAGACATCGCGTCGGTCTTTTTCAATAAAATCAAAAACGTGTAAGCCAGCAGCGCCGAATGAGTGGTGCGAGCGAAGGGAAGGGCCCGTTACGCTTTTATGATCGGAGCATACGGCGCGATAAACTTTTATTGCGGACTGCCGAAATACGCGTGTTATAGCGATTCTTTTATAAGGAAATACATGATATTATGTTACATGTGGATGTTATTCAAGTAGTGCACAGTCATTTATGTATCTATATATATATATATATATATATTATATATATTACTATAGGACACGTCGGTAGACATGTTTGAGCGATGTTAGCGTCGGCCTGAACTTGTCATCATCATGATCCCATTACCGGCTCACTACAGAGCCAGGTCTCCTCTCAATATGAGAAGGGTTTGGCCATAGTCCACCACGCTGGCCATGTGCGGATTGGCAGACTTCACACGCATTTGAGGACATTATGGAGAACTCTCAGACGTGCAGGTTTCCTCAAGATGTTTTCCTTCACCGTTGTAGCAAGTGATATTTTAATTACTTAAAAACGCACATTACTCCGAAAAGTTATAGGTGCGTGCCCGGATTCGAACCGCCAACCTCTGATTAGGAGGCTGACGCCCTAACCACTGGGCTATCACCGCTTCAACTGAACTTGTACTACAGTTTTATTCCTGGTTTGGGTAAATATACAAGTATATGTTTCCAAAGTTCCAGAGAGTACAGCATGCAGGTAAAACGACTTGAAATGATGACGTTCACAAAAATATTTTAGTTTCTTTTTTAGTATGATCACTGCCGGTACATCTATATATATAAAAGCGAAAGGTCACATACATACTTACATACTGATTAAACACGAGATCTCAAGAACTATTGTACGTATAAAGCTATAATTTAGCAAGTAGGCAGTTGGTAGTTAGATGTCAGCTAAGAAAGGATATTTGGAAATTCCACCCCTAAGAGAGTAAAAGGGGGTTGGAAGTTTGTATGAAATTTCTTTGTTTTTAGAGTTAGAGACACAAAAATTTGCCAAAGACTAATATAGTAAAAAAAACATGTACATCATTTTTTTTTTTAATATTATGTTATATATTTTTTAAATTAGAAACACGAAAATCGGCAATTTGACATTTGCCTGTAGCTTACTTTTTGAAGCTGGGCATTGGCCGCACGGGTAACCTCAATCTCAAGGGAAATCAGCAATTCTGCGCAGACGAAGTCGCGGTCAACAGCTAGTATCATAATATTCGTTAAGTATGAATTATACGCGCATTCAAATTTTGAGCCAGCTAGCCGCTCTCACTTGTGGATTACACGCGATGAATGTTTCAGCGCCGCGTAATACATCCTCGACATGACGACATGAGCTCAAACCCTCATGAAACTTATTCAATTACAAGTTTTACCGCGAATTAATCAACGCAAAGCCAAAGTAAAACTTCCTTTATTTAAATAATCTACTTAGAAACAGTTTTCAAACGATCATACGCAACGTTAAATCGTTAAGATCTCCATTATTTTACATCGTGGGAAGACGAATGGACTTGGGTCACTTGATGTTATGTAAGCCAACGAGGCGTTGCCGGCTGAACCCATCCTCCATCCTCCAAATTGGTTTCCTCGGCATCACGACCTCCGTGATTGCCGAGGCTTTTGACGACCTCCGTGGCGCAGCGCGCGCGCTGTCACATTATGATTTCCATTATTTATTTTATTCCATTATTTGTTGAATAGCAGTCATAGAAGTACAAACTCTGTGAAGATTTCAGCTCTGCTATTGTTCATTAATGTAGATAGATTGTTGACAGACAGATGGTCTGACAGTGGAGTCTTGTCGCATTGTAAAGTTGGAGGTCCTGGGTTCCATTCCCGGTTCGAGTCTGATCTGTTTCTGCCGTGGCTAGCTACCACCCTACCGACAAATTCGTGTCCGGCACGATGGTGCGTAGAAACCAATTAGGAATATAGGTTTACCATACCCTAACATGTTAGCCTGTTACCATCTTAGATTGCACCATCACTTACCATCAGGTGAGATTGCTGTAATGGCTAACTCGACATGGTAGTGGATAAAAAAAACATACTGGAGCGCTGTTTGCCAGTAGGGTATTAACTAGCCTCGTGTAATCCATCTGATCAGACTCGAGACGAAAATTAAACCCAGGTAAGCGAAAAATAGGAAGTGGTCATGGATGGTGGATTGCACGCGACACGTCATGTTTCTTTATGTAATAATCATTTGATATGAAATGACTTCAACTTCCATAAAAATTGCTCAATTACCTTAGTACCATCTTGCTATACAAATTCCTTGGCGTAAAAACCAAAGCAAAACTTTCCTTATGAAAATAATCTATTTATAGACTATTTGGAACGTCGGTATAACATTTTATAAATTCTTTACATCGTTGAGCGCGGATGGTGATTATTAATATTTTATAACTTAAAACTTACGAGGCAAAATATCACAAAAAGAACTACCATGTATAGTGTGTTAGCGAACAAGTTTCTTCCCCACTAACAATAAAACAATTAATGTATTCAGTAGACTCCTCTCAATCCGTATAAGATGACTCCGATCATGAATTATTAATTGACGTAATTATGAATTATTCAGTTAACCGCTTATACTCATGGATTACACGCGATGAATGTTTCATGACGGCGTATACACTCGCAACATGAGCACTTGAGTTTTAATCTTCATGCAACTCAAAAACTTAAAAATATACAACTGACGCCCTTATCTCTATTGCTGTAATTGTGACGCTAAAACTGAGACGATTTTCTACAATTTGTAATTGAAATTTAAGTTTTAATAACAAAATTTAAATACAAAATACCATCTGTGTACATTATACAACAAAAATTCTTAAAAATCAAGCATCTTTAAAAAGTAGTTAGCATGCTCATACTACGAATCTCGAGGCCCAGGGTTGATTCCAGCGTCGGGCAAGAATTGTCAGATTTTGGAGCAAGTCAATTATTATGTTATTTTTTATGAATAAAAATGGATTTTAGCAATTTACTTTCATACTAGAAACATAGTACAGAACAGAAGTCCTTTGTGGAGTTGAGTATACGCTATTGTAATTTTTTTTTTTTTTCACTACAAGTTAGCCCTTGACTGCATCTCACCAGATGGTAAGTGGTGATGCGGTCTAAGATGGTAGCGAGCTAACCTGTTAGGGGTATGGTAAACTCATACTCCTAATTGGTTTCTACACGACATCGTGCCGGAACGCTAAATCGCTTGGCGACACGTCTTTGTCGGCAGGGTGGTAACCAGCCACGGCCGAAGCCTCCCACCAGACCAGACTCGAGCCGGGAATCGCAACAGCGCACGCGCTGCGCCACGGAGGTTGTCAAAATAATTCTGAAGCCTTTTTTGGATATCAATACCAAAGTTAGGCAATGCGTAAAAACCCATTTAGCCCACATAGATAAATTTCTTGAATTTCATCAATTGTTTAAAATTCTCAGCTCACATAAGGTTCTTACAATAATCTGTAATTCAAATGTGCTATTAAAGTAAGCTTACTAGAAATAAAACGTGCTAGATTTTTTTGTATTAAATAAAGAAATGCCTATGCTAAAACAGTTAAGACGTCAAGCAACTTGTTAGGTATTACGAGCTGTATAAGGAGCGAGATTTCCTCAGTTAATATTTGTCGAGGGCCGTAAGCCGTAACATTTTTTATATTAATTACCGGCGAGGTAATTAAACGCGCCGTAGCCAACAAAGCGGCTTGTAATGAGTTTTGTAAACAATCGGGTGGATATCAATCTTTTTTGTATTATGCTTCAGATCCTTAATTTCGCCGCCCGGGGTATAACAAGCGTATTATATTTTAATAGCCCTAACTCGCGAATTCGTACTCACTTTTTTCTTAAATTCTATCTTAAAATGTTTTTCTAGTATGAAAAGTATCCAATATAAGCTATGTATATGCAAAACCTGAAGCTGTGATTGGCTAGTGGTTAGGATGTCCGCCTCCTAATTAGAGGTCGGGGGTTCGATTCGAGTTATGTGCGTTTTTAAGCAATGAAAATATCACTTGCTTCAAAAGTAAAGGAAAACATCATGAGGAAACCTGCACGCCTGAGAGTTCTCCATAATGTTCTCAAAGGCGTGTGAAATCTGCCAATCCGCACATGGTCAGCGTGGTGGACTATGGCCAAACCCTTCTCATATTGATAGGAGACCCGTGCTCTGTAGTGAGCCGAGAATGAGTTGATCATGATGATGATGATGATGCAAAACTTATACAGTTTTAACTACTGAATGCCGTGCTTTCGGGATGAAAAGCTCCTAGATCTTCATTTATAACTTCGCTAATAAGGGTTTTGACAATTCATATTTTTGTATTTATTAAGAAATTAAGAAATTTATGTTTTGAATTCACTTTTCAGGGACGGTAGTTCGGTAATAAATTAAGACGGCTTCTATTTGTAACAAAAAACATATTTACTCAATACGAAACGGGAAACAAAATTACCGAGAATTGAAACATACGATAATAAATAGCAGGAAGCCAGTGCCCGACATTTACATCTACGAGTTAGTCCGGTGAAAAACGTTAACTTATAAGAGACGGATAAAAAACAAATGTCGCTGCAGACCTCACCTTGGCGTAACTTTTTAATTACGTCACATTAAAGCTTGCTCTGTAATTTCTAAGGGCTTTTTATACGACACGACACAGATATTGTTGCAGCACCACAACGTGCATGCTACCAACAAAGACGTACTGCTGAGAGATTTAGCGTTTCGGTACGATGTCGCGTGAAAACCAATCAGGAGCCTAATATGACCGATACACTCCTAACAGCTTAATCCACAACCATCTTAGACTGAGTCATCATTTATCACCCGGTGAGTTTACTCGGCCTCACAGGAGGTGTCCTTAGACACACGTTCCCTTAGTTTCTTCTAGGGCTCAAAATTTCTTCTGGCAGAGCTTCTCTCCGAAGCCAACAGCCCGGTTAACCTGTCGCAACTAATAGGGTTAGCATAGCTAATAGTCAGTCCAAAAAAAAATTAAAGGGCTAAAAAAAAAATTCTTTAACTTAAAGAATAATGTATGTCAAAATTGCCTAATTAGTTTTCAAAATACGTGTAAAAATAAAGCGCAACAAACACTATTCAATACAGAAATCAAGTTTTAATTAATTAAATAAAATAACATATTTATTTGGAATATATTTTTTTTTTTACACAACAAGTTAGCCCTTGACTGCTATCTCACCTGGTGGTAAGTGATGATGCCGTCTAGGATGGTAGCGGGCTGACCTGTTAGGACTATGGTAAACCCACGCCCCTAATTGGTTTCTACGCGACATCGTGCCGGAACGCTAAATCGCTTGGCGACACGTCTTTGTCGGTAGGGTGGTAACTAGCCACGGCCGTAGCCTCCCACCAGACCAGACTCGAGCCGGGAATTGAACCCAGGACCTCCAACTTTAAAATGCGACAGCGCGCGCGCTGCGCCACGGAGGTCGTCAATATGTTATTTTTTGCAAAAAAATCCTGCAATTTAATTAGAATTTTGTTTCCGTTTTAACACAATTTTCACTGAATACTTTCAAGCTTGGTAAATTTCGAGGTAATATTATGTCGTAAAATTTAAAAAGATCTAACACGAAGCTAAATATTTTATGTTAATAGAGTCTAGCTCACAGGCTCTACACTAGCGCAGGGAAAGGGGTTGCTTTTAAAAAATAAATTACATTTCGTGTAACGAATTCTTTTAAGGCTGTATTTTAATAATGATTTGCGCCTTCGCTCGCTCAAGATACAAACGTTTACTTTGCTATACAAAGTTTGAAAGACTTTCTAACGCATGGGGGGGGGGGGGGGGGGGTAACTTAGCGAGTGTTGGTTTTTTAACTTGTTAGGTTTAAGACAACTTTGTATAGATCTCCGTCTATACAATCCTAACTAATAATATAAATGCGAATGTGATTTAATTTTGTTTGGTTACACTAAAAGGATTTAAAAAATAATAATTTAAAAAGCCACTATTAGCGAGTAACAGTTTTATTGTTACCACGGGAATGGGAACATTGTATTTATATAGAACAGGTTGAATATTTCAAGTGTAAGGTTAATTATAAAAAAGACTTAGGGTCTTTGATGAAAACTAAAATTGGCTATTTGAAAAATCACAATATTTCTAGCCAGGAACCGATTGATTTTGCATCATTACACCGCTCGATATTTCACTAATAATCTATAAACTATTAGAAATATTGACATTCAAGCTTAAGGACAACAACAGCTCATGTTTAAAAAAATATATTTTTATATATTATTCTTATTCTACCTATTTTTAAAATGATAACTAATTAATTGTTTAAAATGGGTAGGTGATAACAAAAAGGATACCCGGCTAGGTATTCTTTCTGCTTTCAACATTCCAGATTGTCTATTAAAGCTTATATTATAAGAGCAACCTAATTGGTGCAATAATTATTCACACTTAAACATTTCTATCTTTTACGTAATATGTGCTATGGGACTGTTATTTGTTTTGTTTCTTCTTTACTATATAGATGAATAAGTCAATTATAACTAACAAAATTATGGACAATTACGAAATAAAATATTAGTAGTATATTAATTATATAACTAATAGTAAATCCTCATGGATACCTCTGCGCCACGGAGAAGCACAGAGGTTATGTCAGACTCCTAGTGACTAAAACCCCCACGTGTTCCTACTCACCGCTGTATGGCGGAGAAACGGGAACGCTTTCGCATACAACCGCGACTCCACCAGCGGTAGTCCGCCGCAGCAGACACTCCTCGGGCACGGCACAACGTGCCCAGTCGGGTCATTAGCCATCGGCTAACAATGTCGCACAAAGGAAATTGTTAACCGATATTACCAGGGTGCACCGGATCGAATGCTGCTCTTCCCCCCGGACGAATCAAGAGGGACCCACAGCACTCGGGCACACGTGGAGGTTACCCGACCTGGCACCCCGGTATCATTGACAAGCTTACGTTCAATATAAACTTTGAACTTATTGAGACACAACTTCGAGATGTCACCCGGTAGTTAATTGTAAAATTTGATGCAATTTCCGCTATCGACACTGTTCCTACTTAATATTAATGACATGACTGCAAAATATCAGCCGGGAAGCTGTTATGCAGAACAGCTCGATCGAAGTAATCGCCTTCAGCTTATTGATGTCCCGCTGCTCTCACAGGAGAAACTGCCGTTTCAGTGGTTGTCATATTCAAATATAATTTATGAGGATCTGCGTTCGATATTCGGGTCGGGCCATTTATTAGGTATTGGATTTATTCAGTTAAAACTCTCATAAGAAATTTGGCAATACCAACGGCCCTGTTAAATAATTTTTGACGACCTCCGTGGCGCAGTGTGCGCGCTGTTGCATTATAAAGTGGGAGGTTTTGGGTTCGATTCCCGGCTCGAGGCTGGACTGGTGAGAGGCTTCGGCCGTGGCTTGTTATCACCCTACTGACAAAGATGTCGCCAAGCTATAAAGCGTTCCGGCACGATGTCGCGTAGAAACCAATTAGGAGAGTGGGTTCCCATACCCCTTAGAGGTTAGCCCGCTGCCATCTTAAACTGCGTCATCACTTGTCATCAGGTGAGATAGCCATCAAGGGCTAACTTGTAGCGTAAAAAAAGATGAATAAATAATTGTCAATGGTAACAAATGAAGGCCCGGTTTTAAAAAATATATGTATATTTTGGCAAACGATTACAGTTTCCCAGGAACAACTGTACTTATGCGTTTAACTAATCCTCCTAATCATACCGGAAAGCTCAATTCCTTCAGCAGTATATCTTTTCAAACAGGGTATAACCCTGTTTGAAAAGATATACTGAATGAACTGCGGCCAAATCTTGCCACCAGACTCAAACGGGAAATCGAACCAAAGACCTCTCACTTTATACTAAGATTAATTGTATGCACTGCGCCGCGGAGGTCGTCAACCATGGTCATTAACATAATAATCAGCCCCTGATTAAATACCGTGTATGCAAGCACGAAGAACGGAATTTCCATCGGTCTGTCAATACGCGCATCGATCCTGCAGCGCGCTCGGTGCGGGCAAATTGCTCCAGCGGCCATTTGATGGCAATTTGCCGTTATTACAGCCATGTCTTGTGTCACAGTCAATTTAATACGAGCGGCGAGGACACGCGGCGCGAGGCAGCGGTTCAGGAATCTATCCAGACTGTGAAACTTGACCCATCCCGACGGCATGACTGACTGACTGACAACTGACTGACAGCAAAGTTTTAGTAATATAACCCTATAACAAGACTTTTTTAATCCACAATTATTACACAGATATCTATTGTTATCACTTCCACTGCTGGACACAGGTACACTACAAGTTAGCCCTTAACGGCAATCTCACCTGATGGTAAGTGATGCAGTCTAAGATGGTAGCGGGCTAACCTGTTAGGGGTATGGTAAATCCACACTCCTAATTGGTTTCTACACGACATCGTGCCGGAACGCTAAATCGCTTGGCGACACGTCTTTGTGGGTAAGGTGGTAATTAGCCACGGCTGAGGCCTCCCACTAGACCATACTCGAGCCGGGAATCGAACCCAGGACCTCCAACTTTACAATGCGACAATACTCCACTGTCAGGCCATCTGTCTGTCAACAGTATTTCAAGTCTAATGAACAATAGCAAAGCTCTCAATCTTCACAGAGTTTGTACTTCTATGACTGCTATTCAACAAATAATGGAATAAAATAAACTTGATAATTAAATACCGACCCATATAAGAAACTTGCTTATTTATATGTTTTTATTCCATCGCAATTATGTCAGCATTATGTAATCGTTCATATATTACCTTCGTGTATGATTCTAACTCATACGTATAGTTTTCTTAATAGCTGGGGAATAACCTGACATAATACCTGAACTCATGGAGGGACAAAAAACCAGTGTTCCAAGTACTTACACAGCTACCTTTACCTCAAACTGCAGAATCCAAGCACATGAAAAATGTAGGAGAGTGATCGGCTAAAACACCGACTCCAACCGCGAGCTAATTCCGGGAAGGAAAAAAAACAGGATGCTTACCAGTTTTTGGAACGAAGTTCCTTATCGCGCGTTGTGAAAGGAGGCTAGACGGAAAAAATTCTTACGAAAAGGTGTCACGACACTTTTTGTTATTGTAAGCTGTGCGGCGTCGCATGTTTCTCTGTCTGTCTCTCTCTCTCTTATAGAAAGCAAGCCAGATATTTTCATTTCTATTTCGCATTGAACAGTGTGGTGTCGCGACGATTATTTTTGTTGAGTGTATACAGGTTTTTTGTAAATAATAAAAAATAATAATAATATTGAATCCTGACAGTGTTTCTGCACAAGTTCCGGATATTGCTGATGGAGTACAAAATTGAGCCTACTGATTAAGTTTATATAACATTATATTTGTTAATAATAAAAAAAAAAATTATAACTTAAATAAAATAAATTTTTATTACAATTCCTTAACTAATTAATCGAAAGGAACTTCGTTCCATCCGGGTGTCCCTTGACACCTCTCAAGTTTTTATTGTTTAAAATCGGGTACTGTAGCCGATACATCTAAGAGATGCTTGAGTCAGTAATATCGATTACTACTAGAGAACCAGCGAATGTTAGAGTCAAACCGCTCCCGCCTATGACGAAGCACGTCTTATATTACCGAACATAACATTGAGTAACTGTTATCGCTGTTTTCATATATCCCGCCGCTAGTTTCGGAACTGTTCCATTTAATATGTCCTCGAATAAAAATGAAATTTAATGTTTTGACAGCCCTCGTGATTTGTACGACTTTGTCGATTGTTTTATACTACGGATTGCATTGAATTCGCTTCGCAATATTTGTATAGTGGATACGTGGATTTGTACACAATATCTATCTAATTTTATTATACGAATAAGATTTTTTTTTGCTCTTCATTTTATTTGTTTGTTAGCATTAGGTTTTTCAGTAAGATTACTTTGAAATTCGCCGTATGAAAATCGATTCAACCAAAATGTACAATGTCATTTAGAAAACGAAATGACTCTTTTTTTCCATCATATTATATATTTCATAGTTGTTATGAAGGTTGCAAGCTTGCACAGATCACGGGATTCTGGGGAAAAATCTCAAAACCGTGTCCTTGGAAGGCCGTCGAAGTAATACACAATTTTCAAATCAATCGGAACTGCAAGACCTTTTTATCAAGTATTTAATGAGCCGATGATCTTCAAATACCTGTACAGAGCTTCACAAACTTTGATCACGTTAGTTTTCAAACAGGAAATCGGCATCATAATAATTAATCATAAATATTAGACATAACAATCGATACATGCATTTTCTTTTATATCCCCTCTTTAATATCGGGAACAACTTGTTCCAGCTTCTCAGGAGCATCCTCAAAAGCGCATCCAACTAGGAACTCAATTCGAGTGTTGCGTTACACCTGCTCGGTGTAAATAAACTTCCGGGCAAACTTACCCCGGGAGGCACGTACCGGAAACGAACATAGCTATATAAACAACTGTGGTACAAGTTGACTGCTTGAATGCCTAACTTCTACAATTTATCCTGCGATAAGTCGGCAAGTTTCATTATTATCAGTTAAACGGTCTTACTGTATCACAATGTCACATAACCTTAAAACATTTGCTAAATTCGAGTTTTTGTGATGCAAGTTGGCCAAGATATCAAATATATCTATCAATTCAAGCTTATCAGACGATGGCAAAACAAGCGATCTTTATTTTTAAAATAACATTCTATATTTCTTTAAATATTCTAGGACATTTGTATTATTATGACTTTTTAAGATTAGAGCAGAAGGAGCTCTAACCCTCAAATGATTATTACTAGATGGAACTAATAGACGGCTAATTCAGCTCCGAAAAGAAAGTTAGATACCAAAGAATAAAATATTATTTTAGGTATAATAAACAAATTTTTATACCTAAAACCAAAAATATGTGTGGTAAAAGACATTATAAATATATGTTACCCAAAATTCTTCAGAATCTTCCGACCTCCTTACAGTTCTGAAGTTGGAAAGCATATATTTATAAAAAAATGTAAAAACCATTTTCAATCTCATATTTAATTTTTAATTATTCATAGTTTTAAGTTAGCATATTATTAAGGCGAACTCCCCAGAAACGTATATTTTCGGACGGTTAGATTTACAATTAAAATGTGTTTGTATTAAAATATTTTGAACAATAAATAATAAAAAAGAAAAACTATAATAAAATTGCTCACAGCAACGAGTGTACTGTCCGTGTCTAAATTTCCTTTATGAATTTCAGTTTCGCTTTTAAATTAGAACTTTGCATAGTTCCATGTGCTATTCAAAAATCACCAAAACTATCTAGTTATTTTTCTTCTTTTTTTTTAGGTGATTTATTTGATAGTAAGTAAGTCAGTTGGTGCTAATGCCCAAAGCGATGCCCAGACATAGAAATAAATTAAGAATCGTTAATATCTGCCGCTACCTCTACCGCTCATGTTTCTTACCACTCGCACAACATACCGGATTACCAGGAACACTCGGCTTCTCGCATCCACTATTTATACATAAACAAAGTGATCGTTGAATTTCATTTGGTTTTACGCTAGGAAGAGCATCTCATTCTTATCTTAGCTACATTCGGGAAGGTGGTCTTCTATTTTTACTGCCGGCTGCACTATGGAGGTAATGTGAGCATCAGTGTAAAGTAGTTGCCTCAAGCAAGGCGCTACGATACGAACGATAGGATTTTTGTTTACATTTTTAGTTTAACAGTTTACATGTCATAAGTGTTCACTAGTGTTTTTTTAACCTCTTCTGTTGTCGCGATTCTAAGAAGCTATCATCATCATCATGATCAACCCATTCTCGGCTCACTACAGAGCGCGGGTCTACTCTCAATATGAGAAGGGTTTGGCCATAGTCCACCAAGCTGGCCATGTGCGGATTGGCAGACTTCACACGCCTTTGAGAACATTATAGAGAACTCTCAGGCGTGCAGGTTTCCTCACGATGTTTTCCTTCACCGTTGAAGCAAATGATATTTTAATTGTTTAAAACGCACATAACTCAGAAAAGTTAAAGATGCGTGCCCGGATTCGAACCGCCGACCTCTGATTAGGAGGCTGACGCCCTAACCACTAGGCTATCAGAAGAAGCTATATATATACATTATAGACTATAAAGAGAACAAAACTTGACTATAATATTATTATTACTGTATTAAGTTGGTTGTCACCATGTCGTGCCGCCACGCTATTGGACCCCGCCAAAACGGTGGCAAGTGATTGGCCCACTTCAAGTAGCAATAATGGACGCCACGAGGACAGTGCTATAAGTTTAAAGATATTTCTGGAGGAAAGGTGGATCGTAAAAAGGAGTCATACGTAGTAAGGTTGCTTTATAATTGTGATTGATTATTTCATACGGATAATTTTGTCATTGTATAATATACTAACTGCTATATAACAGTCTAAGTTCTGCTGCATACACGGTTAAAAAGATACGCCATATGACAAATATAGAAACAGCTAGGCTTGTATTGTATTTTATTATGGGGTAATGCTACCGATATTGATACTATATTCGTGCTGCAGAAGAGGGCTGTTCGTGCAATTTATAATATGGCTCCAAGAGAGTCATTAAGGAAAAAATTTAAGGAAGTCAAAATAATGACTTTGCATGGCCAATACATATTTGAAAATTTAATTTATGTCCATAGAAATATAACAAAATTCAATAAAAAATGCGATTGCAACAATCTTAACATCAGAAGTAAAAATAAACTTGTGTTGCACGCTACTAGACTACAAAAACTAGAAATTCATTTAAAGGTAATTGTATACAATTTTATAACAAATTGCTAAATTAAATTTCTGGGATGTCTCTCAATAAGTTCAAAGTTTATATAAAACGTAAGCTTGTAGAAAAGTCCTACTATAGTGTAAAGGATTACATAAATGATAAACAAGCATGGGTGTGAAATATTGCTGTAATAAGATAGCTCTTAATATAATTTTACGTGGCATGTGAGATGGTGATAACAAAAATAAAATTTACCTGGCTAAGTTTGTTGGAACCTTCTTCTTAGACCGGGGCGCGTTTGGAACCCTCATAGCTTTAGTTTTAAGTCTACGAATCTAGTTATCACCATCAAATCACGACTATGTAATTATAAGCGTCAAAAGCGCCTTTTAAAGGACTATTTTAATAAAGATTATTTTGAATTTGAATTTGAATTATAGTTTTTACAGTTCTGTTTTAGACATTTGTTAAAAAAAACATTTTATATCACTAATTTATGCCACGAGAGCCACAGTTTTTTCTTTGATTAGAGTATGTCTATGTGAGATTTCATACTATTGTAAAACTTTACTAAATTATATAACCACTGACTTTATAATATTTACTTTATTGCCTTTGAAACTCCAATATCAATAGCCACCTGGCTTCGTAGGTCGACGTAGACTGCCAGTCCGTTCTGGCCGATTAAAAATGTTGAGTCAAGAAGTACTCTTATTGACTATTATATGCAATTTCGTCAGAACTACCGGAAGTCAACATTGAGCTACGGATATTTTAACAATTTAAAAATCTTAGAATTATCTAGTTTAGTTTACTTAAAACTTATATAAAATAAAGTAAACATGTCTTGACACTATTTTCTAATTTAATGAAACCGATTGATAAATCTTAAATTTATCAATCACTTTTAGTAACACTAAGCCAATCACATCTAGAAAATATGCAATAATTGACGTTTACATTTTTAAGAAGCTAACAATTCGTCCATCCTGATAAGGTTCGCGTCCCCGCGAATATAACAAATTTAGGAAATAATTTAATACAAGGCAATAATCACAAAATATTTAAGATAACAATAACTGCACTTGCTACAAATACTAGTATAGATTATTATAATCATATAACAGAAATAACACAAATATCTATAAAACATTATACTTTATAGTTAATATGCGTGCAGTTATGATGGCTCACTCTGTACTTCAAATGTTCCGCTCATAGCGGCTTATTTTGGAATTAACATACACGCTCATAGCAGTGTAGGTTTACAATTTGTGCACTTTGCACTTCAGCTAATCATTCGCATACACGCTCATAGCAGTGTAGGTTTACAACTTGTGCACTTTGCACTTCAGGTAGTCATTTGCATACACGCTCATAGCAGTGTAGGTTTACAATTTGTGCACTTTGCACTTCAGCTAATCATTCGCATACACGCTCATAGCAGTGTAGGTTTACAACTTGTGCACTTTGCACTTCAGGTAGTCATTTGCATACACGCTCATAGCAGTGTAGGTTTACAATTTGTGCACTTTGCACTTCAGGTAATCATTTGCATACACGCTCATAGCAGTGTAGGTTTACAACTTGTGCACTTTGCACTTCAGGTAGTCATTTACATACACGCTCATAGCAGTGTAAGTTTACAATTTGTGCACTTTGCACTTCAGGTAGTCATTTACATACACGCTCATAGCAGTGTAAGTTTACAATTTGTGCACTTTGCACTTCAGGTAGTCATTTACATACACGCTCATAGCAGTGTAGGTTTACATCTCTCGAGTTGCACGTAGCTGTAAAAAAAGGTATTACGACTGACCTGCTTTGACTTCTTGCCTGCGACTCAACCCTTTGAGATGTACTGCGCTGCTCATCGCAGGATCCGCTGCGCCTCGTGCCGCCAGCACGAGCGCAGGATCCGCTGCGCCTCGTGCCGCCAGCACGAGCGCAGGATCCGCTGCGCCTCGTGCCGCCAGCACGAGCGCAGGATCCGCTGCGCCTCGTGCCACCAGCACGAGCGCAGGATCCGCTGCGCCTCGTGCCGCCAGCACGAGCGCAGGATCCGCTGCGCCTCGTGCCACCAGCACGAGCGCAGGATCCGCTGCGCCTCGTGCCGCCAGCACGAGCGCAGGATCCGCTGCGCCTCGTGCCGCCAGCACGAGCGCAGGATCCGCTGCGCCTCGTGCCACCAGCACGAGCGCAGGATCCGCTGCGCCTCGTGCCGCCAGCACGAGCGCAGGATCCGCTGCGCCTCGTGCCACCAGCACGAGCGCAGGATCCGCTGCGCCTCGTGCCGCCAGCACGAGCGCAGGATCCGCTGCGCCTCGTGCCGCCAGCACGAGCGCAGGATCCGCTGCGCCTCGTGCCGCCAGCACGAGCGCAGGATCCGCTGCGCCTCGTGCCACCAGCACGAGCGCAGGATCCGCTGCGCCTCGTGCCGCCAGCACGAGCGCAGGATCCGCTGCGCCTCGTGCCGCCAGCACGAGCGCAGGATCCGCTGCGCCTCGTGCCACCAGCACGAGCGCAGGATCCGCTGCGCCTCGTGCCGCCAGCACGAGCGCAGGATCCGCTGCGCCTCGTGCCGCCAGCACGAGCGCAGGATCCGCTGCGCCTCAAGCTGCGAGCACGAGCGCAGGATCCGCTGCGCCTCGTGCCGCCAGCACGAGCGCAGGATCCGCTGCGCCTCGTGCCGCCAGCACAAGCGCAGGATCCGCTGCGCCTCAAGCTGCGAGCACGAGCGCAGGATCCGCTGCGCCTCGTGCCGCCAGCACAAGCGCAGGATCCACTGCGCCTCGAGCTACGAGCACGAGCGCAGGATCCGCTGCGCCTCGTGCCGCCAGCACGAGCGCAGGATCCGCTGCGCCTCGTGCCGCCAGCATAAGCGCAGGATCCACTGCGCCTCGAGCCACGAGCACGAGCGCAGGATCCGCTGCGCCTCGTGCCGCCAGCACAAGCGCAGGATCCGCTGCGCCTCAAGCTGCGAGCACGAGCGCAGGATCCGCTGCGCCTCAAGCTGCGAGCACGAGCGCAGGATCCGCTGCGCCTCGTGCCGCCAGCACAAGCGCAGGATCCACTGCGCCTCGAGCTACGAGCACGAGCGCAGGATCCGCTGCGCCTCGTGCCACCAGCACGAGCGCAGGATCCGCTGCGCCTCGTGCCGCCAGCATAAGCGCAGGATCCACTGCGCCTCGAGCCACGAGCACGAGCGCAGGATCCGCTGCGCCTCGTGCCGCCAGCACAAGCGCAGGATCCGCTGCGCCTCAAGCTGCGAGCACGAGCGCAGGATCCGCTGCGCCTCAAGCTGCGAGCACGAGCGCAGGATCCACTGCGCCTCAAGCTGCGAGCACGAGCGCAGGATCCGCTGCGCCTCGTGCCGCCAGCATAAGCGCAGGATCCGCTGCGCCTCGTGCCGCCAGCACAAGCGCAGGATCCGCTGCGCCTTGTGCCGCCAGCACGAGCGCAGGATCCGCTGCGCCTCGTGCCGCCAGCACAAGCGCAGGATCCGCTGCGCCTCAAGCTGCGAGCACGAGTGCAGGATCCGCTGCGCCTCGTGACGCCAGCATAAGCGCAGGATCCACTGCGCCTCAAGCTGCGAGCACGAGCGCAGGATCCACTGCGCCTCAAGCTGCGAGCACGAGCGCAGGATCCGCTGCGCCTCAAGCTGCGAGCACGAGCGCAGGATCCACTGCGCCTCAAGCTGCGAGCACGAGCGCAGGATCCGCTGCGCCTCGTGACGCCAGCATAAGCGCAGGATCCACTGCGCCTCAAGCTGCGAGCACGAGCGCAGGATCCGCTGCGCCTCAAGCTGCGCGCACGAGCGCAGGATCCGCTGCGCCTCAAGCTGCGAGCACGAGCGCAGGATCCGCTGCGCCTCGTGACGCCAGCATAAGCGCAGGATCCACTGCGCCTCAAGCTGCGAACACGAGCGCAGGATCCGCTGCGCCTCAAGCTGCGCGCACGAGCGCAGGATCCGCTGCGCCTCAAGCTGCGAGCACGAGCGCAGGATCCGCTGCGCCTCGTGACGCCAGCATAAGCGCAGGATCCACTGCGCCTCAAGCTGCGAGCACGAGCGCAGGATCCGCTGCGCCTCAAGCTGCGAGCACGAGCGCAGGATCCGCTGCGCCTCGTGCTGCGAGCACGAGCGCAGGATCCGCTGCGCCTCAAGCTGCGAGCACGAGCGCAGGATCCGCTGCGCCTCAAGCTGCGAGCACGAGCGCAGGATCCGCTGCGCCTCGTGACGCCAGCATAAGCGCAGGATCCACTGCGCCTCAAGCTGCGAACACGAGCGCAGGATCCGCTGCGCCTCAAGCTGCGCGCACGAGCGCAGGATCCGCTGCGCCTCAAGCTGCGAGCACGAGCGCAGGATCCGCTGCGCCTCAAGCTGCGCGCACGAGCGCAGGATCCGCTGCGCCTCGTGACGCCAGCATAAGCGCAGGATCCACTGCGCCTCGAGCCACGAGCACGAGCGCAGGATCCGCTGCGCCTCAAGCTGCGAGCACGAGCGCAGGATCCGCTGCGCCTCGTGACGCCAGCATAAGCGCAGGATAGGCTGCGCCTCGAGCTGCGAGCACGAGCGCAGGATCCGCTGCGCCTCGAGCTGCGAGCACAAGCGCAGAATCCGCTGCGCCTCAAGCTGCGAGCACGAGCGCAGGATAGGCTGCGCCTCGAGCCGCCAGCACGAGATGGTGGCTCCTCTGTGCCTCTCCGTCTACTTTCGGACAGGTCACTAGGCATCTTCACACGATTGTACAGTGCATAAAATGTACAATGATCTAAAATATGCAAAACAACGAGTATCTTCTTCATACAACGTAAACTATTAATTAAAACATTGAACTAAAAGTAGGTAGGTACATAAAAATTGTGCATATAAAATACCAAAAAGAACATCTCGACAAACAAGTATTTTATTAAAATATTACCAACACGTAGCTTAAAATTACGATTTATCCCAACTTTTCTTTGTATCCACTAAATTGCAACTTGAAAAACCAGTTATAATTTTTTACCGTAGTTACATAAAAAGAAATTAAAACTTTTTATCACACTGAACAATTAAATTAATTTTGAACATACCGTCTTGTGGGCATATGTTTACACCAAGGCGGTAACACCTTACCAGAACTCCTTAGTGTTATCCCTGCTTCTGAATTTGTAAAACTTTACTAAATTATATAACCACTGACTTTATAATATTTACTTTATTGCCTTTGAAACTCCAATATCAATAGCCACCTGGCTTCGTAGGTCGACGTAGACTGCCAGTCCGTTCTGGCCGATTAAAAATGTTGAGTCAAGAAGTACTCTTATTGACTATTATATGCAATTTCGTCAGAACTACCGGAAGTCAACATTGAGCTACGGATATTTTAACAATTTAAAAATCTTAGAATTATCTAGTTTAGTTTACTTAAAACTTATATAAAATAAAGTAAACATGTCTTGACACTATTTTCTAATTTAATGAAACCGATTGATAAATCTTAAATTTATCAATCACTTTTAGTAACACTAAGCCAATCACATCTAGAAAATATGCAATAATTGACGTTTACATTTTTAAGAAGCTAACACTATAATTTAAATTAAATTTATTAATTATATTTATTTCAAATTTAATTCAGATCCCGTAAGCCATTCTGACAAAAATCCATCTATCTATAAATCTATAGAAAACAATACAATAAGATAACATGAACTTAAATTTCATTAATTCTACGACAGAAATATCACAAAAATAAAAGCAGCAGGAAATAAAATTAATAAAAATAGCATTAAAACGAAATCTTCAAATGATTAACAAATTAAAAACAAATAAATTAAAATATAGTTCCTACTGTAAATGTTAACTTATAATAAATATGGTGAACGAACTTTATCACGTTAGAATGATCTTGTTGGCGATTAATCAGGGTCTGACCTTCATGGTCATGGTTAAAGTTATTGCAGATAGAATGTTGTAATGAAGGCACTTCTCAATTTTCGGAGTTAATTAAGTTTATAATTAATTAATGTATGCAGTTTTAGATTAAATTTCTCTTGCTTTAACCGCGAAGGAAAATTTCACGAGCAACCTGTATCTACGCCCGATATGCTCTGCAAGGCTCTGAAAAAGAAGCTCGTGAAAGTCCCCCAACACGCACTTGATCAGCATGGTGAATCACGGTCACCGCCCTTCTCATGCTGAGAAGAGACCCGTGCTCTGTTGTGAGACAGTAATGGGTTTATAATGATGTTGATATTGAAGTTACAAAAGTGAAAATAATTGGCACAGAAATTGCAAATTTTAAATTAAAATCTCGCCGTCAAAAACAGTAATATTTCACTGTTAATACGATTTCGCCAACTCGGAGTTCAGAATTTGCAATTTTAAAAAATACAACCGAACTTCGTCACAGATGTGTCTCCAGTTGAAATATGGCCGCTCTGTCCCATAGTTTTATATTACATTCCGAGTAATTCCACCAGGGGTGCTTCGTTTGCGTTTCTGTAAAGTTGGCGAAAAAGGGCCCGAATATTTCCTTTGTCACTTTGGAATCTAAAACGAGAAACTGAGGGTTTCTACTCTTTTGATGCGGATTCGTGTACTCTTTGGCTAAAGACTGGTTTGGCACTCAAGTCCATACACGAGTATGGATTCCGAAACGTCCAGTTTTATAGATAATAGTGAAATACACACGAGCGGATTTCATCAAAAAATTGACACAGGAAAGTTTTCGTAGACCTAGACCTAATCTGTGGTTTCGATCAGGCCAAGTGCAAGCCTTGATCGTATAAAAATCTATATTGTTCGATACTGCAATATTCTTTTCAAACTACATCTTACTTAGCATTGTCCGCTAATAATTTCGTCTGCTTGAATCAATTTTACATATTTCTAGGATAGAAAGAATACTGTACATATTTTCCGCCAAACTTTACTGAAATCTCATCTGTAGTTTAGGCGTGAATTAGTTACAGATCGACAAGTTGCTTTAGAATATATAGGTATTGAGTATGGACACAAGTATAAATATGTATATTCCGTAAGTAAGTGAACAATTTGAGAAGGAGTATTCAGATGAACTTGGTTTTGCCCGCGATTTTACTTACGTTAGGTTCGTCGTGTTTCTAATTCCAAAATTGACAATATATCATACAAATTTCAAACCGCTATTTTGCCTTCTTCATCATGATCAACCCATTACCGGCTCACTACAGAGCACGGGTATTATCTCAATATGAGAAGGGTTTGGCCATAGTCCACCACGTCGGCCATGTGCAGTTAAAATTTGTTCACGAAATTTCAGCCTTTTCCCTCAAGTGGTCCGGGGGACGCATTGATAGATCAGTCAATAATTCGTTCGAAAGGTTTTCCTTTTAATGGTAATATATAAGATAGTTGAGTTTGGATAGTTTTCATACATTATGCATAACATGTCATATTATACATGATTAAGTATTTTAAATATTGCTTTTTACTGAAATTGCTTTTGACGATATATATAATCATCATCATCATCATGAACAACCCATTACCGGCTCACTACAGAGCACGGGTCTCCTCTCAATATGAGAAGGGCTTGGACATAGTCCACCACGCTGGCCATGTGCGGATTGGCAGACTTCACACGCCTTTGAGAACATTATGGAGAACTCTGAGGCGTGCAGGTTTCCTCACGATGTTTTCCTTCACCGTTGAAGCAAGTGATATTTAATTTTTTTTTTTTTTAAACGCACATAACTCCGAAAAGTTAGAGGTACGTGCCCGGATTCGAACCGCCGACCACTGATTAGGAGGCTGACGCCCTAACCACTAGGCTATCGCCGCGATATATATAATACTCTAAACTAAAGTGGTTCAGTGGTTTAAGTTAATAATTTTGATCTTGACTTTTCAATCGTTATTACGAATTTCATTTTCATTACGAATATTGAAAATATTGTGAAACCTGTGTACAATTTAATAAAGAGGAGTTTAACCCGATAGACACAACAGCTTTTCTAGGAATAAGGTTTTGTATCACATTTTTTTTCAGCAGGGGTACTGGAGTCTAAGAGGAATATTGAGAAATAAATTTCAAGACTGAGAAAGTATGACTGTCTCTGGCCAATACTTATTTAAGAATGTTATGTATGTTTATACAAATATATATTTTTTTTAATGGCTTAGTTCAGGGTTTGCAAAAATTCCAGTGGAATTAGCAACGTTTGGTAATTGAAGATTATGCCATGTCTCATTCCTTTCCGCTCCCTTTCCCAACATATGAATCTAATTTCAATTATAGCAATTTATGTGCGCAAACTATAGTTATTGTTGTAGCTCATCGACGTGAAATTTGTTGTCTTCACAAATCCCGAGGGTACCATTGATCTCCCCGAGATAAAAATACTCAGTGTATTAATCCAATCCAATCGAAATAGTTCTGAAGTTTCGGCGTGAAGAAGTAACAGGCACACACACACACACACGCACTCACACATACAAATTTGAGTCTTTATAATATTAGTGCTACAAGATTGTAAACATTTGTACATTACAAACAAAAAAAGAACTGCGCTGCTATTATTAATAAGTTGCCCAAAATTAGTAATCTATTCAAAAGGTAATTTTATGTTATTATTTTTCACAAATTGTTAGATCATCCTGGAGTTGGACCTTGAAGCTCACAAAAAAGTCCTTTAATAGTATATAAGGGATTACGTAAATAAATAAAAAATCTTGGGCATGAATTATTGCTATACTTAAATAGCTAGGTGAATAAGTGTGTCGATAATAACAAAAAATATATACACCTGGTCATGATTTATTGTGATCTAGATAAGGGCGCGTTTGGAACCCTCGTAGTTTCAGTTTTAAGTTTACGAATGTAGTTATCACCATCAACTCACTACTATACTACTTGACGACCTCCGTGGCGCAGCGCGTGCGCTGTTGTATTTTAAAGTTGGAGGTCCTGGGTTCGATTCTGGTCTGGTGGGAGGCTTCGGCCGTGGCTAGTTACCACCCTACCGACAAAGGCGTGTCGCCAAGCGATTTAGCGTTCCGGCACGATGTCGCGTAGAAACTAATTAGGAGTATGGCTTTACCATACCCCCGGGTACAGGGTAACAGGTTAGCTCGCTACCATCTTAGACTGCATCATCACTTACCATCAGGTGAGATTGCCGTCAAGGGATAGCTTGTAGTGGATAAAAAAAAAACTATGTTATTGACGCATCAAAAATGCCTTTTAAAAGATTATTTGAATAGAAAAATGGTTGATTTAATGATTGATTTAACATGAGTGAGCATTTCATACGTGCCTGTGATGAAATGAATGAAGAATATTTGATTGGATGTTATATTTTTCTGCTGAGCTGAAAGTAAAATCAAAATGGCGTGTAGTTGGAGTGAATATGGCGGGGCTACAGAGCGGATTACTGCTAATGCCCGCTATCCGCTTAACACTGTTAACCAGACTGCGGCCCAAACTATCTCTGGGTAATTACACGACTCCCGGAACTTCCTCGAATACCGTATGTCCCTTCGTGACCTGTCTGTTTGACAGTTTTTGTTTCTATATTGTTTAAACCTAATGGATGTTGATACCATGTTTTTCATTATGAAAGATGAAAACATATGATAAATCAAACTTTTCTTTTAATACACCACAAGTTAGCCTTTGACGGAATTTCACCTGATGGTAAGTGACAATGCGGTCTAAGATGGTAGCAGGCTTACCTATGAGGGATATGGTAAACCCATACTCCTAATTGATTTCTACATGACATTGTGCTAGAACGCTAAATTGCTTGGCGACACGCTTTTGTCTGTAGGGTGGTTACTAGACACGGCCGAAGACCACCACCACCCACCAGCCACCAGACCAGAGTCGAGCCGGGAATCGAACCCAGGGCCTCCAAGTTTAAAATTGAAAACAAAAGCTAAGCTACAGGAGGTACCTCAAACTTTAAATGTTACCCCGGCGCTTCCACTGCAGTGCTGAAAGCATTTACGGTATATCTTTTTAAGGATCCAGCGAAGATCTAAGCAGATAGACAGCTGTCCAACAAAGGCAAGTAAGTTGTGCATCGATATTTGCTATCCAATTATATACATAACTAGCTGTTGCCCGCGACTTCGTCTGCGTAGAATTGCTGATTTTACTTGAGATTGAGGTTACCCGTGCGGCCAATGCCCTGCTTGAGAAAGTAAAATCAGCAATTTAACATTTGCCTGTAGCTTACTTTCTGAAGCAGGGCATTGGCCGCACGGGTAACCTCAATCTCACTGGAAATCAGCAATTCTACGCAGACGAAGTCGCGGGCAACAGCTAGTATACATATAAAATTTTAGCTAAGCCGAGTTAATTCCAATTCAATTGGACCTTGGCTAGCATACTCGTTTGTTTGTACTCCTCGTGGTGAGAGCCTGCCCTTTAGTGGCTGTAATTAGTGATGTGAGTACCTACGTGGAGGTAAAATGCGCTATATACCAAAGGAACTTGATAGCTTAGGTAAGTAACGACCCAGTATTATTTCTGTGCGCGTGCTCCGCTAAAGCTGCAATCACGAAATATTAACTATAAAGAAGTGTAAGAACTCCATTTAGTAGACGCATTCGCCGCGTGGTTTGAAATATTCCTGTCGTTTGTCACTGTCCCGCCCCCCCACCTCCCCCCCACGCACCCCCACTTTTAGGAAGTTTTCCCAATCGGGGATAGTTAATTGGAAATCGCTTGAGTTATCGACAAATTTTACGCGCTTAAAATTTTTTACAGCGTCAATATCAAACTCGGTTAACGAATTTTGATTGGATATTAAACTATTACTGATGAGTGTGTATGTAGAGAATATTAACTACTGTCGCAAATAGAAGGGTGTATACTTTTGGCCATTTTGTTTGTGAAATTGTCTGTGTGTCGGTGTACACCAAAATCAAAATTGCGTTTATTCAGCCTTTAAAAGAAAAAAGTACATCTCATCTAAAAACGTATGTGCCTCAGCTTGATGCTGCGTCAAAATGGACTGCAGCGCTGACTTTCAGGCATAACCCATGCCGATATCACGGAGTAACTGGAAAGCGCTCCTTTAGTGTGTGAGGGTGTGTGCGCGTGTGCGTGAGTACGTGTTTGGTTGATTTTCTTTTTTTTTTAGGCTAAATATATATTTTTTCCATCCTATACATAATTGTAAGTAATCACACATCTGGACATCTGCTCAAATGAAAGGATCTTCCAAAATTTTATATTCAAAAGGAGTGTTTAATCACGATGGTTCTTATGTACCTGTGTTTGTTTAATTAATATTCTAGCTGCAGTGAGAATGTACGATGAATTCTCTATAATCCGCATCCGGACAACTATGTATTATATTTTGTATACAGTTTTTTAGTTTCCGTACCCAGGTAGGTAGCCAACGGTACCCATTATACTTACGTATCATCATCATCATCATGATCAACCCATTACCGGCTCACTACAGAGCACGGGTCTCCTCTCAATATGAGAAGGGTTTGGCCATAGTCCACCACGCTGGCCATGTGCGGATTGGCAGACTTCACACGCCTTTGAGAACAGTATGGAGAACTCTCAGGCGTGCAGGTTTCCTCACGATGTTTTCCTTCACCGTTGAAGCAAGTGATATTTTAATTTTTAAAAACGCACATAACTCCGAAAATTTAGAGGTGCGTGCCCGGATTCGAACCGCCGACCTCTGATTAGGAGGCTGACGCCCTAACCACTAGGCTATCACCGCTTCTCACTTACTTATATATATGTTTAATAAAAGTTATTTTGCGCGGATGTTTATCCATCCATACAAACTTCTATCTAAAGGGAAATATTTACTGAACAAAATTGCTCCTATCAATAACAAATGAAATGAAATCAAATCAAATCAAAAATAGCTTTATTCATATAAGCCTATTACAGGCATCTATGAATTGTTCATATTTAACACATTTTTTATTATTTCTCTTAGTGATGGTGATAACTACATCGCCAACTTAAAACTAAAGCTAAGAGGGTTCAAATCGAAGAAACCCACAACAAACAGCCGGTTTTTTTTTGGTTATTAACATCTCACATAATCATTATCATCATCATCATGAACAACCCATTACCGGCTCACTACAGAACACGGGTCTCCCCTCAATATGAGAAGGGTTTGGCCATAGTCCACCACGCTGGCCATGTGCGGATTGGCAGACTTCACACGCCTTTGAGAACATTATGGAGAACTTTCCGGCGTGCAGGTTTCCTCGCGATGTTTTCCTTCACCGTTGAAGCAAGTGATATTATAATTTTTAAAAACGCACATAACTCCGAAAAGTTAGAGTTAGAGGAGGCCCGGATTCGAACTCACATAATCAATAATAAATAATGGTACCTATGGAGTCAGAGAAATTCACACCCAAGCTTCCTTATCGCTAATAAAATATGACGTAAACATCAATTAAATTATTTTTGTTGTTCATCTTCGAATTCCGTAATGATCAGAAATGTATTTTTGACACCCTCAGTGCCACAGCACGTGCGTTATCTTATTATAAAATGGATCTGGGGGGAGGATTACCACCCTACGGCTAGTTACCACCCTACTGACAACATACTCAGCTCCAACATTGGAGTCTTCTCTGTTGCTGCAGATTTCCATGAACGACGGTAATCACTTAACATCAGGTGAGCCGTCTGCTCGTTTACCCGTGACGTAAATATAAAAAATATTTTAAACTAAACTAAAACAATAATTTCATATCAAAAACACTGACAGCATGACAAGTAATTAATTGGATAATCTTTTAGCAAAACATCTAAACCGTTTTAAAATCTAAAACCAAGCATATCAACTAACCAACTAACTTCGTATTTGTGGTATAAAAATAATAATTTGGCATTCATTCAGTTATATAATGGTCATTTAACTTAATAGTTTTGCTTGAGCTATAAAATAAAAGTTGAATTTAATTTATTTCATGAGCGAAAGCTCAAAAATGTTGGCGTGCATTTCGCTTTTTCGATAGGGAAAAGGTGTATTTTGTTGAAAGAAATCAGGTTTTCGGAGCCGCTCTTTAATACTATATCCATATTTAAACAGTAATTAACATCCGGATGAATGTTGGTTACTCTTTCGAGGATTTTACAGTAATATAGCTTGTACATCAAAAGTAGCACACAGGAAATACAAAAACCTTTGCATTAGATTTATATATATAAAGCTAGTGATAGCTTATTATGTTATTTCTTATGTGAAAATAATTATAACCAAAAATAGTGAGTTCTATCTATATATATAAAAGCGAAAGGTCACTTACATACTTACATACTGATTAAACACGAGATCTCAAAAACTATTATACGTATAAAACTATAATTTAGCAAGTAGGTAGTTGATAGTTAAGAGATGTCAGCTAAGAAAGGATATTTGGAAATTCACCCCAAAAAAGGGGGTAAAATAGGGGTTGGAAGTTTATATGAAATTTCTTTGTTTTTAGAGTTAGAGGCACAAAAATTTGCATTAAGATTAATAATAATAAATAAAAACATGTACATCAACTTTTTTTAAATATTACCTGTTAAGGGTGGTAAAAAAGGGGATGATAGTTTTTGCTTATTTTTTTATTGTGAAGTTTACAAGCTTGTAATTTTGAAAATAGGTTTCTTTTAGGGCGCTGGTATAAGGTTAGATCTACCCCGAAGGGGGTAAAATAGGGGTACGAAGTTTGTATGAAAGTCCTATGTTTTTAATTTAGAAACACGAAAATCGGTGATTTGACATTTGCCTGTAGCTTACTTTCTGAAGCAGGGCATTGGCCGCACGGGTAACCTCAATCTCACGGGAATCAACAATTCTACGCAGACGAAGTCGCGGGCAACAGCTAGTAATACTATAAACTCACGGTACGTCGTAGGTAACGCGGGTAAAACCGCAGGAAAAAACTGGCTTATTGTTTTTTTAAGGTCGATTTTCATTCAAATTTCAAACGTCAATCCGAACGAACAAAAATGTGTGAGTATTGTTCCTTACAATGTTCCGAGGCGCATAACAATAGAAAACAAAGCGGTCGGAAGGAAGCAATATCAAAGGGACGATTTATACCAAATATTGAAGGCGTTTGATTGTTCAAAGTTATTGATACACGGAGGTAAATGAATTTTCTGTCGGCGTCTTGTCGGTAGAGTTGAATGAGCTGGTGGTACACATAAGTCAATATCTCCTGAGAGTGCTTCGGTGTTAGTGATAATCGTAACTATTGAGGGTATTTTAAAGGAGGAGTTGTAGATCAGTACTGCTGACATACAAGCCATAAGGTTTTTAAGATTTTTTTTGTTTATGAGGTTATTTTAATAGAAACTATTTTGTCGTTGCATCTTAACCATACAGGGCGTATTTAATATCATCATCATCATCATGATCAACCCATTACCGGCTCACTACAGAGCATGGGTGTCCTCTCAATATGAAAAGGGTTTGGCCATAGTCCACCACGCTGGCCATGTGCGGATTGGCAGACTTCACACGCCTTTTGAGAACATTATGGAGAACTCTCAGGCGTGCAGGTTTCCTCACGATGTTTTCCTTCACCGTTGTAGTAAGTGATATTTTAATTACTTAAAAACGCATATAACTCGGAAAAGTTAGAGGTGCGTGCCCGGATTCGAACTGCCAACCTTTGATTAGGAGGCTGAAGCCCTAACCACTAGGCTATCACCGCTTCATAATTTACTAGACACAATTTCAAAGTACCAAATAGAGATATCAACATCACTACAACATAATAAACTATGTGCAGCAGTATAAAAAATTGTTTTCTATTTAATAGACCTATTTAAATTAAAACTATTTAACTGGCTTCTTTTGAGAAAAGTTTGAATTCCTGCTTTAAATGTAGCGTGGGTTCCTAATTGGTTGGACAGACGGCCTCAAAGAAGTCTGTCCAGTCAGAGTTTAACAGGAGACTGGCGAGTTGAATTAAAAGTACCAAAATACCAGCAGCGATCCATCGTCTGATAACGAGATGAAGCTAGTTCTGCGTTACCAGCGTTAGCTCGCAGATTTCACGGTGGGCACATTTCATCGCGTTATGAAATAAAGGCGATTTATGGAATTTAAATCCTCACCTGCAGCGAAATTACAGCGCATCGAAACAGATTAAATCGGATTTTAATAAAAATAACGCATTTCGAAAACATTTTCGACGCAAAATAAACAAGGTTTCATTTGACCAATTACGCACATACGCCGGGTGAAGAATAATTGATAATTGGCTCGTTGCCGACTCCGCGGACTGCCCTACATGCTCGCAGTGCGTGCGCGCGCTCGCAGAATGCCCCAAAACTTTAAGGACATTCCACTAATATGGTTGTCGTTTAGTGACCGAACTTTTGGAAGCGAGGAAAACTTAATTGCTTTTTTAATTCCCAACCACGCCGCGCCCACTTTAATAAACAGCACTGGCAACACAAAGTTAGATATTTATGACGGCTGTTCCAGACTAAGATCACTTGTCTGTTTTGGGATGTCGAAATATAAATCTTTATTAGTGAATCTCAGTACAAATAGGTCTTTGAAATCCTGACCCCTAAACTCGGCATTCCTAGTAGTATCATACGGGTCAGTGCCTTCACAAACATAAATTAGAACATTGTCTTAAATAGTGTATTTTAACATATGAACCCGTCCAATATTATATTGAATTTTTTGTGTTGAAGGCAACGATACCGTGAGTTATAAACGCTCACCATTGGTCAAAATAACTACCGAATTATTTAAACAATAATAGTCTTAGGTTGCTTAGCTCGCTTTTTATAAATGTGATAGTAGATCAGCTTACATAGCATACTCTGCTGATCGATAAGCATTCCGAGCGACTAAAACCCAAGAGATAGTGGCTAAAAGATTTTCGGGGGTTGCTGGCAAGGCTTCCACCAATGAGATGTTACCACATCCGAGGGATCAAGCCATAAAAGTGTACCCACCCTGATTATGATTCATCATCAGCATATTATCTCACAGCTTGGCACGGATCCTCTCTAATAGGGATAGGGATTCAAAGCGTAGCCCCAATGCGGGTTGGCAAGTTTTAAACGGTTAACTCTGTAATCAGAGAATGTGGACGATTCCCAGATTAAATTTATAGTTAATTTCAAATCGATATAATACTGTTAATCCCTCTCTTTCACTCAAATTCAATTATTAGAGTAATTACTTGATTGTTAACTGGCTAGGTTGTCCTCTCTATATTGCCGCCATTCAAATGATTCGTTTCATTTTACATTGAAAGTTTTACCATTTAGTGTAAATGTTATTCTCTGATTAGAGAAATAAAGGACGTTATGAGCCCATGGATTGCAGCAAGCCATTTTCAATCAGTGAACAGTTGCTGTTATATGAGTGTACTGCTACCGTTTAGCAATGTAATTATATCGTATGAAAATGTCATCTCTGGATACTAGCCAGTGTCTTGGCAATTCAAGTTGATTTTTGCCTTAAGTTCCCGGTCTTTTGGGCGACTCTAGGGGCAATAAAATCCCGCGGGCTTCCGTCAAAATACAAAATCCAAATATATGTGCGCGCTCCAGGCGCGGAGGAAATTGAATACAACCTCCTCCCACCGCCTCGGATTACATACATAGTGATCCAAATATTACAATATAAAGACTTTATATATAAGCGTATGCTTTATATTGCGTAGTTTATATTCCAATATGCATATCTATTATATTGCAAAACTCTAGCATGGGTGTGAAATATTGCTCTAATAAGATAGCTCTTAATATAATTTTAAGTGGCATGTGAGATGGTGATACCAAAAATAAAATTTACCTGGCTAAGTTTGTTGTGGGCTTCTTCTTAGACCGGGGCGCGTTTGCAACCCTCATAGCTTTAGTTTTAAGTTTACGAATCTAGTTATCAACATCAAATCACTACTATGTAAATTATTGACGCGTCAAAAGTGCCTTTTAAAGGACTATTTTAATAAAGATTATTTTGAATTTGAATTCTGTCTCTAACGAGAACAAGCCAGCTGTGCTATACTCATAGGATAATGATGATCATAGCACAACGCTGTGCAATCATTACTTTGGGAGCATATTATATGCAATGCGATGCAGTTTTCGCTTGACCCTTAAAAATTTTTATTCAGTTTTATTTGTTAGTGCGTGTGGGTCAATTCTTCCAAATTAACTTCAAATCAGCTAAATCAATAACAAAAAGAATACCACCTTCCTTTTAAAGTTTTTTTTTTTTTTTTTATCCACTACAAGTTAGCCCTTGACGGCAATCCCACCTGGTAAGTGATGATGCAGTCTAAGATGGTAGCGGGCTAACCTGTTAGGGGTATGGTAAACTCACACTCCTAATTGGTTTCTACGCGACATCGTGCCGGAACGCTAAATCGCTTGGCGACACGTCTTTGCCGGTAGGGTGGTAACTAGCCACGGCCGAAGCCCAGACTCGAGCCGGGAATCGAACCCAGGACCTCCAAGTTTATAATCCAACAGCGCGCGCGCTGCGCCACGGAGGTCGTCAAAAAAAGGATAAGGAGGTCGTAAAGTGTGTTAAAAAAGTGTGCATGACAGAGTATTTAATTAAATGTTAGTTCAGTGGTTAAACTATTAAATATAAAATGACGTCACGTTAAACTTTCCTTGGTTACGTTTTTTTCTCGAGTTAAAAGTATCCAATGCGCAACCTATCGTACTAAAATACTTGTTAGTGTAGACAAAGCGACATTTTGAAAAAAAAACCGACTACAAAGAGAATAAATTCAAACGCAATGACTTGTAAATTACAATAAAAGTATATACTCTAATCTAAACGGTGATAGTCCAGTGGTTCAGAGTTCAGTTCACTTAGTGGCGCACCGACTCAAACCCAGGTTCGGGAGCACTGTCATTTTGAAGTTATGTGCGTTTAATGCATTTTAAAAATCTTGTTTTAACGGTGAAAAAACTACTTTAGCAAACCTGAATGCCTGAGAGTTCTCAAAGGACACACCTGCGCACACACCCAGGTGTGTATGCCACGTGCCCAGCGTGGAAGACACACCTGGGCATGAGACCGAGGCGTACCCACCGTGCCGTTTAATGGGCCGGCAAAGGGTTTTTAATAAATTCGTATTTATTAACAAACACTGGCCGGCCTATATTGACGCTTTAGATCACTTCAATTCCAGTAAATTGTATCACGTAACTAAAAATAACAAACAAACTATAAAACACTCGTAGGTCATTAATGACAAAGTCCATTAAAAATATCAGATCGAGAACTTTCTGCCATTGTGAATAGAAAAACTAATAATGGATAGTGATATTTTTTGTATTTTATTTCTACTCGTAGGTAATTTCATTGGATCCAATTTATCATAACAATTTAACCTTTATAATAAGCGGCCAGTTACACGAGAGACATCTCGTGCGGCAATAAGTTGCAACAGCTTATATACGAGCTAGTTTAAAAGGGTTTTATAACACCACCAACATATACCAATACATACGAAATATCACTTGTACTCGATGCCAATTAATGATTATAGTATTTTTTGTAAATCAAATAAAGTTCGGATATTGCTATAACAAAGCCAACGTAAAATAAAAGTTTTCAAAACTTAATAATTGCACCTGCTGACTTGACATCACATTTTGATGTATGCTTGAGTGGTCATCGAGGATCTCAATCACAATCTTTTTTACGTAGCTTCGATAATAACCCTTTAATCTTGAATGAAATCGTGGCAAAATTTTTGGTTGTCACCACGTAAATCTCTACGACAACGAGTCTTATGACCAATCAATAATAAATTATGTTGTGTAATAAAGTTACACACCAGAAAAATAAACATAGATATTATAAGCTAACATAGTTTGTAAGGGTGGTATTACTCGTATCATCATCATCATCATCATGATCAACCCATTACCGGCTCACTACAGAGCACGGGTCTCCTCTCAATATGAGAAGGGTTTGGCCATAGTCCACCACGCTGGCCATATGAGGATTGGCAGACTTCACACGCCTTCGATAGCATTATGGAGAACTCTCAGGTTTCCTCACGATGTTTTCCTTCACCGTTTAAGCAAGTGATATTTTAATTACTTAAAAACGCACATAAAAGTTGTAGGTAAGTTGTAGGTTGTAGGCCCGGGTTCGAACCCCGGAACTCTGATTAGGAGGCTGACGTCTTAACCACTAAGCTATCACAGCTTCAATGGTGATGGAAATGGGTGGTATTATACTGCTAGTTACTCTTGCAATAATCACTAAGCGTAGGTCGCAATGGGAGCACAAATTACAAAATGACTTAATTGACTATCTGAAAAAATAAAGTTTTATAAAATTACATATAATATTTTATTTATGAATGATAAATGTATTCATATGGATGTAGGGTGGTATCTACTTGTATCTATATTTTATTTTTTATACAATGTTAATAATTATATAATCTTTAGTTAGACAAGACGTTTTGTCTTATTTGTCTCCGTCTGTCGCAAGGCAATTATTGTTCTAGTGTGTCGGAGCTCTAAGCCAAATACCTTAAAGTCGAGTTTCTTGAACTTCAAGGGCAAAGAGTAGGGACAGACGTCTTAACCAAATTATACAAACAAATAGGGATTTGATTTACATAAATAACTTTGAGTGCTAATGCGTAGGCCCTTACTCGCTGCCATTCAAATCGTAGCACATTTGTGGTGTGTGTGTGTTCAGACATACACTCTATATAATTAGCAATAATTGTCAGTATCTATTATTCGAACCGTTAGTATTTCCCACCATGACTTGTGGTTTCGGAAGTCGTAGCTATGGACCTTATAAGAAAGCTCAGCGGGCCATGAAAAAAACAATGGCAAAAACAATTCCTACCAGATAAAAATAGGAATGAGGAGATCCGTAGAAGAAACCAGAGTTACCCACATATCTCATCAAGACGCAAACTTTAGTAACAACGATCATAGAACACAATATGTCGGAGAGCCGCAGGGTACTAGTGTGTGATTTTTTTTATCCACTACGAGTTAGCCCTTGACGGTAATCTCACCTGATGGTAAGTGATGATGCAATCTAATATGGTAGCGGTCTAACCAGTTGTTAACCCATACTCCTAATTGGTTTTTACGCGACATTGTGCCGGAACGCTAAATAGCTTGGCGACACGTCTTTGTCGGTAGGGTGGTAACCAGCCACGGCCGGAGCCTCTCACCAGACAAATGTGACACAGATGAAAGTAAAAAAGACTCCCACGTGATGCGTCATAAGACCGCAGGTTATGGAGCTGCTTCGAAAGAACTGGGTCTTGTATACGTTTGATATGATGAATTGACTGCAATATATCGAGTTATTAATTTTTTTTTTTTAATTTTTATTAAAAAGTTGAAGTATTACGCATAATTGACACAGCGTTTTTGAAAGTCAAGTGGGTCATAAAGAAGGTCAGTCAAAAAGACTTAAAAGCCAAGCAAATTTGCATTTCTGCAAAGTGGCTTGGCTTATGAGGCCATTGTTCATTTAAGTATTATTTCATTCGGATGTAAGTGAAACGTCACGCTCACGCTCAACCCATTCTCGGCTCACTACAGAGCACGGGTCTCCTCTCAGTATGAGAAGGATTTGGCCATAGTCCACCACGCTGGCCATGTGCGGATTGGCAGACTTCACACGCCTTTGAGAACATTATGGAGAACTCTCGGGCGTGCAGGTTTCCTCACGATGTTTTCCTTCACCGTTGAAGCAAGTGATATTTTAATTATTAAAAAAACGCACATAACTTCGAAGAGTTATTGGTGCGTGCCCGGATTCGAACCGCCGACCTCTGATAAGGAGGTTGACGTCCTAACCACTAGGCTATCACAGCTTCACAAGTAAGTGAAACAGTCGCTATTAATCAAAACAATAGTGAATTAAGACTAAGGAAAGAAGGCACAAATAAAAATTTAAAGCATGCTCTAAAGTTCATGATCCATACACATTGGTAAGGTAGTGTCCTTATTTTTGAGGCATACAACAAAGGGTATATTTATACTATCAGTATTTCTAACCTTGATAGACTTCAAATGTATTAAAACATTTACTAGTTATATTTAAAATATGTTGCTAGAATTTAGGCTAAGACTTCTATGTAGAAAGAGCAAGAATCCAATGTATAAATGAAATTACTTTCAAAGCAAATAATAATCTGATAAATTAACGAAATAACATGGATATTTTTTGTATAAACTCCTAATTTGGCATGTTCCCGCGGGAATAACAAGGAGCTGCGAGCGGAATGCTATTATTCCTTACATTCCGTCAGCAAGGAAAAGAGGTAAAATTATCTGATATTATTATTATTATGTATGTGTACCTACCAAGCTAATCAAATTCAAATAATCTTTATTCAAATAGTCCTTTAAAAGGCACTTTTGACGCGTCAATAATTTACATAGTAGTGATTTGATGGTAATAACTACATCCGTAAACTTAAAACTAAAGCTATGAGGGTTCCACACGCGCCCCGGTCTAAGAAGAAGCCCACAACAAACTTAACTAGGTAAATTTTCTTTTTGTTATCACCATCTCACGTGCCACTTAAAATTTATGTTAAGAGCTATCTTATTAGAGTAATATTCAATCACTAATGTTAACTTGATTTAAGAATGTAGAATATGGGGTAGGAGCTAAGGAAACATTTCATAATGCCACACCACTGCATCAATGCCTTCAGAACATAGACCCACTAGGCTACTGTAGTGTGACTTTAAAGATTTTTATAACATGTTAGTGATGATAACGCATAATATTTATTAGTAGTTTTTTATGTATAAATTTGAAAATATATCTTTTTATATATTTATATTCTGGGTAATGTACGTTCAGAACTCATTCTGGAAGATCTGTATGGCGTTGTTTATAGCATGGAAGTGCAATCATTTCATAAATATAATATTATATGTAGTTGTTCGCGCATATGATTGCACTTCGCTAACTCCCATCTTTATAAAAGGTGTTTATCCTGTCCAACTAGCTGTTATATTTAGAGTATCGAAACATCTTGACATAAAAGTGAAAAAATCTATCAGTCTTCTATTTCGTTTCAAGCGGAACAACGCGTACAGAATGCCACCATGATTTTCCGCTTAGATTTGTCATAGCCTTAAAGCTTCCACTTGGCAGAGTTCGAAATGCCAATATAATATGTGCTTGCTTCGGCGTCGGCTGGCAGGAAATTGAATACAATCGGGAAACCGACCGCCTCGGATTACGGCGCATGCCTCCTGAGCACCGACGTGTTTTACGATCTGCGCCACTCGGTTACGAGGAATTCTCTTCTCTCTCTCCCATTATAAAATTGAAATAGTTTAGTTGTAGAAATTTGTTTATTTCCGCTCTAGTGAATCCTAAATGAAATTTGGAGCGTGAATAAAATCTAGGTGAGTGTTTCAATGAATTTACACAATTTAATAAACTATTATAAGTTTGAGATTTAATTAAATAAGAATACTAAAAATAATTATAATACTAAAAATAATACAAAATATAATAATCGAACCAAATGTCGGTAAACACATATTATCATTGTCGGACGCCGCGCCGGTTCAAATATGGGATGAAATCACGTAGCAAGTAGTATATATTTTTTTTATCCACTACAAGTTAGCCCTTGACGGCAATCTCACCTGATGGTAAGTGATGATGCAGTCTAAGATGGTAGCGGGCTAACCTGTTAGGGGTATGGAAAACCCATACTCCTAATTGGTTTCTACGCGACATCGTGCCGGAACACTAAATCGCTTAGCGACACGTCTTTGTCGGTAGGGTAACCTAGCCACGGCCGAAGCCTCCCACCAGACCAGACTCGAGCCGGGAATCGAACCCAGGACCTCTAACTTTATAAAGCGACAGCGCGCGCGCTGCGCCACGTCGCCAAAATATGTGGGCATTAGTTCATACTATCGTAGTTCAAAAATAAAAGTAATAATAAAAATGAACCAACAACAGTACTATAAATATAAACCAATACAACTTTCTAACCACTTCTAAATCAGGCGACACCGAATTTCACGTGGTCATTAAAACTTAAAGTTAACGGCTGACTCACACGGGCATTGAATCTTATTAACAGCTGAATATGTGGTATCATATTATAACATCGCACCGTTATAAAATATTTAATTCGCAGCTTTTATCAGTACTGCCCTTTTTGGTTAAACAACTAGACAGTTGTCATTTACACTTACACGTATATATACGGGAGACATGATTAACAAGAAGCTCTTCTCTTCATTAACAATATTCTCTATAGAATTGGATAACAAACAAATGATTTGTTAAATTTGCTTTGTTCCCCGCATCCCCACTGCATGTACATGCACGCCGCTCGCTCGCGACACAGAAAATCGCACAAATATCGCGGCCATTTTATCGTTTCCAAGCGGAAACTCGAAGAGGAATAAATATGTATTACCGCGGTCATTTCATTGCAATTTATTGACAGATATCCCGCATGAAGCTATTTATGCGGATAATTCCAACTCGTGAATTGTGACTGTGTATTTCACATGGCGGTGTGTTTCTTAAATTTAATGCTGTTTTGTTTTGGTTGTCAATTTGGCTACATTTCATTTTTCGAATTATCAGTTGCAGGTAACCATAGTGATTATTACTGCGTCACCGGGGGTTTTTGGCGAGCATGAAGCTCAGCCTGAGAGAAGAGCACCTGGGCTCGACGACTTCTGAGGGAACGTCCCCCTAAGGGCGTCTCCTGTGAGACTCGGACCTCGACTTAGGGTGACGTTGGAACTTGTTGGGTTTTTTGGATTGGTGTCTCAGTCCGAGCGCCCCCGTGACCGTGGATGAAACCCACGTCCGGATGACGACAGATATCGGGGACCTCGTCTTCGCCGGCGAAGACGCTGTGTACTGTTGTGTGTGTGTGTGTGTGTGTGTGACCTACTTGGGAAGCGTTGTCCAATGTCAGTTGGTCGTCCGGTTCGTCAAGGACGTTCTTCGGTCTCCTCTTTATGAGAGGAGCGTTAGGGTCGGGGGTAATTTGGCTGATGAGTTCAGACACATTTTGAGGGTATAACGACCTGGAGGTGGGGATATCTGTGACGGAGAGGGCTCCTTGAAGTATTGTTTTATAAAATGCTCTTATCTGCATAGAAGCTTCATTCGTCATCATCGCGTTCTCTGAATTGGAAGGTCCCACTGCTGGGCACAGGCCTCTTCATCTAATGAAAGACTAAATACACCGCGCTGTCTTATGTCTCTAGTCAAGTCTCTTCTTTGCGTTTTTCATTTCGTTGCTACAAATTTAGATGGCGACATATACTTGAAATAACAAAAGAAGGGCCAAGATGTTTCTATTTTGCCCATAGGGACAAATCTCAGGTCGTCCGTGGCTATACATGCTAATCACTAGACAAACCAGGCAGTGACAGTCGCTGTTTGTTAATCATGATTGTTTAATAGCATCGCATCTATTGCATACCGCGTCGTAGCCAACGTTTATCTTCATTGGGAGATTGATAAGGGACAATGAATACAAATGGGCCGCCGGGTTCTCGGATGCTGTGCGCGTATTTAAATAAAATGCTACGTCGTTACTTAGGGAAGGAATAAATAAAGGGGGTTTTGGTTCCAATCCTTTATCAATAATAAATATTAAATTCTGCGATGTTTACGACGGTAATCCCTTAACATCAAGTTTGCTCTATAGTCAAAAGGAAATTGTGCGCCCACTCAATGGAATGAAGGAAGGATCTGCACGACTAGAACAGTCAGCTTCGAGGGACACAACTTTATAATATTATGAACTCGTTAGATATCTAATCGGCTAGCTTCTTCGTGCACTTGTCCACTCTACTAAATATACGGTCTATCTATTACCCCTTTTCTTTTATTACTGTATATCCGATTGAATGATTAAGTGGAAGGGATTTTAGCTATACTGAAAGTCTTTAACTTCCTATCACCAAAAAAACTTGAGAGGTGTCAAGGGACACCCGGATGGAACGAAGTTCCTTTCGATTAATTAGTGAAGGAATTGTAATAAAATTTTATTTTATTTAAGTTATAATAATATTTTTTTTTATTATTAACAAATACAATGTTATATAAACTTAATCAGTAGGCTCAATTTTGTACTCCATCAGTAATATCCGGAACTTGTGCAGAAATACTGTCAGGATTCATTATTATTATTATTTTTTATTATTTATTATTTACAAAAAACCTGTATACACTCAACAAAAATAATCGTCGCGACACCACACTGCTCAATGCGAAATAGAAATGAAAATATCTGGCTTGCTTTCTATAAGAGAGAGAGAGACAGACAGAGAAACATGCGACGCCGCACAGCTTACAATAACAAAAAGTGTCGTGACAACTTTTCGTAAGATTTTTTTCCGTCTAGCCCCCTTTCACAACGCGCGATAAGGAACTTCGTTCCAAAAAAATTAAGGGTCCCTCACTGCTCTTAGATCTGACAGTTCAGAATTTGTTTACAGTCAAATTGACACCATTATTTCTTTATAATGTAAATATTAAAAATGTTGGACTCCATTTTTTTAAACAGTTGAAGTGTAAATGAAAAATATTTCCTTTAAGGCTACAAATTAAATTTATCAAAGAGAAGCGCAAACTACGTGAAAGAAAATTCTGTTTACCCCATTGAAGTATATCGAGCGCCGCCCCGGGCGTCAGCGCGGCCTGAGAAAACTTTGATCAATCTGTAAGCGTAGACGCGTTACTCGTGCACTAGGTTGATACAAACTTAAACTGCAATAATGTGAATGGTAATTTGTGACATTTCTGACCCTTGCTTACGGCGTAGACTCGCTTGGGTGTCTTGTGGCATATATGTATCCAATTATACGTAGTGGTCCCAGGTTCTCTCTAGAAGTCATTAGTCTAAATACATAATAATTCATTTATGTGCGTATACTCAATGAATATCACTTTTTTATATTGTGATATACACTTACATGAGTAAAAACTGCATAAAAAATAGTAAGTGCAAAATAAATAAGTTCAAATTTTATATAAAACATAAGCTTGTAAAAAACCTTTTTATAGTGTAATGGATTACGTAAATGATAGGCAAGCGTGGTTATGAATTATGATCTAATAAGATAGTTCTTAAATAATTTTAAGTGGCATGTGAGATGGTGATAGCAAAAAGGATAGTTACCCGGCTAAGTTTGTTGTGGGCTTCTTAGACGAGGGCGAGTTTAGAACCCTCACAGCTTTATTTTTAAGTTTCCACCTGAGGTAATCACCGTCAACTCACTACTATGTAATTGATGATATTTGAATAAAGTTTATGATTGATTGATTGATTGACTGAGTGCAAAGCATTATAATGTCACTAAAGAAAGTGTAACAATAACACAACAACGCTACGGGTTTTAATCCAAAGGTACATAAACCTACAACTAAATATTAAATAAATTTTAAAACCCAATAACACCCCGTTCATTTATACAACGTCTCGGAAAACTAAACATTTTCAAACTAATAGAGTTGTAACTTCGCTGGGCAAAAGAGATTTTTTCCACCTCACGCTCGATTAAGTTTAAATACTTGAGCTGTCGGCGGCGGATTTAATTAGTTGATGTTCACAAAAGAGTCACGTAACATCTATCAAAAATATTTTCAATTAAACGTCAATCTTTCATATTTCTTTTCTAGTCCTAGTTTTTATATTAAAGTCTGTAATCAGTACCTTTTTATTGGCGCGACACAATATTAAAATACTAATTTAATGTGTTAACAATAAGGCATTAGATAAGTTACTCTGTTTTGTTTTGTTATGTGTATATTTGTAATTGTGTTGATCTGATAGCCCAGTGGTTAGGGCGTCAGCCTCCTAATCAGAGGTCAGCGGTTCGAATCCGGGCACGCACCTCTAACTTTTCGGAGTTATGTGCGTTTTTAAACAATGAAAATATCACTTGCTTCAACGGTGAAGGAAAACATCGTGAGGAAACCTGCACGCCTGAGAGTTCTCATAGACGTGTGAAGTCTGCCAATCCGCACATGGCCAGCGTGGTGGACTATGGCCAAACCCCTTCTCATATTGAGAGGAGACCCGTGCTCTGTAGTGAGTCGGTAATGGGTTGATCATGATGAATAAATAAACGTATTTCTATTCTAATATGTTTTATATTGTTTAACATAAATGTTACTAATAACTGTAATGTACTGTAATGCAACGCCTGCGTCTTACCGGTCATGACGTATGTAGCAGAAACGTGGATACTCACAGTAGGCCTTGTCCAAGTTCAAAATCGCTCAGCGTGCTATGGAGAGGTCTATGCTGGGTGTTTCTCTGAGAGATAGAATCTGACGATATCCGAACCAAAGTAACTGACATAGCCCAACGAATTAGCAAGCTGAAGTGGCAGTGGCGGGTCATATCTGCTGCAGAACCGACGGCCGTTGGGGCAGACGTGTTCTGGAGTGGAGACCGCGTACCGGTAAGCACAGCGTAGGACGACATCCTGCTCGCTGGACCGACGACCTGAAAAGGATCGCTGGTGGCGGGTGGATCAGGAAGGCGGAGGACCGCGCTCTCGGAAAGGCCTATGTCCAGCAGTGGGCGTCTATAGGCTGATTGATTGATTGACTGTAATGCAACTTTTTAACCGGAGAAATTAGAATGCTCTATATACCTGCAATGATAACTGTACTCGGCTTAAACAAACATTATATTGTAAATTTTTTTAATGGTACAGTGTATCGATGGTGTATCATATGAAATAAATAAATAAATAAAAGACCTTCTCTAAATATCTGCTCCTACGCTATCGCGTTATATTATTCCACTAATGGTTGGACACTGCTAGTTCTATCTAATGCTTTCTCGAATTTTCAGTCGACGTCAGCATGTTAAATGCGACTGATTGGATGTTTAATACGTAATAGACGTCAGTTCGGTCGCGCTTGTGGTTTGGAGGTTTTCTAGACCAAAAACGATCAGCAAAGTGGCGGATATACATTGGACTTCTGTACCATCCACTACGTATAACTGTGGTCTATTGTAATAAACTGTATAATTGGGCGAATATACTGATATGTGAAGCAAAAAATATATATGCGTCGAATTGATAACTTCGTTTTTAAGTCTATAAATCTCCAAGGATTAACCGTGTTCATATCCCGCGGGGAATTCTCCCGGGAGTTTTCGAAACGGTCGCCATATTTGTTCAACTTTATTTCCTATGTTGTCACGGAGAGCAAAACGAGCCAATTATCAATTATTCCTCGGCACGTCATGTGCGAGTAATTGGAAAAATAAAACTTATTCCATTTCGCCTAGCGATTGTTTTCGACAACGTATATTTTTCATACAGATTAAAGAAAACAGCTAGAGGTTACGTGTTGCTGACAGCTGACGTGAATTGTTCCACACATATATACACGTTTCCTATGGGATAGATATAAATCACAGCTCTGTAGAATAAGCCTATTTAGCCTTATAAACCTATCGCGATATATGGTACACAGGTGAGTGAGTAAACGTTATTGTATATAATTTTTTTTAACTAAGTTGGTAATCAATCAATATGGTTTATTAAGTTAGCTAAACTACTTAGGTGGCTGAAGGAAGTGAAGACGATAAAAAAAACTTATATCGTCTGCCTAATTCATTATATAATGAGTCTCTTCTACCATTACTTCGACTAACCACTAGAAGACAGAGACGGGTTGTTGGTTATAAGCTTGTTTATGTCAACTCCGTCTGTCTTTATTTAGTCTGTGTTATTTCATCAAATTTTGATCCAATCAGCCTGGTTGACAACGCGTAAATATAATTGGTTCGGATTCAAATAAATATATGAGTGTCAAAATAACACTACTGCCTATTAGCGTGTTATTTTGACAGCTATTAAGTTACTGTTTCTTTATGTATACACTCATACCTTAATGTGTTCAATATTATAAGATAAAGCATATGCCCTTATATGTGTAATTGAGGAATATTTTCTTTTGTTTGTCCTTATCTCATGGCTTGTTGGTTCGGGACAAAACCTTATATATTCTATGCAACCATGCTTGGTTATCATGTTTCGTTCATTGACGACCTCTGTGGCGCAGTGCACGTGCTGTGGCATTATAAAGTTGGAGGTCCTGGGTTCGATTCCCAGCTCGAGTCTGGTCTGGTGGGAGGCTTCAGCCGAGGCTAGTAACCCTACCGTAACGACTAAGACGAGTCTCCAAGCGATTGCACGTTCCGGGACGATATCGCGCAGAAACCAATTGGAGTATGGTCTACCATACCCTTACAAAGTTAGCCCGCTACCATCTTAGACTGCATCATCACTTACACCAGGCGAGAATGACGTTAAGGGCTAACTTGTGCTAACTATGCAAAACTCACTATTTCAGCGTGATTAATCATTATAATCGCTAATAGCATTTTAACAGTTTTTCTCATAGTCTTTACCCTCTTAACAACATGACCTTTAGGTATGCCCAAGTCGTTAAGTTACTTGGGGCCTTAATCACAGATTTAACATCGAGAAGAAATAAAGAAACGCGAAAAAAAGTCATTTAACTTGTTTCTTAATGTTGGTTCGCCATCCCTTCCCGGTGCCGCCAAAAGATCGTCGAAGCTCTTAAAGCCGAATAAATTAAAAAGTTACAACAAAGCAATAAGACACCGACGCCGGAAATCATTCGGGATACTTTCGGGACACTCCCGAAACTGGCTCGTTAACACCGTTTTCATTATTGTACGACTGTGATATACGAACAGGATAGGTTAGCAGATAGGATATCAAAAAAACAGAGTGAATAATTCGAATATTTGAATTTCATAACAGTGTAATCTGACTTTGGCGAGCAACTGAATTATCAACAATTAGGATCACCTAAGTCTTTAAAAATTATTAGAAAGAATTGTGGTAAGTTAACTTATTGAAATTACCAATTTATGAAATCACTGTTAAATTATCATCAAGCACTGGCCGCATTTTTAACATGATGTGTGAGTTAAATGACTTATTTTGCTACGGTCAGATTAGAAATATTGAACATTGTTCCTGATATTCTCTCGGTCACCTAAATTCTTTTACATACTTTGCATTACATCTGCTCTCAATGTTTAAATCAATAACTGAATAATTTAGGCCTAGAACTTAATCTGTTTAATAATATATTTAACATCCAAATTACATGACAGTGTTAAAGCGATTAATATTCAGCGATTAGTATTACAGAAACACAACTGATTAAACTATTCCCTAAATGAAGGGTTCTTTACAGCCTCTCTGCCGTTTACGGTAATATCTGGGCTGTAGACGTTTTAATTACTACTGAGTTATTATTCTTATTGCTGTATTTTTGTTCTTTCATTCTTTAGGGTAATATTTCTTTTAAATCTTAAAGAAACCTGAAAGGCACCCCTGGGGGGCCATTTTAAGAACTCTTAACAGGACATACGGCCAGAAAAATGCTATTTTTTTAACGTTTCGAGTTACTCAAAACTAGGTCGTGTTATAACGATCTGGTACAGCTAGATTTATGAGACAAAGCATCTTCAAGTGTGAAACCGTTTAAAGCGACCAGCGCAGACATCTATGGGTATAGACGAAGACAAAAAACACAGTATATACCTTCATAGTTTCATATGCACAACATGCATTGTTAAACAAGTACTTTTAGGTATTCAGAACGGCATGAAACAATATCGCATAAGTGATTTCGAAACAAAACAAACAATACGTAAGGGAAAAAAAATATCTGTTTTATTAAAATTCGGTTAATTAGCTCCTCGGGCTTCTCGGATACTTCGTTGTATTCAAATATTATCGTATTATTTAGGTTGAGTATATAATAAATTTAACAATTTTTACATAACTAGTCAAATTCTATAGAAATGTACAGACTAGCATTAACATTTTTTTTTATCCACTACAAGTAAGCCCTTAACGGCAACCTCACCTGATGGTAAGTGATGATGCAATTTAAGATGGTAGCGTGCTAACCTGTTAGGTGTATGATAATTTATTATTCATTATGTGAGATGGTGATAACGAAAAAAAAAACCCCCGGCTAAGTTTGTTGTGGGCTTCTTCTTAGACCGCGGCGCGTTTGGAACCCTTATAGCTTTAGTTTTAAGTTTACGAATATAGTTATCACCATGAAATAACTACTATGTAAATTATTGCCTTTTTAAGGACTATTTGAATAAAGATTAGTTTGAATTTGAATTTAAATTTAAAACCCACACTCCTAATCGCTTGGCGATACGTTTTTGTTTGGTAGGGTGGTAACTAGCCACGGCTGAAACCTCCCGGGAATCGAACCCAGGAGCTCCAACTTTATAATGCGATAGCGCGTGCATTGCGCCACGGAGGTCACCAAATATATATAAATACCAGGCTAGCAGCAAGTGCAGCGAGTAGGTAGGTGCAGTATTAATCGGCGCTCAGGTGCGCGGAGAGTCTGTAATTCACAGCTAATGTTTGTTGAGCAAATAGCCGCCGCGTAACAGCGCAATGGTAATTGGACTTCCCACTCTTACTGATACTACGTAGAAATAGCCGTTAGTGCTATATTGAAGTAATTTCAGCGCTCTCCTGCAGTTAAAAGGATTCAAATGATAAAATAAAGCTTCGTTAAAATATTGAAACACGCGCTGCGGAAACGTTGTTTTATAAATTATTTTATTTCGGTTCATTTTTAGCACTTTATTGCAATATAACTTGGTGGTACATCAAATACAATCACAAGATAGAGTTCTAGATTTCGATTTAAGTAAATGGACTGTCGCCCACTGTAGTGTATTACCACCATGTATTACCACCATGTAATACCACCATTGATAGCCTAGTGGTTAGAGCGTTAGTCTCTTAATCAGAGGTTGGCAGTTCGAATCCGGGCACTCATCTCTATCTTTTCGTAGTAATGTGCGTTTTTAAAAAATTAAAATATCACTTGCTTTAACGGTGAAGAAAAACATCGTGAGGAAACCTGCACGCCTGAGAGTTCTCCATAATGTTCTCAAAGGCGCGTGAAGTCTGCCAATCCGCACATGGCCAGCGTGGTGGACTATGGCCAAACCCTTCTCATATTGAGAGGAGACTCGTGCTCTGTAGTGAGCCGGTAATGGGTTGATCATGATGATGATGATGACATCGCATTAACATGCGCAGTGGTTGCTATAGCCGAATTTTTCCACTTTTTATGCTCTGCCTTCTGCATACTTCAAATGAGTGGAAAGGTGGTTATTTCATGCAGTTACTGTAATAATGATGATATGTCTTCAGTGCTAGTAAAAAGATCCGATACCTACCAAGTCTATTAAGACATAAATTGGGAAAGAGTTCCAGTAAAAGTTAATTTTGTTTAGGGAAGGGAAGGAGTTTGTAATGTATTTGTATTATGTAGTATCACTTACCTGCTCGTAGACTTGTTAACATCTGCCAAGCTCTAATAAATCATCATGCGAGGTCACGGCCTTATAGTCAGACTATCGCGATATAAAAGGGGCACAGGTTAACAACCATACAGTTCGAAACAAATTTTAAAATTTAGTTTATTAATATTCAGATATTTTAAAGAAGATTCCGAATTTTGTTTAAATTAGCATCGTATACTAGCTTAATACATATTTTAAGTTATTCATACATCAATCCACGATGAAGCGGTAATAGCCTAGTGGTTAGGGCGTCAGCCTCCTAACCAGAGGTCGGCGGTTCGAATTCGGGCACGCACCTCTAAATTTTCAGAGTTATGTGCGTTTTTTAAACAATTTAAATATCACTTGCTTCAACGGTGAAGGAAAACATCGTGAGGAAACCTGTACGCCTGAGAGTTCTCCATAATGTTCTCAAACGAGTGTGAAGTCTGCCAATCCGCACATGGCCAGCGTGGTGGACTATGGCCATACCCTTCTCATATTGAGAGCCGTGCTCTGTAGTGAGCCGAGAATGGGTTGATCATGATGATGATTATATATCAATCGCTGGGTGTCTGTTACTAGATACTGTTCTTATGGAAGGATCTATAAGTATTCAATAATTAGAGACCAGCCAATGACTGCGAGTCACCGGATGGAGCGGAGCATGTACTGACGCTGTGTTATCTGATGTTAAGTCCAACACCTTGGGACTCTTACTTCTACCACTCCGTCAAGTTATGTGCTTAGACAATGAATTTAGAAAATTAACAATGACCCTGCTGCCCAGGCCAGCTTAGAATTTATATACAGAAATTGACGACCTCCGTGGCGCAGTGCGTGCGCTGTCGCATTATAAAATTGGAGGTCCTGGGTTCGATTCCCGGCTAGAGTCTGGTCTAGTGGGAGGCTTCGGCCGTGGCTAGTTACCACCCTACCGACAAAGACGTGTCGCCAAGCGATTTTAGCGTTCCGGCACGATGTCGATAGAAACCAATTAGGAGCTTGGGCTTACCATACTCCTAACAGGTTAGCCCGCTACCATCCTAGACAGCATCATCACTTACCACCAGGTGAGATAGCCGTCAAGGGCTATCTTGTAGTGTATAAAAAAAAATATAGAGACCAACTCATTCAGACTGCGAGATGCTATCTGTGTGGAGTGCTGGATTTAGCACCAAGCGGCGTACAATCGGAGCTCAACTGATTGAAAGTTAAACTGAGACGAGCAGGAACAGTTCCACGTACACGTCGCCTCTTTATATTCAGGCGGTATGTTCGTCCTTTATTCCGCTCACGGAATAAATCTCTCCCTTATTTATTATTTCCACAGCCCATTGTTTTTCCCTGAGTTTTCCCGATTACACTGCGTTTGTGATGTTTGCTGATGGAATGTTATCATTCAATAATTGGAAGAGCCCTACGGTGTATAAATAATATTCCTGACGTCGATTTAAATTTTGTGTGTACACTTTTAATGTGTACAATGTGTTTTTGACGACCTGTGCGCCTCAGCACGTGTGCTGTTCCGTTTTAAAGTTAGAGGTCCTGGGTTCGATTCCCGGCCCGAGTCTGGTCTGATGTGAGGTTTCGGCCGTGGCTAGTTACCACCCTACTGACAAAGACGTATCGCCAACGAAGATGTCATGTAGAAACCAATTAGGAGTATCAGTTTACCCCTAACAGCCCGCTACCATCTGAGACGGCATCATCACTTACAGGTGAGATGCCGTCAACGGCAAATGTGGTGTATAAAAAAACACAAAGAAATAACAACTGCAGGAAATTCCCGAATGTTTTAAAGTTATCTTATATCTGTCTACAATGTTTACTAAACTTTATCGGAATTGGTGCAGTATTTGTAGTTACGTTATTTTAATATTAGTTTAACCAAAGCTTAGGTCCTTCACGATGTCTGCCTAGCAGACAGCAAAGTGAGCCTATAAGGGTAACATTTTTCAGTAATGAGGTTCTACAACCCGATAAAAATGTTAAATATAGACCATGAGAAAAACGAAACCTGCTAAAATGTGGAAGAAGAACGATTTATATCACCAAGTTGCGAGATGTCAGGAATGTGAACAGCGCTTGATGAGGAGGCGAGCCAACTATGCCGCCCGCGAGGGACTCGAGGTAACTATGCTATGAGTATGAGGACTTCTACAGCTGGGCTTTGAAATAACTTGCATCTAATTTACAAGCGAAACACATCGTTGAATAATTATATTATGTGTTACTATAATCATATTTGTATGTGTTTCCAAAAGGGATTCTCATTTCTATTTATCGTATGTACATACGTAGATTTCCTTACTTATGTCTCAGCCCGGTTACGCTGTGGCAACCAATAGGGTTAGTACAGCTAATAGACAGTCCGAAAAAAAAAATACTTATGTTGTATGATTTGCTAAATATTTTTCAGTTTTAAAGTACTGTTCAAAGAAACCTATTTCATTGTCCAGGATACAAGCCACAATTTATATTTTTGCCAAGACCGATTTCGCTGCTGAACAACTATTCATTCTTTACAAATTGTTTTTTAAATCCTCACCTGCGGTTCCCGGGTGTATTTTCCGAGTTAAAACAATTATGGATTGATTCGGTGGGGTTGTGATTTCAAAGTTAAAGGTGGGCTGTAACTTAATTTTTAAAGTTATGTTTTAGTTTACTTCTGATCTTTTTATTTATTTATTTATTTATTCATAAGGCATGCCAGCGACAAGTTGTATGTTACATTTTAAATCAGTCTAAATAAGCTAGTGCTGGTGCTGTTACAACTTGTCCATTACAGGCACCCTCAGCATTGCCAACAATCTCCGAATAACATTTAATTAATATTTTATAAAAATTTACAAATTAATTATTACATTGGATAATTATTAAATATTTAAATGGCAGGCGAAAAAAGGTTACAAAATTGATAGAATTAAAATTGGGTAAATTAAATTAAAAAAAAAAAAAAAAAAACAAAAAAAAAAATTAAATCTTGTTAAGTTAAGCTTTGGCCTGAAATACTACCGTTGTTTAATCACCACACTAACTACGAAACAGGGCCGGCAAGCGATTAAGCGCTCCGTTAGGTATTAGCTTAGTAACCGATTAGGACTATTGGTTTAATATAACTACACCCCGTGAAGCTGTGATAGCCTAGCGGTTAGGGCGTCAGTCTCTTAATCAGAGGTCGGCGGTTCGAATCCGGGCACGCACCTCATGCACGCACCCCACATTTCGGAGTTATGTGCGTTTAAAAAAAAATATCACTTGCTTCAACGGTGAAGGAAAACATCGTGAGGAAATTTGCACGCCTGAGAGTTCTCCATAATGTTCTCAAAGGCGTGTGAAGTCTGCCAATCCGCACATGGCCAGCGTGGTGGACTATGGCCAAACCCTTCTCATATTGAGAGGAGACCCGTGCTCTGTAGTGAGCCGGTATTGGGTTGATCATGATGATGATGAACTACACCCCTAACAGGTTAACCCGCTACCGTCTCAGACTGCAACATCACTTGCCACAAGATGAGATTGCAGATATGGGCTCGCTTGTAATAAAAAAATAAGAACTTTTTCACCTAAAATTAAAAAGATCTCATTTCTTTTTGTGCGTGCGTGACGGAACGTGACTAACTCAACGAAACTCAGGTGAATTAATGCAGTGTCGGCTCGTGACGTCCGACATGAAGAGAGGCTTCCCTTCACAGCGACACGGTTTATCTCGCGCCATTTGTCTCCGCGCGCGAAATAATAAGTATTTTTATAGTTGATGACATTTATACTGCGCGACACTTGAATTCGCTCTTTCTAATACCGTGTTGTGAATCGCGGCGAAAACATGATACCCAAAATCTATATTGAATTCATTCCGGCATCGAAAAAAACCCATTGTAAACATATTACTACATCATGAGGTCTAGGATGGAACACGCTTGCTTAAAAAATGCCTATTCACTCTTGTCTTAAAGGTACTGGAGGTTATACGTACCTGGAAGTGCGCTGCACACCTCAGCGGTTTGTTTCCTCATCATCATGATCAACCCATTATCGGCTCACTACAGAGCACGGGTCTCCTCTCAATATGAGAAGGGTTTGGCCATAGTCCACCACGCTGGCCTTGTGCGGATTGGCAGACTTCACACGACTTTGAGAACATTACGGAGAACTCTCAGACGTGCAGGTTTTCTCACGATGTTTTCCTTCACCGTGGAAGCAAGTGATTTTTTATTTAAAAAAAAAAAAACATATTAATACGTTGCATAGCCACTCAAAGAAGGTGATGCGCTATGTTTCACATGTTCCTTAAAGCAGGATTCGGTAGCGACCAGACTGCTGACAATACTGGGACCCGCCATACATGAGTGTAGGTGAATATCATTGCTCCATCCATAATCGATCTCCCGCCCAAAGGTTCATCGTGGAACTCCCAGAGTTTTTAATGGGTGCGAGCCCACTTCGTTTCCCATTATGGAGTGCATTAAGCATTTAGTCCGTATAAAAAAAGGTAAAACTATTACTAAAGGAATTCTTTTAAAAGATCACGATCCAAACAAGTATTTGACGCTTCAAGATTCTGTGTATCAGCAGCGAATCAAGTGAGTCAACTGATAGTACAAAATTACGGCCTTGGATATCTTCGAATTGATAACGAGAGAAACAACAATATATTGCCATCTTTTTTAGTGTTTGTGTATTCGCCTCTTGACCATTAATCTATATATTATAGGAGTAGTATAGGATAACGTTCTAAACTTATTCAAGGCTCTGATAATATAATAATGAAATAATCTTGTATACTGGCTACTAATAGCATTTTTTCTGGTGGGAGGCTTCGGCCGTGGCTGGTTACCACCCTACCGACAAAGACGTGTCGCCAAGCGATTTAGCGTTCCGGCACGATGTCGTGTAGAAACCAATTAGGAGTATGAGTTTACCCATACCCCTAACAGGTTAGCCCGCTACCATCTTGGACCGCATCATCACTTACCATCAGGTGAGATGCAGTCAAGGGCTAACTTGTGGTGAATATAAATAAATACTAAAAGCATACTAGACATTGAATCGCAACTTTGAAAAGGGCATTGGTGTTCATTCAAACTACAACTTCTTCGAATACTGTATATCAGAAAAACAGAGAGGTATATCACCGGTATAAGAACACAAATTCCGAACCCGACATCGTATCTGACGGTGTAAGAGCGCGTAACTCCGTACATACGGCCGAATCTCTTTTGTCCCACCGAATAATGTGCCAAGTGGATGGTCTTTTAACAGACTGGCGAGACGCCGGCATTACTTAGCCGGGTTAGGCTTCAGTAAGCGAAATCCTTATTGATTGGAGGACTTGAATTAACTTGAACTCGGCTAAATCGTCGATCCCACTTCACTTCGCTTCACTCCGCCGGCTCTCACAAAGGGATTCATAACCAACTTATCGCACAAGACATTTCTTTTTTGTCGCCATTTCCCCTTTTGTGTTTTTTGAGCGTTTTGTTTCTTTAACTGTTGTGAAGGTCAGTAGAACAGGCCCTAGTTATACGTTTTGTTGGGATTTATTCTCGTGTAATGGTACGTATGGTACGTTTTGCGATTTTTCGACTGGTGGTCTACTACAGAACTATTAGAATTTCATATCAGTGGAAAAGACGTGGGTGAGTATCCGTGCGAGACGAGTTGGAATCCAGGTGATAGATGAGGCTAGGACGGCGCGAGCGACGTGTGGCAATGAGACAAATGGCCAGCTCTTTGTCTGCGAATCCACATCTTATTTGCGGCTCTTCGGAGTATGCTCGAATTGTTCCACGGATATACATCAAAGAGGGTGTTTGCTTCGGTCATTTGTTACTACAGTTTCCTTTGTACAGGATTTTCAAAAAGATTTGAAATAAGCGTATATTATTGATTGAAAAATCCAGTCATTAACCTTCAATAAAAATACTGGTTAAATGTGGTTTGGACTCGTTCACATTGAGTCCCCGGTGTAATAAAAAACACTATGAAATACATGACGAGGATTAAAAAAAAATATTCCAAAAATTGTAGTAAGGGGCTTGTAATATCAAATTAATTTTTCATTGCTACATTATATTGTTACATAAAAATATACATTCTGTGAAAGTTTCAGTTTCAGCTTACTTCCTATTACGGGTCATAAGATATAGCCCGCTGACAGACAGACGGACAGTGAAGGGTTATTAGAAGGTTCCGTTGGCTCCTTTCGGCTACAGAGCTCTTAATGAGTCTGTAATATGATTTTATCAAAAGAATGATAAGTTAATTGTCAAAAATCTCATAAACGATTACTCTGACTGATATTAGAGTCAAACTGACTGATAATGAAAGTAAGCGGTGATAGCTTAGTGGTCAGGGCGTCAGCCTCCTAATTAGAGGTCGGCGTTCGAATCCGGGCACGCACCTCTAACTTTTCGGAGTTAGTGCATTTAAAAAAATATATATATCACTTGCTTCAACGGTGAAGGAAAACATCGTGAAGAAACCTGCACACCTGAGAGTTCTCCATAATGTTCTCAAAGGCGTGTGAAGTCTGCCAATCCGCACATCGCCAGCGTGGTGGACTATGGCCAAACCCTTCTCATATTGAGAGGAGACCCGTGCTCTGAGTAAGCCGGTAATGGGTTGATCATGATGACTGATAATGACTCCTATTTCTAGTTTAGTCTAGTTATAGCGCAAAGCGGAAGTTGCGCTATAACTACTTTGCAATATAGTTATAGAGTATAAAGTATAGTATATATTAATAGTTTGAGAATAAATGAAAAAACAAACATACATTTCTCCCCTTTATGTTTATTTTATGGCCTGGAAAGTATTCACTGTCTTTTTTCTGGATGCAAGTTAGTGCAGAGTTTTGCCAAGATCGGTTTCGTTGCGAAGCCATACATAGGAACAAGGTTTGTTTTTCTTAAACTCTCGAGAACTGTGCTATAAAATTATCGTTTATAAGGTTGCCAGCAAACTTTAGGCTTAATTTCATCAGGATTGATGGGTAGGTACAACAAGTAATCTCTCAATAAGTTCAAAATTCTACAAAACGTATGTACGTTATAGAAAAATCATTTTATAATATAAAGAATAAAATTCAGGCTAGGGTAAGAATTTCTCTAATCTCATAGCATATTATAATGAATTATTCTTCTTGTTAGATCAGGGTCAGTCCGAAAACCTCAAAGCTTTAGTTTTACGATAGCTATCACCATCACCTCACAAATTAATACTAACTAAAATATTTATAAATGGATAATATGAATGCGTCATAGATCAAGCACCAAGATAAACAAACACACATTTTTTCATTTATAATATTAATATCGAAATGGAGAGAAAATATTTATGTGTGTTTGGATAGAATACCCTCCTTCAATTCCCAGTATGTACGCTGTTCCATACAGAGTGTGACGGAACAATTTGGTTTATCCCGCAGCGTCTTCATTAAGTGTATTAGGAGATCGACGAGCCGCAGGTGCGTCCGCGTGATGTATCACTCTGCCCCCCCCCCCCGGGGGGGCTCTTCCCTGATAGTGCTGAACATTATATTGTTTCCAATACTGATACTTATCAGGGTTCATCGGCAGATCTTTTTGGTAACCTTATAGAAAATTTAATAAAATATCAAAAATATACGAGGGAGATAAAAGCAACTTTTGGACGATTTTTTAGCACCAATTGTTAATCTTTGACCGGAATCTAACCTTCATCATTATCATCATGATCAACGCACTACAGGCTCACTACAGAGCACGGGTCTCCTCGCAATATGAGAAGAGTTTTGGCCATAGTCCACCACGCTGGCCATGTGCGGATTGGCAGACTTTACACGCCTTTGAGAACATTATGGAGAACTCTCAGGCGTGAAGGTCTCATCACGATGTTTCCTTCACCGTTAAAGCAAGTGATATTTTATTTTATATTTTTTAAAAAAGCACATAACTCCGAAAAGTTAGAGGTGCGTGCCCGGATTCGAACCTCTGATTAGGAGGTTGACGCCCTAACCACTAGGCTATCACCGCTTCTCACCGAATCTAACCGTAATATTAAGAAAAGTTACTTCACTAACTTTCTGACTACTTTGTCATTACTATACAAAATTTGTGATGAGTATCTATCACTTGTCAAATTTGCTTTTTGTATGAAGCAATGAACTGCTGAGGTGTGGAACGCACTTCCAGCATCTGTTTCCAGCTACGTATAACCTGAGTACCTTTAAGACAAGAGTGAATAGGCATTTTCTAAGCAACGTGTACGTGTTCCATCCTAAACCTCATCAGTGCTTTCTAGTATTGATTGTCGTCAAGAGCAAAACTATCTCGAAATAAAAAATAACAGTTGACGACTCATTAGAGAAACAACAATTTAAAGAATTCCGTTTGTTTGACCCTTTTTTAGAACAGGGCCCGTTTAGAACCCTCATAGATATCTCAATGATATATCAATTCCTTTAAAAAAAAGTTTGCATTAAAAGTGTCTTTCTTCTTCAGCGAAGAATTTTTAATTTCTTTTATTAACCATCCTTTAATATAATAATGACTGTAATGCCTATATTAGATGGTATTTCGTATATCGACAATTCGACAATTCGTGTTGGCTGTACGGTGGACCGAACATATAACTTAGAACCCTTCAGGAGCTCAAAGTGGCTATCCAGGAGTTGTTGGTATCCCACAGGAGTTCAACGCTACATTGATAAGGTCTAAGAAAAACGGTTAGAAGCTACAAACAGAAATAAAGCTTTTCGTTCGAAACATATTACGAATAGTAATGAAATTGGTTTTTGTCTTAATTAGTATAGGATAAGAAAGAGTCAACCGAATAACAATTCCCTACTTTTCATGCAAACCAGTAATAAATAAAAACCCTATTATGCATTAAATTTAAGCCTCGAGAGTTGTTCCAAGAACTAGTAAACTTAAACAACTCTCAAAGTGCTTGTATCATAATCTTTTGAAGTGATGTAATGGGCGACGTCGAGGATTTGTGTAGAGTGAGAAAGAAAATTGAAGACGCCTCGCCGCGGCCTAAGCGGGGACTAACTCAAGTGTGAACTTGTAACTTTTAATGGTCGCCATCAGAAAACAAGAAGTATGAAAGTCGCGAAGAACAATGAAAGTTAATGAAACAAACACAATTAAGCAGAAAATAATGAACCCCTTTATTGCAACACGTAGCATTTGAAATAAGCCCGAATAAAACGATTAAAATACAAAACTTAGATCAGCTCGCCTTTCTGCTAATTATGTGGCCACTGTCAAAAGCGATCAGCGGTTTTAAGCCCCGGCTTAATCGTAGATTTGCAACTTTGTCTATGTGTGTCTATTGTAACACATGAATAGACCAAATTGAATTTAGTATTTTACATTGCATATGATTATCATTATAAGCTGTGCTAGGAGTATCTCTACGTGATCAAATCAGAAATGAAGAGATCCGTAGAAGGACCAGAGTTACCGACATATCTCAGCGAGTTGCGAAGTTGAAGTGGCAATGGGCGGGGCACATAGCTCGGAGAACCGATGGACGTTGAGGTCCCAAGGTGTTGGAATGGCGACCCCGCACCGGTAAACGTAGCGTTGGTCGACCCCCAACAAGGTGGATAGACGACATCAAACGAGTCGCAGGGAGCCACTGGATACAAGCGGCCCAGGACCGTGGCCATTGGAACTCCCTACAAAAGACCTATGTCCAGCAGTGGACGTCTATAGGTTGAAATGATGATGATATAAGCTGTGAAAGCCTAGTGGTTAGGACGTCCGCCTCCTAATAAGAGGTTGGGGTTACGATTCCCGGCACGCATCTCTAACGTGCGTTTTTAAGCAGTAAAAATATCACTTGCTTTAACGGTGAAGTTTAACATCGTGAGGAAACCTGCACGCCTGAGAGTTCTCCATAATGTTCTCAAAGGCGTGTGAAGTCTGCCAATCCGCACATGGCTAGCGTGATTAACTATAGCCTTCTTATATTGAGAGGAGACCCGTGCTCAGTGATGAGCCGGCAATGGGTTGATCATGATGATTATGATTATAATATTTTATATTTTATATGACCTTTGGGAAAATTGGCAAATCATGTGAAACGACTATAGGCCAATAGTCGCGAAAGGTACGAGTAGGTTTCCTAGTATTCAGCGCAAGTACTGAGATATGTTTGTTTTGTGATTGGTTTTGTCCAACATATTATCTCTTCTAATGTCGCTGAAAACGACGGTATATATCACAAGATAAGTTAAAGTTACTAGAGTAATTTATAAGAGTTTGTGATAAAATATTTCGAAGCCTTATTCTACAATAATTATTACAAAAACAAATAATAATTAATAGTAATTACCAGTAAAATTGTCATTTTGTCACAATGGTACTTGTAAACGCTCAGACGCTAGCAACTTGTACCACATATGAAAAGTTGCTTGAGACAATAACGCTGTTTGGAAAACTCCATCTCATCAATTTTATTGTAAAAGTTGGGGCAAGTTACTGCGCCCGCCATCCGCGTTACTGTAGCGGCGGCGGAGCGGAGCTGGGGCATGTTAATTAGCGATCGTCGATATTCGGCAATCTTATGTAATGAAACTGTCTCAGATCTTTATTATTATAGAAACATTTTGAAAGTTGGTATACTCAGTAATCATACAATAAAAGAAGAACAATTTTTTTATTGTTTTATCATCATTATTATATCAACCGATTGACGTCCACTTCTGAACATAGGTCTTTTGTAGGGAGTTCCAAAGTGAATGGCCTTTGGCCGCTTGTTTCCGTCGGCTCAATATGACCCATTTGATGACGTCTGTCAATCTGGTCGGGGGTTTAACAACGATATGTTTACCGGTACAGGGTCCCTGACGATCACCAGTTCTTCGAGCTATGTGCCCCGCCCATTTCCACTTTAGCATAGCATCTTAAATAATTCGAGATCACGAAACTATCTCTCAAAAAATTAACAGTATAGTAGCCACGAGGTAACGAAATTGGAGTAATCATTTCGGAGCACAAAGTGAATGATCAAAGCTATGCAGACCCTGCGTCAAGAAATTTCGCTCTCAAACTTCAGAGGTTTTAGACTGTAGTTGCGATTGTGTCCGAAAACGTGAACCAGTCACCGTCGGATAAATTAACATACCGGTAGAATTCAAAGATGTCCGTGTGATTGTATTAATTTAATTGATTTAATTTAATCCTAATAAATAAATATATTCGGTTCAAATAAAGAATATATCTGCCCATCTCGGCTAAGACGTGGACAGAAAAAGCAAGGATTGCAGGATTAAGGAATCAAGGAAGCGGGACGTGGAGCCGAGTGTCTAATCCCCGCTGATGGATCGCTGACCCCAATCTGTTTTTGCTCGGGGGAACCCGTTTTTTGCATTCGTTTCTGTCGACCCCTTTTAAGTAAGTCCTGCTTTTGTTACTATCAATGCCATGACTTTGACAGTAGGAAAATAGGATTTAATAAAAATTCAAATAAAATAAATTTATTATTTCGGAGGACGAGGCCCAGTTGAGTCGGCGCTATTGAATCGCTTTCACTGTTCAAGAAATATTGACCAAATTAAGTAACTAAATCGAACTTGAAAGTCCCAATTTAGCATGAAATTTCAACGAATTCTTCACCGAAAACATTCGGCTCGGATTCAAATCGGAGGTTGACATATCAGTTTCCATTCGCAAGCTTAAAAAACCACGAAAAATATGTTTTAGAATACTCCAACTTAATGATTTTATGACTCTCTTGGGCCCAATTTGTAACTTCGTATACAGAACTGTACCAGCAGGACTGCCCATAATAAAACGCCATATGACATGATGCTGAAAGTAGCTTTAAATCTTTAAATTAGGTTTACACGAATAAAACAATATTTGATTATACTGATTTCCCAAAAAACAGTTAGGTGGTAGCATATTTAGTTCTTTGTCGATTTTAGACCAAAACTTCATCAAATATGGATTTATTTTAATCTTTATTTTGGTTTAATTTAGATTAATTCTGGAAAATACTTTGCAATTATCATAGGGGACACGCTTTCTTACAACTTAACGTTACCTTGTACATATGCATATAACACATGAGTGTTAGATGTAAACACACTTGATAAAAATGGTACAAAGTCTACGAAATCACAGACATTGTCTGATGACAATTGTTTAAGCCAACCAACGAGTACGTAGTTTGCCCATGCTGTAAACCTCGTCTACTATGAGAGAGATTATATCTAGCGGTAGGATTTTTGTCAGTGTTTTTTTGTGCCATTACATTCACGAAATGCGCTGTACTTGGTAATTCCCAGCTTAGGGACAGATGAGTTCACCTTCTGTTGTTTTCATTTCATACAAATTATTTACCTGAGCAAAATATTGTAATTACACTTTTTCTTTAATGAAATGTTTTATATTTTTAATATAACTTTTACAAAAAGAGAGCTACGTCCAGCAGTGGACGTTTATCGTTTAATATGATGATGATGGCTAGAAATAAATCAAAACAAAAATAGCTTTCATGTAAACCTATTTCTAGTCGAGAAGTGATGGTGATGACTACACTAGCCTATTTAAAACTTAGTTCCTTAGTTCCTTCAAGGAAAGGGTGAATAGGCATTTTCTAGGCAAGCGCGCTCCAACCTAGACCTCATCAGTGCCTTCTGGTACTGATTGTCGCCAAGCGCAAACCTATCTCAAAAAAAAAAAACTAAAAGTCGCGCCCAGCTCTAAGAAGAAGCCGACAACAAACTAAGCTTGGTTTTTTTAGTTAACACCATATCACATAATCAATAGTAATTTAAAGTATCTAACATGCTACTACAGAAGCGGTGATAGCCTAGTGGTTAGGGCGTCAGTCTCCTAATCAGAGGTCGGCGGTTCGAATCCGGGCACGCACCTCTAACTTTTCGGAGTTATGTGCGTTTTTAAAAAATTTAAATATCACTTGCTTCAACGGTGAAGGAAAACATCGTGAGGAAACCTGCACGCCTGAGAGTTCTCCATAATATTCTCAAAGGCGTGTGAAGTCTGCCAATCCGCACATGGCTAGCGTGGTGGACTATGGCCAAACCCTTCTCATATTGAGAGGAGACCCGTGCTCTGTAGTGAGCCGGTAATGGGTTGATCATGATGAGTACAAAAGAAGTATTATTGTATCACTTTTTAACTATTTCGTTACAGACCAACTGACGGACAACACAAAGCTTACAGCCGGAAATGTTTACATTGCACAAGCGCGGAGAATACTAGTTAGTGATAATAAACGGGGCCGACAGCTTAACCTGCTCCCTGAAGCACGTAGGCATAAACTGTTTACATTTACCTACAATTAAACCGAGGCGCTTGGTGAGAGAATGCACATACAAACATAATAGCGCCGCCACTACATCTCAAGCTGAGCTCTAGCGGCCCTAATGGAACCCACTCGCCGTTTGTCCACTTCCCGGGGGATTACTCTGGACGCCGTAAGCGATATCAATATGCTCCCATTATCGTGGAAATAAAACCATAGCTTAATCCTGTCCTAAACTTTAAAATTTTAACATCGCTGATCAATACTGACTTCATTTTGTTTCCATATTATGTGTGTAATGAAGAGTTATATAAAAAGCTGTGATAGCCTAGTGGTTAGGACGTCCACCTCTTAATCAGAGATTGGAGGTTTGAATCCGGGCACGCACCTGTAACTTTTCAGAGTTATGGCCGTTTTTAAGCCACTAAAATATAACTTGCTTCAACGGAGAAGAAACCTACATGCCTGAGAGTTCTCCATAATGTTCTCAAAGTTGTGTGAAGTCTGCCAATCCACAAATGGCCAGCATGGTGGACTATGGCCAAACCCTTCTCATATTGAGAGAAGACTCGTGACTCCCAATGCCGGCTCACTACTCTGTAGTGAGCCGGCATTGGGTTGATCATGATGATGAAAGAGTGATATTACTATTAACATAATTACTGTAATCCAACCGCGACAACAAAATATTAAATCATCACCCACACTGAAAATAGTGTGAGATACAAAATAAAAAATATTTAGCCAAATTTTACATGCCAGAAATTAAAATATTGTATTGTATTTTTTTAAATCACATAGGTCCAGGTGTAAGCTATTTACAATACACTTCATATCTATGCTTCTTAATATAATAACGCTGACAACTAATGTGCTTTTAATGCACAGTCCTGTCTGTATATTAAAGGTATGATTGCAAACATTATCAACTTTTTTCGTATTACTGTTAGACATTGGTTCCGATTCTTGAACTAAACTAAATGGAAACGTGACAATTTCAAAGACACTACTGTGCTTTTCATCTTGTACCCCCTAGAAATCTTAAGCAAAGTCGATTTAGTGTAGCTTAAATATTTAAACATATTTGTACAGGAACAATATTGTACACGGACGAAGCCGCGAGGCACAGCTAGTAGTTAACATTAAACCCAATAAACCTTAAGTAAAATAAAATCTAAAATCTTTACATCACAAAATCAAACTTCATGTAATTAATTTATCAAACTGACTTAGTTCTGCTGCAAACGCGTTTAAAAACATACACCGTATGACAGATATGGAATCTGCTAGGCTTATGTGGCTTATTAATTTCACAGCATCATATCAGATGTTAATTTATTATGGGCGAGCGCTGATATTCACACAATATCCGTGCTGCAGAGGAGGGCTGTTCATTCTAAACATAAAATGTTTCCAACAAGAGGAGTCATTCAGAGATAAAAGTCAAAATAATGACATTGCAATAAATATTTGAAAATGCATGTCCACAAGAATAAAAATATTCTAAATATCAAATGTGATTGCAACCATCTCATAATTAGAAGTAAAAATAAACATGTTCTGCATGCTACTGGCTGACATAAAATTAGAAATTCATTCAAAGGTTTCAATGACATTTGTGGTGTCTCAAAAAAATTCAAAGTTCATATAAAAATCTTCTAAAAAGTTCTATTAAAAAATAAATTATTCTGTAAATTATTAAAAAGTTTGGATATAGACTATTACCCCAATAAGAGAGCTGTTGAATAGTTTAAAGAAAAATGTGAGATGGTATTAACAAAGAGAATACTTAACCTACCAAGTTTGACGTGGGCTTCTTTTTAAACCAGGGAGCAATTGGAACTTACATAACTTAAAGCTACTTTGTAATTCATTGACGCATCTAAAGTGCTATTAAAGGATTATATGAATAAAGTTTATAATTCAATGAATGAACCAATTAAGTGCTCTGCTCACTTTTGTATGTGATTTAAATATTTGGGATGAGTTGGGTTATGAATTTTTGGCGTTAATCTAGAATAAGGATATGTCCGGAACAATTGAGCTCAGCAAATACTCAGTGTCACGTGACGTACGTATTACCCCGAAACGCTATTGCACCGCCGAGGGCTCCCGAGCATCAGCTTGTCTATTAAGGGGTATCTCAAGCGTTGAGATCTAATCTCAAATAACACTTGTTGTTCTTGTCAGCCAAATTTGTCTTACAAATAAACGTGGCATAGGGTCGATATAGTTATGCAGTGTATAACGAACATTAAGCTTAACTTGCTGTAAAAACAAGCAAATGCACGTATAATTTATAATTACCTCAATCTTTATACACGTGGGCACACGTAAACAGCACAGTAGGCAGATGCTCAGCGTGCTGGGGGGGGGGGGGGGGGATACGCGGGTGTTTTTTCTGAGGGATAGGATCGAGGACAAAATAACTGACATAGCCCTAAGAATTAGAATGTTGAAGTGTCAATGGGCGGGAGGTATAAAACTCGAAGAACCGTTGGACATTGGGCTCCCAATAGTAAATTCGCACCCACTATCGGTAGATATTTATAGCGTTATTTCTTCTATGCTGGTTAAAGGGTTTCATTGGAAATAGGTCTTGATAGTGTAAACGTTAATAGCCTAGTGGTTACATTGGTTAATTTATTTCGGCCTCCTTTTCGGGGAACTTAGTTCGACCTAAAGAAAATTACATATCACTTGCTTAAACGGTGAAGGAAAACATCGTGAAGAAACCTGCATACCTGCAATTCTGCATAATGTTCTCGAAGGTACCAGTAGGCATCCGAACCCTTCCATTTGTATCAAATTAGGGATATTCATGTCTATGCCACGGACCTATTTAATACGATTATAATATTATGTATTTAAACTAAATGAGTTATAACTTCAGTTTAAAGTTGTTGCATTGAAACCGCATGGCCATACAAAACTAGGTCTCATTAGGAAAAGCTCAGAATATCTTTAAGAACTCTAGCAAAAGTCTACTTGTCGCTTTCAGTTCTGTAAGATTGAAAGAACGAACGAATGAATGAAAGATACTTAATTGCAATCAGATGAAATTTAACATTTATTTTTTTATATTTATTTATTAATTGCGCTCATACGTTGACCGCATGGCTCCCGCGCGGGCATTGCAGTAAATATGTCTAAATGATTTTCAATTCTATGATTGCTAAGTAGGTCTCTACGGCTCACGGCTTTCATTTTAATATAGAGTGGGCTGAGTTTCACTACGTTATAATAATATTAATACACTAGCTGTTGCCCGCGACTTCGTCTGCGTAGAATTGCTGATTTCCCGTGAGATTGAGGTTTCGCGTGCGGCCAATGCCCTGCTTCAGAAAGTAAGCTACAGGCAAATGTCAAATTGCCGGTTTTCGTGTCTCTAAATGAAAAAACATAGGACTTTCATATAAACTTTAAACCCCTATTTTACCTCCTTCGGGGTAGATTTGGATGAAAAAAATGCTAGCCTTATACTTACGCCCTAAAAGAAACCTATTTTCAAAATTTCAAGCTTGTAGACTTCATAACAAAAAAAATAAGCAAAAACTATCATCCCCTATTTTACCACCCTTAACAGGTAATATTTCAAAAAAAATTGATGTACACGTTTCTTATTTATTATTATTAATCTTAATGCAAATTTTTGTGTCTCTAACTCTAAAAACAAAGAAATTTCATACAAACTTCCAACCCGCCTTACCCCCTTAGGGGTGGAATTTCCAAATATCCTTTCTTAGCTGACATCTCTTAACTATGAACTACCTACTTGCTAAATTATAGCTTTATACGTACAATAGTTTTTGAGATCTCGTGTTTAATCAGTATGTATGTAAGTATGTTAGTGACGTTTCGCTTTTATATATATAGATAAAATACTTGCCATCGCTGCGTCTCTGGCCGCGTTTGTGAAATGTCATGAGAAACATGCTTAACTTTAAAGTACGTAAGTATACATTTATTTTTTTTAGGATGCAATCTATTGCTTTGAATTACTTTTATAAAAAAAATATAAAGAAACTTAGGCGTGAAACTTCGTTTATTCATACAATTAGGTTGGAACAATTGCTAGGTTATTTCATAAAGACCAATACCATTCCTTTATCATACTGCAAGGATTGAGGCGTAGCCGTCTTTAGCAGAAATCAGAATAAGGCCACATTACTCAGTCAGTGAGAACAAATAGTCCAGTCCGGGTGGCAGGTGGCGACACGACGTACGCATTAGCTCGAAAGCCACTTCTTGCTGGAGAGCCCTTACTGAAGCCCACGCGTGCGCATTGGACTGCCGCTGTGGTGGGGTGGGCTAACTTTTTAAATCTCATTAAAATCGAAATCAGCCTTGTAGTTAAGGCGTCAGCCTCTTAATTAGAGGTCGGCGGTTCGAATCCGGGCACGCACCTCTAACTTTTCAAAGTTATGTGCGTTTACAAGCGAATAAAATATCACCTGCTTCAACGGTAAAGGAAAACATCGTGAGGAAACCTGCACGCCTGAGAGTTCTCCATAATGTTCTCAAAGGCGTGTGAAGTCTGCCAATCCGCACATGGCCAGCGTGGTGGACTAAGGCCAAACCCTTCTCATATTGAGAGGAGACCCGTGCTCTGTAGTGAGCCGGTAATGGGTTGATGATGATGATGATGAAAATCGAAACTACCCACATTTTTTAGACTTATTACCGTTGAGTGTCCGGGTTTTATGCGAATGTCTTAAGAAAATTGGACTAACAGAGTCTTAGAAAAACCCGTTCTGCTATGCCCACTGCAGCGAATAATGGAAAACTAAGATAAATATCGCGTTTCTCTGTTATGTTTATCACTAAAAGCTAATTTGATGGCTTAAATAATTAAGCCCTGGGCAATTAGTTAAATTACCCACTATAATTATTAATTAATACCTTGCTAATACATAAACGTAGCTGTGATGTTGTGGATTGTGGAAACCATCTCATTTTCCTATAATCCACTATTTTGCAACAGTCCCAGATTTGCCCAAAATCTAGAATGCTTCCCTATCGTTCTAGAACAATCCGCCGTCTTCATAGATGTGCATGTGGGAGATCGGCATCATGCTTGCATTAACTGCACTTCATTACCAATTAGCCTCTAACAGGTTAGCTCGCTACTATGTTAGAATAAATCATCACTTACCACCAGATGTGATTACAGTCAAGGGCCAACTTGTAGTGAATTTAAATAAATAAAATAAAATAAGACTAAACTTTATTACTCATATGACGACTTTCGTGGCGCAGTGCGTGCGCTGTCGCATCCTGAAGTTGGAGGTCCTGGGTTCGATTCCCGGCTCGAGTCTGGTCTGGTGGGAGGCTTCGGCTGTGGCTAGTTACCACCCTACCGACAAAGACGTGTCGCCAAGCGATTTAGCGTTCCGGCACTATGTCGCGTAGAAACCGGTTAGGTTAGGTTAGCCCGCTACCATCCTAGCATCATCACTTACCAACAGGTGAGATAGTCGTCAAGGGCTAATTTGTAGTGTATAAAAATATATATATATATTAACAAGTAGCTTTAGTGTAAGCTCGTTAATGTATTCACTGCAAAGTAAAGGATAAAAGCTGGAACGTTTATAAAAATTAATGCATGCAAAATGCGCGTCGACGAGAAATATCGCCCAATTACAACTTTTTTTTATTTTAAATAAAATTCTCAATTCGAAGCGGCAAGTAAAAACCTGTCCGGGTAACTTACGTCGGAAATATTGGTGTAAAATAAAAGCTACGCTGAGTTGCGGACGGGGCTACTAAGTGGGAGATCTCGCAAAATATCTGTACGACTATATTTGACCTTCCCTTTATGATAGGAGAAGATTTCGGAAGGTACGAGTAAATATGTTACTGGATTGATTACATCATCATCGTGAACAACCCATTAACGGCTCACTACAGAGCACGGGTCTCCTCTCAGTATGAGAAGGGTTTGGCCATAGTCCACCACGCTGGCCATGTGCGGATTGGCAGACTTCACACGTCTTTGAGAACATTATGGAGAACTCTCAGGCGTGCAGGTTTCCTTACGATGTTTTCCTTCACCGTTGAAGCAAGTGATATTTTAATTTTTAAAAACGCACATAACCCCGAAAAATAAGAGGTGCGTGCCCGGATTCGAACCGCCGACCTCTGATTAGGAGGCTGACGCCCTAACCACTAGGCTATCACCGCTTCTACGGATTATACGGATTGATTACACGAAAAGTAAATTTAGTTCGAAAATAGTTTGGGTCGAATAAATTGGTTAAAATATTCTTTTTAATTTGGTTTTCTTACAGCATAATGAGGCTGGGTTATTGTATTCTTAGGCCTTCTAATTCCGTAAGAACATATATTACCTGAAATGTTTTTTTTTTACTACAAATTAGCTGTGTCCAAGATAGTAGCCGGCTAACGTGTTAGGGGTATGGTAAACCCATAATCCTAATCGGTTTCTAAGCGACATTACGCCGGAACGCTAAATCGCTTGGCGACACGTCTCTGTCGGTAGGGTGGTAACTAGTCACGGCCGAAGCCTGTCACCAGACAAAGCTACACTCATAACTCATCAGTTTTTTATGTTCCACTGCGGGACAAAGGCCTTGTCTCTCATATAAGAGAGCATTTTATAGCATAGCCAACAACTTAAATGAAACGAATGAAAATTATTTATTTGCTAGAACAGCAACGAAGTACGAGTAGGTGGTAGAATTTGTTATGTTCACATCCAATATATTCAACTCGTGCATTTAATTAAATTTGTTTTAGCCATGTAAACCTAATGCAGGATAGACGCCTGTAGGGGAGAATTTATATAGAATATTTATCAATATTTTAATTCGCGAGGTGAAGGTGACAACAATAAAACTAGGAGATTTCCAAACGCGCCCACGAAGAAGCCAACAACAAACTTACGTGGTACCACATAGTCAATAACTAATTATAAGCGTATGCTTATATAAATATATATGTGTATATATATAAATATAATATACAATTTCTATTGAATAAGTAACTAATTTTGTGCAGCCTACTAAACAGCCTGCAAGTTTATTGTGACCTACTACAAATAAATAAATTCAGTGTGTCTGGAAGTCAAGAAATAACACAATCTAGATAGGTCAGTTACACTATAATTTGAAGAGGGCACAACCGGTGGTCGAAATTTGTTTGAAGAGCAATATTTACGTCAGCGAAGCAGCGGTAAAACTACCTAGTACCTTAGAAGTATACTCAGTAATAACGGAGAATCGGAGGCCGTGCTCGTGGCCCGATCGGCACCTGACGTGTTAATGCGCCTTGATGAATGTTGCTCAGTGACAGCTCGGATTACGATGCGACGAAAACAGCTGCCCGGCCGCCGCCCAGCCGCCGCCCGGCAGCCGCCCAGCAGCCGCCCGCCCGCCCCGCTCTATAAATAGTGTGACGTTTAAAACGGCTTACACTATCAACACGATTTTATTTCACACTATTAATCATGACAGATGAATGGTGTTAAAGAGCGTCACAATTCACAGCACTATGATATAATGAGGAGAGGTGGGCGAACGAATTAATGAATGATTTATTCATTTCTTCCGCAATCAAATATATTTACCGTGTCTTATTATAAGTAATTTATGTTGCTGGTAAGCGAGTAGACGGGTGATAAGTGATTACCGTCGCCGATGTCATCTGCAGTAGCAGAGGCGTCATGAATGTGTCGTTGACTGAACCTATCCTCCTGATCGGATTCTCTTGAGCATCATAGTGGAACGCTAAATGGCTTGGTGGTATGTCTTTGCTGGTTGGGTGGTAACTATCCGAGGCCGAAGCTTTCCACCAGACCAGACTCAAACCGAACCCAGACCCTCTCAGTTTATAACAAACTATCATGTTTCATATATCTTTTTCCAACTGCTGGGAATCTTTATTTCAGCATCACCCGAATTCCTTGCTTCTCGTTGGGAAAATGAGCTCCTACTCTTGACTCTAAGCCTTCTAATTACCTGTATATATATATTACTTATTTCGTTACTATAAACACAAGGTTTACTTTTCTGTTCTTTTATAATAAGTTCCTTTTTGTGTTTTTTGTTATTTGCTGTTTGTTAATTTCCATATTATATTATTAGCGACATATTAGCGTCGACTTAACTTATTATATTAGGCATGCTGTAGTTACCTCTAAATTGATTTATATGTATATCCTAGCACTGAAGATTTTTAAAATGTTTATTTTTTTACATATAAATCTGTTGGTGGCGCTTTGGATAAATAAATAAATAAATTATGTTATCCCAAGTCATATCGACTCAATGCTGACGCGAAACCAACTCCACTCCTATATCCTAGTGAAAAGTTGGCTTTAAATCGGCGTTGAAACGGTGTGGAGTTGATAAGCGATTAAGAACTTTTTTACTACCCGAACGACTTAACTTCACACTTTATCACAACTTTATAAAAGTGCACTTTATATCACAAACACGATCTTTCTTACGATCAACATCCTAGAAGTACCTTCATGCAGCGGTCTTTCAAAGAGCGCACTACAACACAGCCAGCTACGAGTATCTTCTACATCCAGGTTCAACCTTCGTACAGTTCATGTCCAATTTCACTAGGTGCTAGATCAATGTACCAATACCCTAAATCTTCTAAATTATTTAACGCAAGCAAAAATCCACCTAGAATTCTCTCATTACCTTCCAGGGTTCCTATCGTTTCGCTAGGACTTAGCTAGGAAGCCTTTGATTAGGCTTTATTATGATGATGATGTATTCTGTCCAGATTATGAATTTATGTTTTTTAGATGTGGGATCACTATTTAAATTTACTGATTTTTTTTATTCGACATTTTACTTTTATAGGAGCATCAAGTGGGTTTTTAAGAGCGCGCTGATGGTCATTTTTTTTATACACTACAAGTTAGCCCTTGAAGGCTATCTCACCTGGTAGTAAGTACATAATACTGTCATGGTACTGGTAGGAGAGTAGCGTGCTAACCTGTTAGTCGTATGGTAAACCCATGCTCCTAATTGGTTTCTACGCGACATCGTGCCAAAACGCTAAATCGCTTGGCGACACTCCTTTGTCGGTAGGGTCGTAACTAGCCATGGCCGAAGCCTCCCACCAGACCAGACTCGACATACATTTTAACAACTGATAATATCATTCCTTAAGTGTGGGAAAGGAAGAATTGATATTTTTGAGTTAGTATCGGGCGTATTGATTGATAGACAGACGGATAGACATCATGAAGAAACTACGGTTCTTCGTTTATATACGTATCCCCAAAAAACGCTTAACGAACCACGATTAACGAATAGTTGGGTCAAGCGCGCACTACATATTTCGTGTTCATCGAAATTTTAAAATATACCACAGATAAATAGAATATTTTAATACAATGATAGCAAGTTTCTTCCATTAAGAGAACGCCTCATTTATAATATATTTAATTATTTGCATTCCTAAACCAAACACGCTGTCTCGCTGCTGTCCGGGCTAATTAATTACCGAAACAGCTGCTGTACCCAATCTCCCAAGCCTTTCACACAAGACATACCTAACTATTATTTAGGATAATTTTAACTACGAAAATAGATTTGTTACTCTTGAATACAGAAATTCACGCAAATTAGAGGTAGCTATCCTATATATATTTTTGTACTTCCATGTGTAGCCTTCTTTTTCTTAAAGTAATAGACTTTAGTTTAAAAATTTAATAACTTTGTCTTCTAAAATATTCAACTTATTGGTTAAACCTATTAGAAATTTTCTTTGTCTATCTTTAGGTTTTAAAATGAAAAAACCGTATCTCTGAGATATATTAAGGATTAAAGTTGATTGAAGCAAATGTTTAGCTTATCTCAGAAGAGGTAAATTGGGTATTATATTCTTTGTACTTTAAATTTGAGAATAATAGAAGATTAACTAAACTATTTTCTTTTATAAAATACAAAATCGAACGCTGAAAAAGGGTATAAAAAGGCGCAGATCCTAACTTCTAGCATCGGTGGTAGAAAAACCGTTTCTACAGTGTCCAAGTGTTTAGGCTGCAATAGTCACCAAAAATTTAATTTAAGAATGAAGTTGCAAACATCTTCTAGTTTGTATATAAAAGAAAAGAGTGACTGACTGGCTGATCTATAAACACAGCTAAGATATACAAGAAGTAATTATAGTAAACGAGTACATGTCCACTCAGTAAGGGTTTATTGAATTCATACCCTGATGAGGCAAAATAGGGGTTTCGAACTTGCATGAAAGTTCTGAAGTTAGTAACACGAAAACATCGAACTTAGTGTGGGCGAAAACTAATAAGTTATTAGTGGTGTAGGTCCAGCGATTGAGATCCACGGTATGAGCCACAAACCACCCGCTGCGTGTAACCCGCAGTGCGCGCTTGACCTTATTTCAAAAAAGTGTAAAGTTAAAAATCGTACTGTGAAACATTTTTCACAAAAAGGCGAAGTTAAGCATCGGGAATGGAACGTATTGTAAAGCTGGCCGTCCACAGCTGTCAGTAAAAACCAACTGGACTGAACTAATAGCACATAGATAATGCAAACGTACTAACTTATATACTACTAGCTGATGCCTGCGACTTCGTCTGCTTTAAGTTAGTGTGTGTGAAAGTGTGTTTGTATGTCTTCCAATCACGAAGCAATGGATTACTAAACCGACGACCTTGCAATATTTACAGGATAAACAATAAGGTATCTCCTTTCCAACCGATAAAAAGAAAAGAATGAGTGAAATTGGAGTACGCGTTAATGAATTACAACTTAATACACATTTTGACTATCATCCCCTCTCCCTAGAGAACCTTGCTGAATCCCGGGAGAAAAACTATCCTTTATGTTGAACCGGAATATCAGTTACTCCTATATCAAATTTCATTTAAATCCATCCAGTAGATGCGCGACCAAGATACATACAGACAGACAAAAACTAAAAATAAATTGTTTTGAGCTCCGTATCGATAGTAAAGCATCCTCCAATTATAAATTTCAAAATATATTAATTAATGTACAGAATTCGTCCTGTTACAGTTTTATTTTAGTATAGATATATATTATTAGTGAAATATTGTATAAGTTTATTCATCTTTATAACGTATTTATTTACAGTTTAGTAGTACTAAATCATTATGATCTTAATATTTCATTTTAGTCTTCTGCATTTTACTTGATATTTTTGTCTTAAGTACTATTTTTATTTTAACCTTTTCTTCTGTCAAATATTAGACTGATGGAAAATGCGTATAGGCGTTTAAATTTGCCTATGTGCGTGTAATAAAGGCTAAAAATAACAAACAGACAAACAAATTTCATTACAAAACCTTTTAACTACGAATATCTATGCTAGATATAGTCTACTGTTTCCATCGGAGTTTGCGTGTGTGTGTGTGTGTGTGATTATAAACGTCAGTATTTCTTAAGCTCTCATAAGTGCGATCGAGACGGATGATAAAGTTAGCACAGTACGTCCAGTGAGCGGCCAGCATTAGCGGCACTCTATTAAATTATTCCGTCTCGTCTACTCAAAATGGCGCCGTAATGTTACTAGTTGTCAAAAGAGACCGTCGGGAAGGGGTTTGTATTTTTTCAGCGGTCAAGTGCCCCTTTTTTCGCTGTAGCCCACCTCTGTTATGCTTTGTGGTTCGAATACATGTTTTTATTAATATTGAGTTGGTGATTTTTTTGCAGACCCAGTTCATTTTCGCCGTATCCCTAATGGAAAAATTGCCTCTTCTGAGGGGTAGGGGGTTTACTTATAAGCTTTTATAACATAATCCCAACGGACCTACCATTGCATATAATCAAGATTCAATGTACAGAATTTAGCTATTTGGTTGAATGTGGTTGGTGACGACCTCCGTTCGTGCGCTGTCGCATTATAAAGTTGGAGGTCCTGGGTTTGATTCCCGGCTCGAGTCTGGTCTGGTGGGAGGCTACGGCCGTGGCTAGTTGCCACCCTACCGACAAAGACTTGTGATTTAGCGTTCCAGCACGATGTCGCGGTTAAACCAATTAGGAGTGTGGGTTTACCATACCCCTAACAGGTTAGCCCGCTGCCATCCTAGACTGCATCACCACTTACCACCAGGTTAGATAACCGTATAGGGCCTACTTGTAGTGTATAGAAAAAAAAATGTACAATATTATTGTCCGTCTGTGCGAAGCTTGCTGCACCTCTCGATGGTGATGGTGATGTATAGGATATGATGGTAGCACCTACACCTGTTTAAGTTAACTTAGATTATGTCCTTGAAACGTCTACGCCTTGTTTTCCGAGCGCCTATGGTGGTACAATGATGTTCAGGAATCTGAAAGACCCGGTGGGTCTGCTTTGGTGTATGTAGTTTTGCGTGGAAATACAAATCTGGGTATTAATCATTAACTGTCTTGTATAACATCCACATCTCCCCGTGGTATTTTGGTATCAATAAGGATTTACCCAAGATAAAGGATTTATACCTTTTTTATCAAGGGAAAATCTTCATTCAAGAGAAAAAGGGCTGTTAATCAGCCGAAGCCTGCTACAAGAACATATTTAACTTTTTCTCGTTTTGCGCACAATATCTATTCCACGCACAATGTTCAACGCAACTCGCGGATTCAAAAGCAATAAAACATTGGGAAAACATCACATTTGCAACAATTTATGTTCACATTCGCGATTTACTGCGATGAGATATGAGCGAGTGGGTTACGCTCTATGCCGTAGTACCGCCTGTATGTGTGTTTGTATGTATCGTTATCTAGCACCCAAATATTTGGACAATTTATTTCCCAATCACAATGCACTAAACAAGAGTAATGTATGTAGACATAAAGTAGCAATCGAAAATATAATTGCTTGTGTCTATTTAAAACGACATAAATACTTAAATACTTACTTGAGCGGTGATAGCCTAGTGCTTAGGGCGTCAGCCTCCTAATCAGAGGTCGGCGGTTCGAATCCGGACACGCACCTCTAACTTTTCGGAGATATGTGCGTTTTAAAAAAAAACAATTAAAATATCACTTGTTTTAACGGTGAAGGAAAACATCGTGAGTCAACCTGGACGCCTGAGAGTTCTCTATAATATTCTCAAAGGTGTGTGAAGTCTGCCAATCCGCACGTGGCCAGCGTGGTGGACTATGGCCAAACCCTTCTCATATTGAGAGGAGACCCGTGCTCTGTAGTGAGCCTATAATGGGTTGATCATGATGATGATGATGAAATACTTAAACTCTCGATCACTCATCTTTACAATCTAGCCACATGCTGCGTACATCAGCGTACCTTTGAGCCTTGTAGAAGGAGTTAACTATTACCCTAGTTATTTCCGAATCAAGAGACTCTTTGGATTCTCATTTTACTTTATTGGACAAAATATCAACGACGACCGTCACGACGTCACTTATAACCTACTACTGGTTTGATATACTTTCCTTACTTTTCGTAATTAATGAACCTCCATCAGTCTTCAACGTAGAGTATACTTACAATCAGAATTAAATCTATACAAATAAATAAAATTGGAGTGTTTGTAATATTGAAATAACCATTTTTTACTACATGCATATGAATATGTATATGGTACATACACCAAAATAACATTTTTTTCAATTTTTGTCTGTGTGTCTGTCTATCTGTTTGTACCGCCTAATCTCTGAAATGGCTGGACCGATTTTTACGGGACTTTTATTGGCAGATAGCTGATGTAATAAGGAGTCACTTAGGCTACTTTTATTTTAGAAAAATAAAGTATTGTTGCAATGTCCAAGTACTGTCCAGTACCGCGCGCAGCTCACGCGCACGCCACCGCCTGCGCCATCACGTCTCGGGCGCCTCCCACTTCTCCCACCAATTGTTTTAGTTTAGTAATTATTTCAACTAATACGGGTTAGTAATCTATTGCTTCGTGATTGAAAGACAAACAAACACACTAACTCAACGCAGTTGCGGGCGTCAGCTAGTTTTAAATAAAGTTCGAAAAATTATGATTATGAGGGAATCAAGTTACACGTTGGTCATAATATATGTATACCTACTTTCTCGTCTACTTTCATAAATACTTACTACGATTGAGTAAAACATATTTAATAAACGGTGTAATATTGGGAAACGTATAATTTACCGTTAGAAAACTACCGTCTGAACACACGAATCACCGTACCGTCGAAATCATAACCCTCGATATATGTAGGTCATTGCATAATGGGTGACTGCGGACTACTTCTGTTTCGATTGATAAAAATGAGTCTCGATAACTAAAAAGTCTTGTCATCATCATCATGATCAACCCGGCTCACTACAGAGCACGGGTCTCCTCTCAATATGAGAAGGGTTCGGCCATAGTCCACCACGCTGGCCGTGTTTGGATTGGCAGACTTCACAAACCTTTGAGAACATTACGGAAAACTTTCAGGCGTGCAGGTTTCCTCACGATGTTTTCCTTCACCGTTGAAGCAAGTGATATTTTAATTGTTTAAAAACGCACATAACTTCGAAAAGAGGTGCGTGCCCAGATTCGAACCGCTGACCTCTGATTAGGAGGCTGACGCCCTAACCACTAGGCTATCACCATATGCAATACAAAAATTGCTTGCAATAAAAAAGTCTTGTAATACTAAAATATTTTGAAGTATATACAAGTACGTTGTGTTATTCCTCCGATGGATAACTATGGCAATAATCCGCGAGCCGCAAACAAGGCCGGGCTCTGCAGACAAAGCGCTCACCGTTTATCTCGCAGCCACATCTCCCTCACTGTCGCAGCATCATCAATCTCCTGAGCCAGGAGATGAAATACTTTAACCTTACCTTTCTTATAACTTGTTTGGGAAGACATTTTTGCGCTTGAGTATCATAAAGTGACAGGTGAAACTGTTTCTGCACACGGTCGGAAACTCGTGGAGTTGCTCAGTTTTATTAACCTGACATGCCAAAAAAGCTGTATGATCTTGCCAAGCGGTTAATCGTTCCAACGCGATCCGCGTAATACCTATATATGTGGGTATGATATTTATACCGTTCGACCCCCCGTATTCCCAAACGTCGCCTAAGCGGAGGTTCGGCCTCAAAGGAGGCGCCCTTAGGCAGTCGTTCCCTTAGTTTCTTCTAGCCCTCGGGCTCAAAATTTCTTCTGGCAGAGCTTCTTTCCGAAGCTCGCCAAACAGCCCGGTTACGCTGTGGCAACCAATAGGGTCTGTACAGCTAATAGACAGTCCGAAAAATAAAAGAAAAAAAAAATTATATTTGGTCAGCCAAAGTTAGTGATAAAACCACATAGAGTTATAACGAATTCATGACGTTATTTCATTTGAACTGTTTCTTAAAACAGAGGTAAGGCTAAGTTTGCTATATAAAGCTCGGCCTTAGACTGCATCACTTAACACCAGGTTATATGGCGGTCGAAGGCTAACGTGTAGTGGAATTCAATAATATATTGCAGTGTTGCTGGATTTAGTTACGTACTAGGAAAGCAATATTTTCAGTCAAGCGGACAATTTGAAGCTGCATTACCAGATGAGGATCTTTCTGACTGCCATTGCTGACATTCTTAAAACTGCTCAGATATTTACCTGTAGAAAATAACAGCTCCGAGTACTAAATCAGTGAGTTAAAAATTGGCATACAGATAGCTATAAATAAAACTATAGCTACATACATTTTGCAATAGGGTTTGATAGTTTATAAATGCTGTCAACAATAGAACTTAACGTAAACGAAGCTGCAGGCAAAAGCTTATCAATCTTATGTAAAATAGGAGCGAGGGCCTAGGTGCAACACGAACACGTAGTATGTACATTATTCGTTACACCCACTGACATACAGACGGATGGACCTCTGAACAGCAGAGTCTTAGTAATAGAGTTGACACTTTTCGTGTATGGAACCCAAAAATTATATTAAATATAAATAAAAACATTAAAACCATGTTCGTTTGGGTAATCATAAGATACATAAACAAAGCGCTCACTATTATAACATCAGGAGTAACGTTATAAGTTTCGTCAGGGGTAGAAGAGTAAAAGGGTATTTTCAAATTGTAGCGCAATAGTTTTCTTATGAAAAGATAGTTCCCCTACAAAAGAGTTAGTAATTTATTTGGGTAATTGGGTAATTTGTCGCGCGGAATTGGGGCAATTCGTCCCCAGGTGAGTGACTCATTATGCCTCAGATATACACGTATTAGTACAATTTGTATTACCGGGGTCACGACGGATGCTATGGGGAAAATGAACAGTTAATTGGATGGTTAGTAGGTCGTAAGTAGGTGAGGACTTCCTCTGTAGTTTTCACACCTCACTGGCGGAGTGGTGCGCTCTGTGAAGATAAAATCATTTTAGGAATCAATAAATTTTAAACTCGCTGTGTGTTGTCGAGTACATATATAAAAGCTACCTAAAGACGGTCTCTCTGGAATTCTATTCTATCTATATAATAGGAAGTCTATACCAACGCGACACTAGGTAAATCTATATATTTATAGATTTACCTAGTGTCGCGTTAGAACACAAGATGACCTTAATTTTTGTGCAATAACATTAAATGCAAAGATTGATGGGCAGGTGCGAGCTTCGAAAAAACGTTTCGTGTTTTAGAGTTACACGTCTAAATGCCTATACGGCCTTTTTTTTATTGTTCTAAAACCAGCTTTCTACACTACATTAAACTAAGAAGAAATAACCCAAGAAACTACAAAGAAGCGTATTCGTCTTAAGTCTTATTCAATATAGTTTCTTAGGGCGTAGAAGTCAACGATGTTACTCCTCCTCTATAATATTCTGAACACTAGTGACATCATCTGGCATGATGGAAGCTCGTAGGCTGGTAAGAAAGAGTGTGTAATTTGTTTGCGTAATCGCGTAATTTGTCTCTTGGGATCGGCGCAATTTGTCCCTAGGTAAATGGTACGTGCTTTCTTTTCATTATTTCTGTTTTAGGACTTTCAAAATTAATGGGACTTATGAATAGGGGCTTATAATCCTGCTTTAAAAACTGCCGTGCATCAAAGTATCCGTCCTTTAATATTCGGTGTATCCCTCAGGACTCAAACGTTTCTCTGGGTTAGTAAAAGCCATCATTATTAATATTCTCACCCGATTAATGTCCTACAGGTAGGCCTGCTTTCTTAGATTAGAGACGGACACGATTTTGGAGCATAAACTGTGATGGTAGGCTTAACATCACAATGACGGAGACTATCTGTCAATCCGCAACGGTTGTACAGGCTTTTTCAAACGTATCAGTGGTAATTTAGAGGAACCTAAAATGTTTTGCTTGTCTAAACGTCTTTAAGTGCGGTTTGATATATTCCCTTTGTACATTTATTATTTAGTAGCTACTATTCACTTTTAAAGATTAATTAAAATTAACGTTTAAAGCTTTAAAGTTGGTCACCCATCCTTTTACCGACTTGATTCAAAGCTACGTTTACAGGGTTCGTAATATGGGGATCTTCAAAGGGCGGTTTAACCAATTGCTCAAGGGCCAGCAATGCATTGACGGTTCCTCTGGTGCTGCAAATGTTCATGGGCGGCGGTAATCACTTACCATCAGGTGACCCGCCTGCTCGTTTGCTCGCTTTGTATATAAAAAAAAAGGTTTTTTTTTATACCTTAATGTATGCGGAAGAAGTCGTAGGCGCCAGGAAGTTCATAATATAAGTGTGATAAGAAGGATACTAATAAAAATGGCAATATATGGACGTAACGAGTGAACGACGCCCTCGACACGTCGGTAAACATGCGCGGCGCGTGTTAACACAGTTTGCACGCTGAGTGGCGATTAACGGCGCCCAGGCGGGCCGTAGATATTATAGAAGGGACTATTGCATCGTAATCCCATCAGTGACGTACGCGGGGCCATTGCAACCTTAACTCAACTGGTTATAGAAAAGGCTTTACCGTTTTGTACCCTCTGTCTGCTTACAGAATGATCACCTAAATAATTTACTCCTCAAGATTTGATTTTCATATAAGGGTATGAAAAAATAAGAGCAGTAAAATCTACTGAACTAATGACCTCGTTACGTTTGGGTGCGCAAACAGTTCTGCGCACCTGTTACTTTTCAAGCGTGGGAACTGTTTATATGTTTGATAAGTCATACCTATTTTTGTAAAATGTTTGATGTATAATACTATACAGAATAATCATAATAAATGTAAATAGAATAAAACATTGATTGTTTCGTTTAATTACAATTTTATATGGTATTAATTACAATTTTTTATGGCTTTTTCTTAGTTTCTATAAGCCTTTTTTGTGCCTATTTGCTCAGTCGATCTGAAGAAGTAAACTCCATTCGTATGTTGGAGCTGACACACACACTTTTTTATTGACATTTGACTTGATTTGACACACATTTATACTTCAAAGAAAAAATCATAATTTCACTAGCAGCAGTGTAATTATCTTTCTTATATATAGATAAAGTAAACTGGATAATTGTTAAAATGCTTTTATAGGTTAATACTGAGGGTATTATAATGTATGGGATGATTTACTAAACAAGATATTTTATTTCTTAAGGAAATGGAAAGCACTACCAAATTCAATCTGAAATCTGAAGATTTTGGATTAGATTGATTATTCATTTCGGACAATAGACCCGGTACGATATCATACTTTCATGCAAAACCTAAAATTTCTCGTGAACAAAGTTACTGGGGTCTGGTATCTGTCACAGATATCCTTGCTCCATAACCGTCATACCGCTCTAATAGCGTTTTACTGTTATTGTCGACTTGATATGGGATTACCAAAGGCGCATGAACAACCCCTATATGGAAAAGGCCGTTCCAGTGATTCTACATCGCCGCTGAGCCCCGCAGCGATCGTAAACCCTCAGTTTACAAGCTCACTGTAAACTGGCCTATGATTTACGACATCGCTGAGTGCACTATAAAAATGTTTAGCGACAATTACCGCGAAAGCTTTATCCGGTACTTGACGTATTGACATAGACGAAGTAATCTATCACTAGAATGTGATGCTACTCTTACTTATCTCTTCTCTCTGTTATCGGTTCCAAAAAGTTTGTATTTGGGACATTAAATGAATAATTTTGACAACCTGTATAATCATCATCATCATCATGATCAACCCATTACCGGCTCACTACAGAGCACGGGTCTCCTCTCAATATGAGAAGGGTTTGGCCATAGTCTACCACGCTGGCCATGTCACACGCCTTCGAGAACATCATGGAGAACTCTCAGGCGTGCAGGTTTCCTCACGATGTTTTCCTTCACCGTTGAAGCAAGTGATATTTTTTTTTTTTTGCAAACGCACATAACTCCGAAAAGTTAGAGTTATATGTTTTATATGTATAATGTTTCTGTATAATGGAATTCTATAAGTAACTGAGTAGTGAAAACGCAATTAGTAATTCTATCAGGTAATGGATAATTATAATAGTTTAGAATAAGACGTGCTATGTAGCCAAACTATACTTATGATCAAATCAAAAGAAAGAAATTTCTGGATAAAAGTTCTCGGAGAAGGTCCTAGGTTGCCAGCGACTAGATTATTAAAGGTCATTTACTCGTGTTTATACATTTCAAGCTCGTACCACTTAGATAACACCATTGTAAAACCTGCTTTGAGAATTGCAATTTGATAGGTATATCAAAATATAATGATACATTAAATTTATAGCCCATTACAATCGATCAGCATTATTTTATATGGATTTGTTCCCTAATTGATTTGCTAATAAAAATGCAATATTATGTTGTGCGACGCAGGATTAGTTTTGCGAAGAGCTAATAAATAGTTAAACATAGATGGTTGAAGGAAATGAAAAACATATTTATCAGTGATTTTATGAAAATCAACCCTTAGCAATATTAAATATTTACCTTATTTTCAGGTTAGGTTCACGCACTCTCATTAATATAAATTGTATAATCCAACCATCCGCCGATTTTACTCTTGGAGTTGTAAATGCTAGAGTAAAAGAATATTAGTTCTATTATATCAAAAATAAGTAAAGAGTCGTATCTATATTTTAACAAACCTATTTTTATCTATCGTAATAAAAAGTATCCTATGTTACTTCTAATACCTCCAAGATTATGTGTACAAAGTTTCATGACGATCGGTTCAGTAGTTTTTGCGTGAAAGCGTAACAAACATCCCTACATTCACATTTTATTATTAAGTCATAATTTGCCATACTATATCTACTAAACATACAGACACAAAAATACTAAACATACATTTATAATTAAGTAAGGATTATTATCGCGCATTTTAGTATACATGAAAGGAAAATTGATTTACTGTCTCTTTTTTTTTATACACTACAAATTAGCCCTTGACGGCTATCTCACCTGGTGGTAGGTGATGATGCAGTCTAGGATGGTAGCGGGCTAACCTGTTAGGGGTATGGTAAACACACTCCTAATTGGTTTCGATCCGGCGACATCGTGCCGGAACGCTAAATCGCTTTGCGACACGTCTTTGTCGGTAGGGTGGTAACTAGCCACGGCCGAAGCCTCCCACCAGACAGTCTGACTGATCTATCACCGTACGCTCTACAATCGACTTGTGACCGACTATTAATGCACTAACCAAACCATTGGACGGGCTAAAACTTGACATTCACAGCCATGTTAATTCTACAAGCCTGTTATAAAGTGCGCATAAGTGAAATAACACATTTTATACTTTTAATTTTATTTGGTCTATTTATTATATGTTAATTGAGCCTTACCAAAATAAATAAATAATTGTTATTACAAGCGTTTTTAGATATTCCAAGAATTTGTTTTGAGAAAGACCAATAAATTTATTTTTTCCAGAAACAGAAAACGTCAAACGTTTCCGTGAGATTAAAAAATACCTTTGGTAGCCATGCTTGGCTTAAGAGCTTAACCGATCTTGACGAAATTTTGCATACAAAAACCTTACGTACAAGCTATAGAAAAGCGTTTAAATTCTCGGACAGCTTCAAGTAGGCTGATAGGTAAAAATTTACATTAAGATGAATGTAAAAATTATATCAATTTTGTGGACTTAAGTAATTACAAAAGATCAGATATTCATAAGCGGTGATAGCCTAGTGGTTAGGGCGTCAGCCTCCTAAACAGAGGTCGGCGGTTCGAATCCGGGGACGCACCTCTAACTTTTCAGAGTTATGTGCGTTTAAAAAAAATTAAAATATCACTTTCTTCAACGGTGAAGGAAAACGTCGTGAGGAAACCTGCACGCATGAGAGTTCTCCATAATGTTCTCAAAGGCGTGTGAAGTCTGCCGATCCGCATATGGCCAGCGTGGTGTACTATGGCCAAACCCTTCTCATATTGAGAGGAGACCCGTGCTCTGTAGTGAGCCGGTAATGGGTTGTTCATGATGATGATGATGAGATATTCATAAGCGTATAAACTGTGTTAGCCTACTTGTTAGGACGTCCGCCTCTTAGGCAGAGGTCAGGAGTTCGATCCTGGGCACGAAACTCAAACTCGGTATATGTGGTAGTGCTCTGTAGTGAGCCGGAAATGGGTTGATCGTGAAGATATTCATATTATCCTCATATGTAAACAGGCATCTAAAAATCTATGATAGCTGATGAAGATACTGGATCTATCAAAAAGCAAAAGCCAAGCATCTAATTCGGTTGTTTTCATCCGGTACGTCCACATTATCGTGAAATTTATCGATAAGCTGCCCCACTATCAGATAAAAGCTAAAGCAAAGTATTTCTGGTAAAATGTAATGTAAAAATAATAGTATTGTAGATGTATTCAGGATAGAAGCAATCTTACAAATCCCCGGGTGATACGGATTTAGTGCGGAGATGGGAGATTGTGTGAAAAGTAGCAAAAAACCAAATCGATATTCGTGCATTACTTATATTGGAGAGACCGGGAGTTCTAATTCCGTTTTGGTTTTGAGATTTAGCGATAAAGCCGTTAAGGCTTACGTATCCGAAGCCTTTCATTAGAATAGAGCCTTAAAAGATTTGAGAGCAAACTGTGGTTTTCAGGGTTCCGCATCGTATTAAATCTGAAAACTAAACTCTTTTAACGTTACTCGCGTATCACACATCCCTCTCACGTATGGATGTGATTAAGTCCTAACTTTGAGATATAATACTGTAGTCTAACTATTTTTTACTGCACAATTGGAAGAAACTGACCCCAAGAAACGGGCTAACCTAATTTGGGGGCCAGGGTAGATTAAGAAAATCCGATTATTATTATTTAATGAATGGTTTCATTAAATAATAATAATCGGTTTCATAATTGTGAATTAGTTATTATAATTGCAACCTAAACTTGCGGTTTTTATCACTAACATTCATTGAAGCCATATTGTGAGCAAAATATGCTCTAAACTTTCTCTTCCACGTGTGAGAGGTGTGAGCTGGTCACGATGAAACTGATTTCATTGCAAGTCCTACGAAGTAACTGTTGTACTTGTGAAAAAATCCGGTGACCTTTTATGCAAGAAAGATTGAATATAGAGGTATAAGTAAAAGGTCAAATTAAAATCACGTTCTCTTTTAACGAAGTCATTTTTCGGTATGGACGAAATACCGTAGAAATGTCCGAATTTTTCTCACACTCATTTTGCACACGGAAATAGTTATTTTCGGATTTCCATCATTTACTACCAAAAAAATAGTTTCCTTCGCAATCTATTCACAAAATGAAATCTCCATTTACACAGCAATCGTATGCCCACATAAAGTAGGTATTACGGAAAGTAGAAATGGAACCAAATCTCGTTCCAAAAACAAGATATGGCCCTATAAAAAGCTCATAAGCAATAATAAAAGGTAGTATCTAAGACCGTAGATATCTCGCAGTAGATTAAATAACTCCGATTTATTACGTGCTCTGAATGTCTTACGGATAAATAGTGGATGCTGTACAAGGAATACAAAATAGTTTTTGGCCAAATCCTCTCGCGTGCGGCATTCATTCCATCATGTAACTTCGATAAATCAAGTGAACAACATTGTGTTGCAACGCGTCCGTTGCCGGTTAGATGTGCATATGAAAACTTTCATGTCTCACAAACGGATCAATGGATTGTCATGATAATTTCGAAATGAACAATATGCAATATGGTACGCATAGTAATGTATGCCAGAGGGGGGATGGTAGAAAAATTAAATTAGTAGTTCCAGTACAAGTTGGAGCAAGTTGTGATAAAAGTAAATACAGTAGAGGCGATCACGCTTTGTTTGTTTCGATATTTTCTCGTAAAGTTATCCACTTCTCCGGACGATTATATTTGCTAGTAGTTTTGTTTTGCGCGTCTGTGTGTAATTACGTTCAGGTTCGTGTTGATTATTTTTAGTTTTCTTGTGATTTGTGTTACAATTAATTGTGTTCGAGATAACGAGTACCTACGCAACTAAATAACAATTAGTGCTTGTAATATTTTGTTACTATTGCGTGATATTACCAAAACACGAATAACGAATACAATTAATGGGCGCACACCTAACTACCTAACCTAAAGATAGCTTCGCTTACGTTGATACTTGATTTGCTGAACAAAACATGACTTTCATACCATCATCAAAATTTCTCTTAGAGGACACTAACGCATAATAGCAACGTGTATGCAATATTTCAGCTTTTTTTTGCCACCATGTGTAGAAAAATCATGTATCTAGGACCAGCCATTAGGGTCTTGAGTTTTATAATTTTCTCTATATCAAAGCTTTGTAATAATGTTTAGCATCAATCTCTGAATTAAAAGCGCTATATTATTGAACAGCTCTCTCGTGAAGGCGAGGAGTGAGAAAATCGCAACGGCAATAATGCTCGGTAAATCACCAGCGGAACTTTTTCCTTTTCTCCGACTATCTTGGCGCGGAGTTGCAATAAAATTAAAGAAACCACCCTGTATCGCCGCGGAATTAAAAATAGTACGGGAAATGGGCAAGTTAACGGTTATTTATACGTTAGTATTTTCCTTTAAGTGTAATAACGAACTCTCTACGGGTACGCCACTGCATGCCCGGCCGGCGTGCTGGTGATAATGAAACACTCGTGCTTATCCACTATTCCTGGAATCGATACTTTCAGGGTAATATTTCCTCTGCGTGGTGCCAACCATTATCTATGTATATTTAAGGTAAAAATGGAGTCGCGGATTACAACTTATGCATGCTATAGCAGTATGTCTGACTTAACATGAACTGAGACATGTTATTTATGACTTTTGTAAAATACTGACCTGGAATACAAGTAGCAACAAAGTTTAATTTTCCAAGTTATGTGCGTCGTCATCATCATCATGATCAACCTATGCCGGCTCACTACAGAGCACGGATCTCCTCTCAATATGAGAAGCATTGGGCCATAATCCACCACGCTGGTCATGTAACGCACGCTGTAAAAACGCACATAACTCCGAAAAGTTAGAGGTGCGTGCCCGGATTCGAACCGCCGACCTCTGATTAGGAGGCGGACCTACCAACTGGGCTATCACAGCTACAGTTATGTGCGTCTTAAGCGATAAATGCCCAATGCTTTGCAAAGAAAATCAGCATCAGGTCACTTGTATGCCTGTGAGTGCTTCATAATGTTTTCCAACGTGTCTGAAGTGTACCAAACTGCAACTGGTCAACATGGATTCAACTACGGTCTAAGCACTTCTCATTCTAAGAAGAGACCCGTATTTTAAAGTTGACCGATAAAAGGCTGATCATGATAATAAATATATTTCATTTTTAATGCATTGACCATCAATGTATAAAGTTTGAAGAAGCGGTGATAGCCTAGTGGTTATGACATCAGCCTCCTAATCAGAGGTCGGCGGTTCGAATCCGGGCACGCACCTCTAACTTTTCGGAGTTATGTGAGTTTAAAAAAATTCAAATATAACTTGCTTCAACGGTGAAGGAAAACATCGTGAGGAAACCTGCACGTCTGAGGATTCTACATAATGTTTTCAAAGGCGTGTGAAGTCTGCCAATCCGCACATAGCCAGCGTGGTGGACTATGGCCAAACCCTTCTCATATTGAGTGGAGACCCGTGCTCTGTAGTGAGCCGGTAATGGGTTGATCATGATGATGATCATGATGTATAAAGTTTTTAGAATAAATTACAAAAAACATTGAATTTGAAAAAAAAAGCTACCTCCTTAGATCGGAAGCGAAAATATGGCTGACATATAAAATCAATGGAATGAATAATGATCCGGCGGCATATTCTCACAACAGAATGGAGCCGACAATAGCCGCCATTGTTATGTTCCGTCGGAATCGTTTGATTTTCTGAATAACATCGATAAGTGGTGTAAAGATATCCCGAACGATTACCAATATCGGAGCTTATTTTTAGAATTTTGTATTTTGTATTAGTGCCGAGGACAATTCGAAATAACTAATTTACAATTTTAAGTAACATAATATTTATTACCTTCATGTCACCAGTGACCGGTAGCCTTTGACCGATATAGGCACGGTTCATTGTCTGTCGAGATCTGTTACTACGCTTTCATAAAATAAAATGAAATGTTCATAAAATGTTATTTATGAAGATTTATTTATATATAAAGCTTAAAGAAATTGTGAATTGTTGTCTGATTTTCGCGGAAAATAGCAAATGGTATTTTATCATTACATTTATGTTTAGATAAGATTTTTTGTTTGTTTGAGATCCGACTAAAATAAATCCTTTTCATTAATTTATCTGCAAGATTCGAGTAAACATCAGTAATTTGTTTTTATTTGCTAGTGAAATTTCTAGATATATTGTTTTTAATAAAATTTTAATGGATATAATAAAATAAATTTAATTTATTAAATCCATTAAAATTAATGGGTATAATAATAACTACTTCAGTTTAATCTGTATATTATTTGAATTAGCCTGTCCTAAAAATAATAATGCCAGGAGAATTGGGGTGCCAGGTCGGGTAACCTCCACGTGTGCCCGGGTGCTGTGGGTCCCTCTTGATTCGTCCGGGGGGAAGAGCAGCATTCGGGCCGGTGCACCCTGGTAACATCGGTTAACAATTTCTTTTGTGCGAGATTGTTAGCCGATGGCCAATGACCCGACGCGGAGGGGGTCTCCGCGCGTCCCTCTGACCAAGCTGAGGGCGCAGTGGATGACCCAGGGGGTGTATCACCCCGTGTGGTGGAAGGCCTGTCCAGGTATGGGACTGGCAGGCGGGGGTGGGCGGCAGTTTGCTGCTGGAGGTGGGGGTGACGACTGGTCTGGTCGTCCCCATTGGTGGTTTGCGGCCCGTCCAGGTATGGGACTGGCGGGCCGGGCCCGTCCAGGAATGGGACTGGTGGGCCTGGGTGGACGGCGAGCGTTCGCTGCGCTTGCCGTCGGCGATGGAAGGCCGGGTGCGAGAGAGCTCTTCCACCTCTCTTGTTCCTGTGCCTTCGGAGGACTTGTGGGCGATGGAAACGGGGCCGTCCATCACTCACACTAAGGTTCTCAAGTTGGCTGGTGTGCTGTTGTTCCGGCACACCTCTAACCGGCGAAACTGGGCACACTGTGCCCAAGGAGGGTCTGCTGCGGCGGACACCCGCTGGTGGAGTTGCGGTTGTATGCGAAGGCTTTCCCGTGACTTCACCATACAGCGGTGAGTGGGAACACGTGGGGGTTTTAGTCAGTAGGAGTCTGACATAACCTCTGTGCCTCCCCGTGGCGCAGAGGTATCCATGAGGATTTACCCACGATAAAAAAAAAAAAAAAAAAAAAAAAAAAAAAAAAAAAAAAAGGAGAATGCATAGCTTCATAGCTTTCATTTCAGTGATTACGGATAATCACATATACGGATCCTATAGGTACGTAAATATACGGATGAGGGAAAATTCCTATTTGTTTTAAATTTCGTGATAAGCGAACAGGAAAAGGGATAAATAGTTTGGAAGGGCTCCAGTAATCTCCGTCAAACGTTAACGTAATTTCCCGGCATCACGTAGAAACATTGACCCGTACTCTACTTAGGTGCGGGAAAAATTTGATTAGCTGCTAGCCTGGGCGGAGCACTTCGTTATGATCGTGTAGTTGTGCCCCGGCCCATAGCACGAGCGACCGCGTGGGGCCGGGGTGTGTTTCACCAGGGGTTTGCGATCATACTAGCCCGCAGTGACCGGCACCTTGACGTCATTGTAGATAAGATGATCATTATATCAAGATTGAACCGTGATACTCCGCGAGGAAAGGGCGGGACTGTGCTGACACACAGCGAAACCTTTGTAACCATCTATAATTTTTTCATTCTTCTGTACGTCAAGTCATTTTTATTCCGAACCGAAAGCTAATATTCAGTTGATATCTTACATAATATGGTGACATGTTGCGATCTCTTCTGATTAAAGGGGATAACATTAAAGTTTATGCCCATGAATCTGTAAAGGAGCTAACCCCTAAATTTTTGTACCAAAACGACAAATCGCTTGTTGAAAAGGCTTACGGGACACCGTAATGTATAGTTATGCATATGCGTACCGAATAGACAACTAGCCTATTTAAGAATTGTAATTTTAGAATTGGTCTTGTCACAAATTTCCTCTAGATCTTGGAAAAAGTTAAAATTGACCGATAAGATTTGGATTAGGACGTATTAAAATATTGTTCTTCATTAATCGGTCAGTTGAACATTGAACAATTACAGGAATAGAAATACTACCTCAGCAACTAATCTTTGTCATGATGTTTAATTAACCTTATTTCCTGTTAAACCGCGATTTTAAATGCTAAGTTCTAACAAAAATAGAACAAAAAAAAGTGTTCCGCTATTTTAACTTTTTAAGTAGTCAAAACGTTAGCTAATTTGTAAAAAAGCATTGGCTAATTTTGAGTCCGGTAAACCAAATAATGTACATTAGTAGCAGTTGCAACCAAATTAGTTCACGAAGTCGATTTTTTAAAAATTATTGTTTAAAATACGTAAACACATTTTAATTATAAATCTAACCAACCGCCAAAAACTTTACTTTTATTAATTAAAAACGGAATCGGAATTATTTATCTGGTTCAATAAGAGAAACTGAAACCTCAAGTGAAATAAATACCATGATTATAAAAAGTAGTTTCGAATCTTCTCTATTTGGAAACTATAAAAGTCTTAAACTTGCGCCTCACACACCAAGCCGAGCATCCGACCGCGTATTTCGTACTCGGAAGTTCACAGTAAACATTTTAGCGAACGAAAATCGAAATTGATTTCAAATGTAGTATTTATACTAGACATTTTTCATTATCAAAGAAAGGTTGACTATCGATGCATCGTTGAACAGTATATATTAACTCAGAGACAATCTGTGATGTGTGATGTGAACAGAAAAGCAACCAAACACGTACTCACGCACTCGCGCACACACCCTCACACACTAAAGGAGCACTTTCCCAGTCACTCCGTGATATCAGCATGGGTTATGCCTGACAATCAGCGCTGCAGTCAATTTTGACGCAGCATCAAGCTGAGGCAGCGCCCTGTTCAGCCAATTTCTAGACACATACGTTTTTAGATGTGATGTACTTTTTTCTTTTAATGGCTGAATAAACGCAATTTTGTTTTTTTTTTTTGATCTCTAAGAGATCGAATAATAAAATGTATTAAGATCGAGAATCAAAAGATTAGAGTGGCAATATGGCTAGCTCATAGCTTTGGAGCTTCAAAGTGCTAGTATAGCAGTCTCTTTATATGTTTTATAGTGAACATGTGATCTCTACATGGCCGAAGTTTATCTTTCATGACGTAATAATATATCCTATGGCACGCGGTCGATATGAATTATTAGGATGCCACGATTCGATTTGTGCAATTTTTGAGATATAATTTATTTTTATTTCTTGACGATTATAGAAAGGGATATTCGCACGCCCTAGAACTCACCCTCTCGGTAAACAAAGTGCGTGAAAGCATTTATCATTGATTCATATATCAAAGCATTGATGTCAGAAAGGTTATTATTTGCGCGGGTCGCGTCGCCGCCTGACAAAAGATCGACGCCTCACAGACAAACTACTTTCGTTTCCACTCTCTTAGACTATTTAAGGTCCTTTGTGTACACGCGAAAAGGTTCCGGAGTTTGTTTTTGTTCAACTCGCTCGTGAATGATTTTGTTGTTTCTTTGTAAGCGTCAAATAAGTGTCGGTCCAAACTAAAGGGATATCTATATTATACCAGCTGTTGCCCGCGACGTCGGCCGCATTTGTATGTAATAAGATAGATATAGATTACTTTATTTTTTGGATCCCGGAAAAGGGACCGAGGAAATGTTATCACTGGATTATAATACCGCGTTAAACAGCTTCACAGCTAAACCAATCTTGGCAGAATATGACATACGTTTTTCTTTCTGGGCATATGTATGGAAAACTTTGTATCCCGGAAAAGCATCGAAGCAAATTAATAATCATCATCATCATCATGATCAACCCATTACTAGCTCACTACAGAGCAGGGGTCTCCTCCCAATATGAGAAGGGTTTTGGCCATAGTCCACCACGCTGGCCATGTGCGGATAGGCAGACTTCACACGCCTTTGAGAACATTATGGAGAACTCTCAGGTATGCAGGTTTGCTCAAGATGTTTTCCTTCACCGTTGAAGCAAGTGATATTTTAATTGTTTAAAACGCACATAACTCCGGCAGTTAGAGGTGCGTGCCCGCATTCGAACCGCCGACCTCTAATTAAGAGGCTGACGCCCTAACCACTAGGCTATCACAGCTTGACTTAAATTAATAAACATAACTCGAAAAGTTATTTATTAAAAATTATGTTTATATACAGCTCTTATCCTCCAGACGGACATAGCGGTTTTAGTAACAAACGCGGATAAACTCTCGAACAACATATAGCGATATATGACATGACACAAAAACTTGTAAGTGTGCGGTATCATAACTCACGTAACAAGAGGTAGGTATACCCGAGTACGTACGCGTGTTATAGAACATCCGTTTGATTAATGACTCCGAACGGAATACTGCATGTGGAACAAATTACTCGTGTGTAAGGACGCGATTATCAGTCTAATTCAGCGATAGATAACTAAACTTTGAAGTGGGAGTAGATATATTACCACGGTAACACATATCCTGGATTTGTGGAGTTTTGAATATTAAAAATTTGAACACACAAATTTCAAACTTGAATTTTATTTGATCGACAGACTACTTAGTTGTAAAAGAAATATTGTGAACAAACTGCTCTCTTATTTCATAAAAGAAGATCGTGCGAGCGAAGATGAAACCAGATGACAAAGTGAAAAATTTAAAAGCGTACCTATTATTACTCGTATGAACACATGAAAAGGGTCTAAGTAATAAGTAGATACTTTTTTATATAAAACCAAATCTACTGGCTTCTTACTTTTAATCTTACCGTTTTGATACAGTACTTCGAACCGGTAACCCCACCGGATTCGCAAAGGAGCTATCACGCCAAACGCAAATACTCTGCGCATTAATCTGAGCACTGCAATTGCCTGATCCAAATGAGATCGGTTCTTACACCGATAGAAATACCGCTTCAAGCCATTACTATTTCCGAGATATGAATGAACTTCCTGACATAATTTGAAACATTCATGACGTGCAGAGGCCCAACAAACACGAGTACGTCACCTCCTGATTACAGAGTTCGCCAGCCTCGTAGCCAACATTATGGCAGTTATGATAAATAAATGAATTGCGCAGCGCGTGCAACTGTTCGAGTCTGTTCTGGTGGAAGGCTTCGGCCGTGGCTAGTTACCACCCTACCGACAAAGACGTGTCGCTAAGCGGTTCAACGTTCCGGCACGATGTCGCGTAGAAACCTATTAGGAGTGTGCGTTTACCATACCGCTGCCATGCCCTAGACTGCATCAGCGATGAGCCTAATATCAATATTTTCCGCGCAAGTAAAACCAGGAAGAGAAAGGTGTTGCATAATATGTTGACATACCACTATTACATATATAAAAACACACAAACAAAATAACCAAAAAATGGTACCACTCCATCCGGCAGCAGGTCCTGTTCGCGTAATCGCCCTCCATGTCACTCGGCCAAGCTGTCCAGAGGCGCTTTAGGACACTCTGTGAAGTGACTAGAATGACAGCTACAATACGTTGCCTGCCACCAGGTTGCACCAATCCGAAGACTCTCAGCATCGGTTCTCGTATCAAATGATGTCGTTTGCTTATTATCGATGCAATCTTTTCAGTTCCGAAGCAAAAATTGTAAAAGTTTCTCTTTATTTTTTTTTTGTCATAAAAACACATTTTTAATAATTATCTTGATCGTGAGAAGAGTTTTTATTAATAATAGAATGTACGAAATAGCGAAATTCACAAAAAGAGCTATGGAAAGGTTTAATTAATAACCTCAATTATGACGATATTTGGGGATATAAACGTGCTTGATACCTAAAAATTTTTGATTTGTGTATTTACAACTGACTTACAATTAAAATTAATTATTATTACGAGTCAAAATAAAGGGGTACCAAGAACGCTGGACTAAAGAGGCGGGGTGGCCTAAACGACGCAAATAAAAGTGAAATAATAAAACGTCGCAAACGAGACCAATATACTACGTAGCAGAAGCATATTCGTTTTCAAATATCCCAGGAAACTGTATCGGCAAAAACCCTTTTTTAGACTCTTAAATTGAATTAAAATGCATCAAGTATATAATTTCATATGATAACATGTAGTATGGGACAATTATATCAATCAAAAATATTTCTATACCTATAGTGTAAGACACTTGATTCAATAACGTGGTTATGAGAACAGAACAATTATAATGCCTGTTTTAAAGCATAAGTATATATTTATGGTATAGGGTATGTGAACTTCGGACAGCTATATTTCATGGGTTTAAAATCCAGTCATATTCCCCCTGCCACGGAATAAGCAACCCCCCTCGATTCCTTGGACGCAAAACAAAGTCACATATCAACCGTTTCCGTTTCCGGACACGGCGGCCATTGTCCCGACAGCGGGGGCTTTGTTCGCAGATTATATTATTATTGGCGCTTGGATATTGGTTTTTTAGATCCAGGTTGTTATTATCTGTTACTACATTTTTTATTTTATTTTGTAAATAAAAATCATTTTGTCTGTTTAGAAATCTTTTAAAAATCCCGCTGGGACCGTTTGTCATCGACTATCAGTAAGTCGATATTCACTAGGATTGTTTCAGCTATGAAGATGTGCATAGATGCATAGACATTTTTTTAAACCTCTTGGTACAGCATAATTTTGCTCCAATTATGTTGTATACAACATAATTTTTTTTACGCTACTATGCGTAGTTTTACCCAAACGTAACTAGGAAACCAAAAAATACTGTTATGAACTGTTCTTAGTAAAAGTGTTCTATTCAGCTGTCTGATAGAATAAAATCCCCATCTGTGATTGATCCAAATTATTTCTTTAGCCAATAACTAACTACTAACTAACTAGGTGGTACCTAGCCGCGGCCAAAACCTCCCATCAGACTAGACCCGAGCCGGAAATCGAACGCAGGACTTTATAAAACGAAAACAAAAGCGCGTCATGAAATTTTTCTCCTTCCTCCGTTGTATTTATATGTATATTATATTTTCACGTGTCGAGTTGATCAAAGGCTGGCAGAAAATGCTTTAGCATTAAGACATGTATACCTGGGTTATACAAGCCATAATGCTAAAAACCTAAACGCCAATAAAGATAATAAATACATAAATAGAAAGAACTTACCCCGTCACACTGCCGTGCGTCTCGATCTTTAGAAATGCCAACAGAAATGTAAGATGTTTTAGCAAATTCTCGGCTAAGAAGCTCAATTGGATTGCGTGGTCATAAATAGATTTGTCTGAGAGGCCTCAAACGTGTCTCCAGGGACCGACGTGTCAACTGAGCTCTATACAACTTTTATTCGGAAACGACAAACTAAAATTCAATTGCGGTGTATTAAGAGAAAAGCGAAACAGAAAATGTTTTCCTCATCATTTTATTTTGAGAATTTTATTGTAAAAATAAACCCTAATGGTCAAGATCCGTCGATTATTATTTAAAAGCTTATCTAAGTCCTTAGTAATGCTGAAATCTATAAGCCGTGCTAAGCTAGACATACCTCTGATATAAGAAGCAATTGAAACGAGACAAAGCTACATGTCCGGTCTTAGATTAAGTAGATGAAGTTATGAAAAAAGAATGTGAAAGTGAGAAGCGGATATATTATTATATTATTAAGAAAATTGAGACAAAGCCTAGTTTCTCCTGACTCATACACCGTACCGGGTTTTTTTTCTTTGGCTAAATTTTCAATAAGTACTCAGATTTATATTATTATTTCTGAATTTTTATTTTAAGGGGTAAGGGTTAAGGCAACAACATCCAGTCGACCCCAAATGTCAACCTCACCTGCACGCGGTACCCCATGCTAGACAACGGACGAGGATATGGCGACCGAGCTGTGGCGGAATAACCACTCTCACCTGGCGGGGCGACCTGCCAGAAGAGGATTCAGCAGCCTGGGGATCTAAATAATCCTCTAAATGACTGATGCAGAAGGCAGGGGGAAACCACTGTAACTAATCTTCCCAAGAAAGTCATCATGGAAATACATTGATTCGTGATGACCACGACCGCTCTGCAAAGAGTGTAACGACGAAGAAGAAGAAGAAGAAGATTTTTATTTTAGCAGTTTCAACATTCTTTTTTTGTTTGTTACGAGGAAATACGATATAAACCCGACCTAGTATTGTCATTACTGAACATCAACGTTTCTTCATGTTGTTGCAAACCAACTCCGTTTAATTCCCGCTCTATTAAATTTATTTAATTATTTGTTATAGCTTAAAAGATCTTTATCTAATTGAAATAAGATCACTAAGAAAGTAAATCTTTACAATTTGATCGATCAACACGCCAAGTAAATAAGGTTCATATTTAATTCTAAACTTCTCGCAGAAAGTCCCAGAAGCTTTCGAAAATTCAAGTGCCACCTTACATCGTAAGATTCTTTGTTCGAGATGTTATCAGTTAAATAAAAGCCCTAGAGACATTGATAGCGCGATGCGAGCTCCCTTTGTTAGGGCGAGACGTTCAATTGAATACGTGCTCCAGCGTGCACGTGATACTTGCCTGTTTAAAGACATTGTCTTGTGCTATTGACATCGGTAATTTGTTCAATAAGAAATCACAGCAACAGCATTTTTTGCATTCATTTGGACACTAGGCGATTATTGACAATGGCTATGTTTTATCCTGATATGTACAGTTCTTATGGGTACAGTTAAAGCGCAAACCCTGTACGTTTATACGCTTCCGCATTTATATTATAGGTGGAAAACGAGGAATACAGTGCATTCAAATCGTATTCCAATCAATAAATCAATCAATCATAATCTTTATTTAAATAGTCCTTTAAAAGGCACTTATTACATTCGTCAATGATTTACATAGCAGTGAGTTGATGATGATAACTAAATTAGTAAACATAAAACTAAAGCTAAATCTAAAAAATCCGTAATAGCCTAGTGGTTAGGACGTCAGCCTCCTAATCAGAAGTCGGGGGTTCGAACCCGGTCACGCACCTATAACTTTTCGGAGTTATGTGCGTTTTTAAGCAAATAAAATATCATTTGCTTCAACGGTGAAGGAAAACATCGTGAGGAAACCTGCACGCTTGAGAGTTGTCCATAATGTTCTCAGAAGCGTGTGAAGTCTGCCAATCCGCACATGGTCAGCGTGGTGGACTATGGCCAAACCCTTCTCATATTGAGAGGAGACCCGTGCTCTGTAGTGAAACGAGATTGGATTGATCATGAAAGTTATGAGGAAACGCAAACGCGCCCTGGTCTAAGAAGCCCACAACACACTTACAGCCAGGTACATTTTTTTTTAGTTATTCCCATCACACATGCCACTTAAAATTATTTAAGAGCTATTTTATTAGAGCATTATTTAATGCACAAGATTGGTTATCATTTACATAATCCTTTAAACTATAATATGACTTTTCTACTAGCTTACGTTTTATACAAACTTTGAAGTAGTTGAGGGACATCCCAGAATATAGTCGAGCCAAGCCAGCGGTATATTATCTTATAAATTAGTTAAACCAATAACTATTGCCACGAAACAAAGGGTAGCAGAATGAAAAAATACAAAGTTGTCACAGTCACAAGTTACCTACGCAGCTCTGTGTCGCATTCAGGAACTACTGCGACGCTAACTGTAATGAGGGACCCCTTCACCACCACTTCACTACTTTGTATATGCGAAAGATTCACGATTGAATAGAATCGGCCGTTAATATGCAGAGCTTCCCTTGCTAAAACAGAGTTTTTAAACTTGAATAGCGGAATCCAACGATACTTATATTAAAACACAGTTTATACTTCTGCAGAGTCATTGTTTTCATGTGTGAAGCTTGTATTATTGTTCCTAGTAAAAAATATTTTATCTTTAAAACAACAAAAAAAAAACTTTTTTTTTATCGTGGGTAAATCCTCATGGATACCTCTGCGCCACGGGGAAGCACAGAGGTTATGTCAGACTCCTACTGACTAAAACTCCCACGTGTTCCTACTCACCGCTGTATGGTGGAGTCACGGGAAAGCTTTCGCATGCAACCGCAACTCCACCAGCGATCGTCCGCCGCAGCAGACCCTCCTTGGGCACAAAGTGCCCAGTTTCGCCGGTTAGAGGTGTGCCGGAACAACAGCACACCAGCCAACTTGAGGACCGTACTGTGAGTGATGGACGGCCCCGCTTCCATCGCGCACAAGTCCTCCGAAGGCACAGGAGCAAGAGAGGTGGAAGAGGAACACTCTCTCGCACCCGGCCTTCCATCGCCGACGGCAAGCGCAGCGAACGCTCGCCGTCCACCCTGGCTCACCAGTCCCATTCCTGGACGAGCCCGGCCCACCATTGGAAGTTTGCGGCCCATACCTGGACGGGCCGCAAACTTCCAATGGGGACGACCAGTCACAGTCGTCACCCCCACCTCCAGCAGCTGACTGCCGCCCACCCCCGCCTGCCAGTCCCATACCTGGACAGGCCGTTCACCACACGGGGTGATGTACCCCCTGGATCATCCACTGCGCCCTCAGCTTGGTCAGAGGGACGCGCGGAGACCCCCTCCTCGTCGGGTCATTAGCCATCGGCTAACAATCTCGCACAAAAGAAATTGTTAACCGATGTTACCAGGGTGCACCGGCCCGAATGCTGTTCTTCCCCCCGGACGTATCAAGAGGGACCCACAGCATCCGGGCACACGTGGAGGTTACCCGACCTGGCACCCCAACAACAAAAAAAAAAAACTGCTGAACGCTGCCCGTATCTTCGGAACCTTGCCTAAAGGGACTCCTTTTAATAATATATTTTAGTTATGATGTTTAAATATTTATTTATTTTTTAAGATTTTTAGTTGTAGGTTAATCTAAGTTTTATTTTCAGTTTTATGTAAAATGTTTGATGTATAACACTAACTAGTTGATTAAAATATTAACACGCTTTTTAAACCACAAAAAAAAACTTGCAATATTCATCATTGCCCAACCAACCAAATGCGTTATGAAAATGCAATGCAATAATCATTTAAGCGATTTCAAAACAAATAAATTTATCCCAAAATCCCAAAATCAAGCTCAAATTTTATATGAGATTGTTTGAAACAAATACAAATTTCTTGCTCTTTAATTAAATATCAAAGTTTTTAAATCTGATTCTTGAATTAAATAACCCAGCAGCCTTCAATTGAATGTAGCAGTAGACTTAGAGATTCCTTAATCCCTACGGGTGTGTTAGCTTTTGAATCGCCAGCACAAATTAACTCCAATAACACACGCTCGGGTATTTTCACTGCATTATGACTCAATAAACCCATTTAGCACTGCCTTGTACAACAGTTAGCATTAATAAACTTGTTTCCGCAACTAAACGACCTCGACCTCAGGCGCACTAAAGAGCGCTATCTTGCTGTTAGGATAAATGCGAAACTTTGCCGAAATGGCTGAACGGATCTGGATGAATTTTGGCACAGAGATAGATTAAAGTCTAGAATATATATAATATAGTAACAATATAATTTTTGCCCTAGAAAAATGTAGTGATTTCATAGGAGGTGCGCTCGATCAGGCAGCCAGTTCTCTCGGAGGCCTATTTTAACCATCTTTAGAAAATGAGATGATTCTATTACTCTTTTAAAAAAATCATACAGTCTATTTCTTTATCTCTATATTCAGTATAGTTTTCTATCTACTTTCAAAACTATTTTTTTTATTAAAGGGTATGTCTCCTCTCATTCTCATTTACCTCAGTAAATCAAAATCTGATGAGGGGATTCCATTGTTATCTACTAGGAACGCCGTAGCTTTAAGTAACTAAGGGCGTATTACGCCGTGAAGGTAACTAGTAAAAATTGTGGGATTTTATTTACACCTTGTTGTTAAACTCATATAAGAACTTAATTAAGATAGGAAACTTTATTTTTTCTTCTAGAGTTCAAATGATAATGATCATGTGTACTTCACCTTAATGGGTGACTTATAGCTATGTTGGCTATGGAGATATTATGTACCTACCATCAAATTTAACTCGTATCTCTTGCTTAGATTAATTCAACTGAAAAGTCTATTTTTCTTTATTTTCCATTGTAAGCAAATTCGTCGAGTGTAAACGATATAAATAAAATTCGTCTTTTTTAAAGAAATGAATATGTTAAAAACCTTATTACATACATTAATTTATGCATGCAAATAAAATAAAACGAATGCCGATAAGTAAATTATCAGTAAGTTGAAAACAATCGGGGAGGTTGCGAAATTTAAATTAAATAATCGAAAATGTAAAATCTCTGATAGCGTATTTTACACAGAATTAAAATGTTCCACTATTTTAATGAGTTTTTTCTATATTATATGTAAGTGTATGATTTACACATAGTCCACCAAAATAACTTCTCTATGGTGAATATTACGGTCGAAGCCTCCCACCTGACAGGTTTATTTGCTCGTTTGTCCCTAATGTTACCAAAAAGAACAGGAATACTTGTAATAAAATCGTCTATCGGTTAGTATGTTCGACATTTCTGACCAAATATAATACTGATTTTTCACGAACTCAACACTGGCTGTAGTATTGATTTCGAAAGCTAGTAGTTTTAAAAATCCGAGTTTGTTCAAATAAATTCTATATTTGAATTGATTGTGCACTGGCCGGTTTTGAACTGCGCTCGTATGTTCGCTGTTCTAACTTTATTATGTCTGTTATTTTAGTACAACCTTTCTGTTGGTTTAAAATATATGAATAAAATTTAATCTCTATGAAAATACATCAATTTGATAAGCTTTGCGTTATCAGTAGTTGGTTAGTGCTTACAGAATAAATTACAAATGGTTTTAATTCTCAAACAGAGGTTCGAGCAAGTACTCGATTCATATAACCCTTTGATTCGACGACAAAGCGGCTGTAATGCTCGCAAGCCGCTTTGATACCTCGCAGCAGCGGTCGCAGATATCGATGCACCGGACGCACACGTTCGCTGCAATCCAATTTGCTACAACATAATACCCAATTATTGCTTTGTAGGACGACAAAGCTACGCTGCGGGTTACACGAGATCATATCCCACTCCGTATGAGTTCAGATTTACGCAAGGATTGCTAACGAAGACGGCTTTGAGAACGTTCCACGAATGATGTTTGTTCAATAAGGGTTGGTTGCTCTTACTGCATGAGGCTACAGATAAATTTATTATTATTTTTTTTATTTGCTACAACTTAGCCCTTGACGGCAATCTCACCTGATGGTAAGTGATGACGCAGTCTAGATGGTAGCGGGCTAACCTGCCGGTAGGGTATGGTAAACCCACACTCCTAATTGGTTTCTACGCGACATCGTGCCGGAACGCTAAATCGCTTGGCGACACGTCGTTGTCGGTAGGGTGGTAACTAGCCACGGCAGAAGCCTCCCACCAGACAAAATTAATAAATTCACCTTAACAATTTTTGTCCCGAATCGGGAAACGCTCCCAGGGTTGCTAGTTAAATATGTCAACCACTAAACCAAGGAGGTTGTGATTTAATCAGCAGGTTTTAGTGTTAATGATTATTATTTTTAGGATAAATCTACCTGATTAATACGTTTTCACATAATTTAATAACAGTAGATAATTCCAGATGGCTCCAATAGTTCATTCGCTCTCCCCTCACCAGGCCATCGAGAGGTCAAAGTTTGGATAATTATAATAATTTGTGACTCCAAATTAGAAGCCTCCGGCAGGATCCGGGGCAATAACACCGCACGTGTACCTTACGACTGCCCTAAAGTTGAACCGATGGTTACTACTATAAATTAGTTTTAAGTGCCCCGGCATCCCTCAGGGCCATTTTTGGGACTCCTGCTCTTTTTAATGTCCGAAAATAAAATCCTATCAAAACTTCATTAAGGATAACATACGTACAGACAAAAAACTACATTCTTTTCATTCACAGTTTTATAGTAACTGAATTGTTTTACTAAACAGCTTCGAATATACCTGCATCATAATATGTGTGTTATAAACGCATAAATACTCTGGCACCGTCTGGCGTGCATCCAAATTGGCCAACTTTTTGCTCTAAAATTGTGTTGAAATCGCCATGAAAATTGTGCTTCCAAATCGATATTTTACTGAAGTTTTTACTTAAAAGAGCTCATGTTTTATTCAACACTTGATAATTTTACATTGTTGCCTGAATGCACAGCCCAAAGCGGATAGGCATATTAATAAACGCAGCGTCATTTACAATACAAAAGGTCTATTATAAGGTTGGTGACTATAGTTCTTCATTCTTTTACATTATTACTATATCCATCCGTAAACGAGAAAGTCTTTACAAACTTTGAGTTAATAGTATATAAAAATAACTACAGCTAAACGGAAATGTGACGTTCTGAATTCATTTATAAATTATTTTTATTCCAATTTAAAAAAAAGATCTGGAATAATTTTATTACGTCAATACATTTTCGGTTAAAATTCAACCGTTTACTTGGATACAAAGAAGAACGGCTTTGTCTACAACCAGCTCAAAGTATTAGACTTGGTGGATTTCCGCATCAGAATATCGCAGATCTTGAAATGCTTATTGGATCCTACAGAAACTAAACAATCTTAATTGCTTTTCGCTTCTCGGATCTACTACAGAATAACGTGCCGGGTGCCCGTATGTGGTACATATCAAACACACGCAAGGTTATTTATTTTACCTCGTTTCTGAACCGATTCGTTGAGGAGTGCATAGCCCTCCGGCTGCCGGTGCCCGGATGCTGAATTGCCTACCAATGTACTTCGAGTACCTTTCAGACGGGAATGAATATAGTTTTGGAAATACACTCTAAACCTTTAATTAATTGTTTCAAAAGTAAAAAAAAAAACTAACATGAAATAATATTTATTATCTTTAACTTTAAATCAATCTAAACTCAACACATACTGAAATATTTTTTTTGTTAAAGTGCTCTAGATATGTAACTTTTAATTTATTCAATGTTTGGCCTCTAAGATACGGGTTTTCCTAGTTTAGGGGTCAGGATTCCATTGTATTGTGCTGTACTGAGTTTAATAAATAAATAAAGATTAAAGATTATTATTATTAAGATAGTTTTACTTCTATTCTTGTGTTCAAATGTATGTATTGATTTGCAAATGAATCACTACGAAATTACATAACAAATAAAATGGCTAAAAGTGTTCGTTCGTCATCACAATAAAAATAATAATATGTATATGTTTTGTTTTCATGTGTAAATTATCATATTTTGTAGATAGTATAGCTTATTACGTTCAAATTTGGCCGCAAAGTGTGTGAGCATCTACAAGCAACTTCTAACTAGAATGCTGTGTTTAGGATATCGCGTATTCAATCGCGCACTGGTGAACAGATGTATTTTATTTATTTTACTAAACGGATTTACCTAATTTATGTAGATGTAGATGTATTTTCAAAGAAGGTTTGCTATAAACTTAAAACATGTTCATATAATACAACAGAAATAGAAATAACCCTGATACAATAAATGTGGAAACAGAAACGTTATGTCGAGAACCAAACATCGGATACCAGCATGTTAGCCACTTAGATACGGTGACAGTGTTCTGGAATGGCTTTACAGCATGTAAAAGTCGTGGTCATAACAGTAGATATGCTCGTTACGTTTAAGCCGCGTTATCAGTTTCGATACGATATCATAGGCACGAAGTGTTAATATATATACTTGTATGATGTTAAGTGGTTACCGCCGCCAATAAACATCTGCAGTACCACAAGAGCCGACGATGCGTCGCCGGCTGAACCCAGGATTGGTTTTTACGTTAACCGGAACCATAAGTGGCTTGGCACTATGTTATGCCAGTAGATAATAGGTTATAAGCAGTATATAGCAGCAGCATAATTATGATACATTTTAGGTTTACATTCGTATATATTAATACGTATTATATATTTATCGTCAGTAATCGCTTTTGAGCACAGTGGTGAAGATAAATGTGCTATAATTCTTATTTATTTTCTAAATTGTTTACCAAAAGTTTCGAATATTATTCGTTTCATTTCCAGAGAAAATTCATACATTAATTTTACGCATAAAACTTTTTCAATTCTATCAAGTTTTCAGAGCTTTCAATAACATAAGCAAAAGAGAATGAACAAATTTGAAACATAAAATTGAGCACTACAAAATTTCTCACTTTTACAATACATTATATAGTCTGTGCCCCCTTAAACTACACACAGATAAACTTAAAGATCACTTGTGACATTTGGTAACTTAAATTATATTCCTACGTATAGGAAGCACCAAAGGTACTTAAGAAATTTTATACTACTAAGTATTAAAATATTCTATGATTTTTTGCTGTAGTTGTTAGTTCCTGGGCGTTTCTGAAGGCGTTTTTTAACTCAAAAAAAAAAATTGAATTTATGTGTATTTAAAATATATCTTATCGTGTGGTGTGTGTGGCTCCTTCAAGCAGGGCATGTTACTCGGTACAAAGGGGACCCAGTAAAGCGAATGGACAAAGAATGCTTTCAAATAGAAATGTCGGTGGGAATATAAATTTCGTTCTGTCGCCTCATTGGATCGGGTCGTTGGAGACTTAGAGGCTTGACTCCTCCTGGGTTGGATTTGGAAATTAATGTCAATTTAAATATGCTATTTTATGTGCTTTAGAGGTATTTTGTAGCATTTCTTTTTTGTAACATATACTAATAATTGTTTGTTTGTTCGGAAGCGATGAATACTTACTACTGAATCATCATCATCATCATCATGATCAACCCATTACCGGCTCACTACAGAGCACGGGTCTCCTCTCAATATGAGAAGGGTTTGGCCATAGTCCACCACGCTGGCCATGTGCGGATTGGCAGACTTCACACGCCTTTGAGAACGTTATGGAGAACTTTCAGGCGTGCAGGTTTCCTCACGATGTTTTCCTTCACCGTTGAAGCAAGTGATATTTTTTTTTTTTTTTTTTAATTAAACGCACATAAACTTTACCTCCGAAAAGTTAGAGGTGCGTGCCCGGATTCGAACCGCCGACCAAAGCAGCAGACTTAGGAGGCTGACACCCTAACCACTAGGCTATCACCGCTACACTACTGAATCATTTTGTGTTAATTTTTTATCACATTACAAAGCATGCAAGCAGCGATGATTTCATAACATTTTAATTTATATTTAATATTCCTACCATATTTTTATATTAGTATGTATATAATAGAAATTGTTTACTTATATTATTTTTTAAAAGTATATAATTATAAGTATGTATATATGTATAAGTTTTGCTATTTCCCGCCTTTATATATCTGTCGGCTTCTATCAAAAAGGTAGCCTGAAATAGATCGCTTTTAATGAAAAGATCGCCTTTTGCTTTTATGTTATGTATTTTTTCTATCCACTTTTCTTTTGTTTCAATGTGCAATAAAGTTGTTTAAATAAATAAAAAAATCTGTATAGAATAGCAGAGAGAATACTTGTCTAATTTTAGTATGGATTTCTTAGACCAGGAAAGAAAGTGCGTTCGGAAGATTTTTTCACTGTGTGAAGATTATTTTGAATTTAAATTTACTCCCAGCGATGGCAAAGCGAAGTCGGGAACAACCGGTAACTAGCGGAAAAGAACTAACCGCGCCACTAACTTACCTATGCTACACGGAAACGTACAATTAACATAAGTAGTTCTGCATAACATAATAAGCAAACTGTTGCTTCAGCAAGAATGTTGTTAGAGCTTTGGACCTGCAGCTCAGTGCAGCACTTATAAGCTGTACATCTCAGAAACTAATAAGCAAACATGAAGCTTATCACAATGTGATAGGGTTCAGGATCAGCGGAATAATATGTGTAGTTACGTCTCAACGGAGCTGTGATGGCGGCTGATTCCGCCCGCTTTATCGGTCCAACTGTTTACATAGCAAAAACTAAACTGGGCTTCGCAGTGTTTAAAACTTTTGCCACATTCGAAGTTGAGATCAGCTCAGGAGCCGTACGCGATAATGCTGTTGGTATTGCAAATACGATTCGCTTAGTGCTTGTGTATCTACTCGGTTCACTGCCAGTACTAATGAACTACGGGAAACCTGCTCTGGCTGTGTCATTTAAATGTGATATAAAAACTGAGAGCAATTTAGACGCTGATTTATATTTATTTTCAGTTTACGCTTGCTTTTATGTACATGGCTAACTTTCCTATGTAACATAAACATGACCCTGTCAATAACAAATTCATATTGCATGCAAAACAAATGCTATTATAATATGAAGTAAATACAATTTCATACTTAAGAAGACTATATAAATTAAAATATATAAATTTGAATCAGTTAAAAATATGTCAATGTTTAAATTATATTTATTTCAATTTCAATTAGTAGGACTGTCTTACCTAGACTTAAAAAGATCCTCGGGTCGTGAGGCGCGTCCAATGGTCCTGGCGCGCCTCGGACGGAGTTAGAGAGCCTCCATCATAGGCCCCCCCGTGGAGGGTCTGCCTCGGCGGACGCCGCTGTCTGGGTTGCGGTCGAGTGCACAAGTGTTCCCGTGACCCAGCCACCAGGCGATGCGAAGGAGTATATGGAGTATAAGGAGACATACCCCGTCGGAAGCGGCGCAGTCTTGCCTGCATCGCTTCCGGAGGGGATGCGTAAACGCATTTCCCAGCGGAAAAAAAAGACCTTAAAAGATGTAATTTCAAAATTTCTGTCACAAAATGTTGTTAAACAAAGAGTAATATACCAAATAATATATAAAAATTACGGTCTCATATGGAACACAGAATGCATTTCTTAGCCTCTTTTAGCATAAGAAAAAGTATCAAGGGGTCTACAGTTGAATTCTTTCTTTTCCTTGCCCTTATCACACATTATATGAGGTCGGCATATCACGTCTTCTTCTTCCACTCACTTCTATCAGCCGTCACCTCACTACCCACAACTTTTACATGCATATGCTCTTTTACAATTCATCCATTTCTTGTTTGGTCTTTTTTTTTTCAATGGCTATTTATAATAACACACTACTGTTTGCATGTAACCAAGGAGTTGAAGCTGTGCCCCAAATCACATAGTTTTAATTCCCAAAACGGGTTAAAAAAGTTTGCGTATCTGATTCTTGCGTATCAGAAATTCTTAGATGCAAGGAATTGTTTTTGTTCCACCCCTCGTCAACCGACACCCATCGGCCCGACGTCTCTCCTATATGACAAAAAAGACCCGTGTCCAGCAGTGGGATATTTATTAGAATATTAGTAATAATGATGGTGAAATAATTAAATCCCGTAACTCGAAGCAAACAGGGCCATCAAAAATGACAGAAGTTAGTACCAGCGGCTCATGTTATGTACCGCTAACTAGCTACCAGTCTACGTCCCGTGCATAAATCTTCATCCAAGTTTGTTCTGTTAGACTTGTACGACGCCGCCCCCCCACTAAACTCGCTCGCTAAACTAAACTATACCAAACTCCCCCCCCCCAGTACACGCGCTTATATTATTGTCAGCGGCATTCAATTATACAAGTTTCCGTCGCTAAATGAGGTTTCTCCATTACCATCTATTACTGCAGCTCAGCTCGGAGGCAGGCTAATCCTAACACATTCCCGAATACTTAGGTACATCTCATTGAACAGATATCTTTTCGTCGTGGAGCATTTTCATAAGTTTATTATTTTTTCTTGTTTAACAATAGGCACAACATGTGCTGTATTAGTATGTACGGGCATAGCAGGTCAATGCAAACTTCGCCAGGGACACCCATCCCAAATCCTGAAAGAAAACTGATCTCTCCCAGAAATCATAAATAGATTAAAATGAAGTTATAATCGTATTCATCTGTACTATAGTTGAAGAGAGCTGTTAACTGGCGAAAAAGTTTATGAATTCAACTTGTGTAGGGCAAAAGATAAATAGATCTAAATATAGAAATGAGACTATAAACTCCCGTGTTCGTTCCCCATCACTATAACGTGGTCGGGAACACGAACACGTTCAAATCAAAGTGCGCTTCATCATCAGGTCTCACCTTCAGCTGTGACCGCAGCATATTGACAATCTGTAAATTATTAAAAAATATAGTTGTTATGAGCTAACAACTGGCAGTCATTCACAAATAGGTTAGGAACAGAAAAAAAATATGTTATTTTCCTGGAATTAAAAATAACTGTACTGTGTGTAATCTCTATTATATTCTACTAGCTATTGCACTATCCCCATCTCCTTTTAACTCTTTCCTTTCTCAAAAGGTTGTCTGGAGGAGATCGCTTTTAGCGATAAGACCGCCTATGCGCATTATGTTTGTTTTTTTTTATTTATTTTTAAATCATGTTTGTAGTGTGCAATAAAGAGTACATCTATCTATATATCTGTTGAGATTGGCGTTTTCAATAAACAGATAAATTCTTTAGCTTAGTAACATTTATATATCGTATTTGATACGCCTTGAAAGCGATCTATAAAAGTAATAATATGTCAAAAGTTCACATTCGCTTGTCGTCCGCAAACCGTGAAAGGCATTCTCTAACTCCCCGCAATAATGGCGTCATTCCATTCGGATGGCAATTGCCGGAATTTTTAATAAAACTTACCCCGTTTGTCTCCGAAACGGGCGCAAACACTTGTTTACAAGTAGCGAGCGATTCGCTGCGAGAGACTTTTTATAGGACAACTTCGCGGATTATGTGTAATTTCATACAAATCACGAACCTCCCAAATAAGCATGAATATCAAAATTCATGCTTATTTGGGAGGTGAAGTTTTCGGGATGATATTGGCATCTTTTCACGATTTTCGGTGAAAGGTTCACTCACCCGGGATTGTGTTGTTATCATATTATATTACGCTTACTATCATTGTCCTTCATCATCATCATGAACAACCCATTACCGGCTCACTACAGAGCACGGGTCTCCTCTCAATATGAGAAGGGTTTGGCCATAGTCCACCACGCTGGCCATGTGCGGATTGGCAGACTTCACACGCCTTTGAGAACATTATGGAGAACTCTCAGGCGTGCAGGTTTCCTCACGATGTTATCCTTCCCCGTTGAAGCAAGTGATATTTTTTTTTTTTAATCCATCATTCAAAAACAATCACTGTCCTTGGCGTGATAATAAACTATGCTGCTAACGTACAGTAACCTACCTCACTTTCAAGTTTTGAGAGATTAAAACTATCAATACAACATAAAACACAAAAATTGTTTCATCCTATATCCGTTATAGAATATGAATCATTCCAACCGATTAGAATGGCGATAATAGGAAAATGGTTTACAAATTTGTACACCCATCCATTTGACTTGCTTCAGCCAACGTTTCAGGAATGAGATAGTTTTTTAGAAATCGCTCATGACTGTCTACACTGCCAAACATAAGCAAATGTTTTTTTATAACGTTATATAAACGTAGCAGTGAAATAGTAAGGCGCGCGTAGTAAGAATAGTGTAGCAACTCAAATACTCAAGTTTAATTCCTGAAGTTAGAATAACCCTCCAAAATATTTTCTAACACGGACTTATTGTGCTATTATATAATATATTACATTAACCCATCACATTGGTCTACTGTGACCGTTGTAGATTATACCTACAAATGTTATAAAATTAGTTCCAATTTTATGAATGAAATGTAAATATATACATTTTTACGTATAACACATAAAGTATGTAATAAGTAAATAATATCATATTACTGTATACTCACTTAACACTCAGTTAATATTTGCATTTCAGTTGACGAAGCATCTTTGAACACAGATGTAATATTGTACCATCCGTTTATGAAGTGTACTGCAAGTAATACATTACATTTCAGTATCAAAATACTAAATACAAATTCAAATTCAAATAATCTTTATTCTAATAGTCCTTTAAAAGGCGCTTTTGACGCGTCAATAATTTACAAAGTAGTGATTTGATGGTGATAACTACATTCGTAAACTTAAAACTAAAGCTATGAGGGTTCCAATCGCGCCCCGGTCTAAGAAGAAGCCCACAACAAACTTAGCCAGGTAAATTTTCTTTTTGTTATCACCATCTCACATGCCACTTAAAATTATATTAAGAGCTATCTTATTAGAGCAATACAAAAGTATATTTCTTGGATTTTCAGATAGCCGCAGGGCAAGCGAAAAGCTGAATTTTTCGCAAATAGTTTCTGGGCCAAAAAATGACAGTTAATCAGCGGGCAATGATCGAAGTATCTCTACGGGACTAAAATGACACCTCATTTGTCAAAATCGATTAGACTGTAGCTTCAAACATGCGTAATACATACTTGAAAATACCCGATAACCTTTCTTTTTAACCTGTTGGATTAAAGCAGAAACGATAAGATCCGTAGAAGAACCAGAGTTGCTGAAAAATTAGTTGGTCGCTGGGAGCCCAAGGTACAAAAAGCAAACCCACTCTGGGAACTACTAGACTCCCACAAGGTAGATTGACCACAAGCGTAATGCGCGGGTCACGTGGGGAAGAAGACCGTGGAATGTCGAAATCCCTACCAATAAGATTATTTGTGAGGATTCCGATATTCCATCTCTATTCATCAATCGCATTTGCTGTCTTTATTTTGAATTAATAAAAGGATATTAGTTATTACTTTGACGTCACATACAAAGTTGGAGGTCCTGGGTACAATTCCCAGCTCGAGTCTGGTTTGGTGGGAGGCTTCGGCTGTTACTATCCTACCGACAAAGACGTGTCGCAAAACGAACGAACGAACATTCCGGCACGATGTCGCGTAGAAACCAATTAGAAATGTGGGTTTAGTATGTTAGCCCGCTACCATCTAAGAATGCATACTGCTACAACTTGCAGTGTATAAAAAAAAACTTTCCAGATTATCACAGTTCTATCTTAAACTGAATCGAATGATGTGTCACTCTCATCGTCGAATAAAAAAACCACTGATACGTACGTTCTCGCTATATTTTATATTTATTAAAATAGCGGTGGGCGCAACCCTGACCACAGGTTCTATTTAACTAATATTAAGTAAATGCAAATGTTCGCTGTTCACTAAATTCAGTAGTTTCCTTAAACTTCCGCTGCATACACTTGTTCAGCCGCATCCAATTAACTAAGTTTATCACGGAATAAGATTACTCCATTATCATCTGTGTGTTATAATAGAGTACTACCCATCAGTTATGTTAACTACGTATAACGAGGTCCTGAATTCGAAACCGCGGTCACTCCAAGAATTGTTTGTTGCTGGCGTTTCTGTTTTTCTGTTTATCTACAGGCTGATGATGATAACTACCAATGTATGTAAAATGTTTATAACAGAGAAATTTAGTCAGAAAATTTGTTGACGAGTCTCTCAGGAAGGAATTGAATTTACACCAAAACAGCTCATATATTTTATTATGGTTATTCAATTAAATAAAAATGAGTATGCGTTCTTAAACATAGAGAGTTCTCCATAATGTTCTCAAAGACGTGTGAAGTCTGCCAAACTGCAAATGGTCAGCGTGGTTGGCTATAGCCAAAAACCCTTCTCATATTGGGAGGAGACCCGTGCTCTGTAGTGAGCCTGTAATGGGCTGATCATGATGAGTATGCATTATACTCGTAAAACAGGTGACTTTTGAATGCCACGTGCATTCAAAAGTTTTATTAGGTTTCCATGTAACACCACCCAGCGTCAGGCAAGCGGAAGGCGGAAACAGAAGCGCTAATAAATCTGAAGTCAAAGTACACCTTTTCAGACGGAGTAACAAGTTTCTTCAATACATTAAAGGTGCTTTAACCTTAAAATCTTGTTAGCCTTTGTGTAAATCCCGGCGTGGCACGTCCTCCAGCTCACCGAAGGCAAAAAGGCAATTACAATAAATTACTACTTTGCCCGAAGTTCCACAAAGTTGGGAGCCAGTGGCAGGAGTGGCTAGACAAAGCTTTGTCCCGCCGAAAACAACTTTGCAATGTTTTATGGAACGCTGTGACAAAGTGCCTCGCCGCTTACACGTGAAATTAGTGGCCGCTGGTGGCTATGAAATCAAAAAGCGGCGCCGAGTGCAGCCTCACACCGAACTATTATCATTTCCCAACATGACGGAAGTTCAACATAAATGCAAATGTGACTTTGTTTGTTATCCTTTCACTGATTATAATAAAATTTATTATTATGACATAGGAAACGAAGCGGTGATAGCCCAGTGGTAAGGGCGTCAGCCTCCTAATCAGAGGTCGGCGGTTCTAATCCGGGCACGCACCTCTAACTTTTCGGAGTTATGTGCGTTTTAAAATAAATTAAAATATCACTTGCTTCAACGGTGAAGGAAAACATCGTGAGGAAACCTGCACGCCTGAGAGTTCTCCATAATGTTCTCGAAGGCGTGTGAGTCTGCCAATCCGCACACGGCCAGCGAAGTGCACTTTGGCCAAACCCTTCTCATATTGAGAGGAGACCCGTTCTCTGTAGTGAGTCGGTAATGGGGGGTTGATCATGATGATGATGACATAGGATACTTTTTACTATCGGACAACAGTTCCTGCATGATTTTTAGAATGTCTAGTTCATTATCAAAGGAGTTTTAAAATGGATTGCTTCTCACGGGCACTTGCAAAAGTACTTCTTTACTTAGCTTACGTAGCTTTTTAATGTTATAGTGTACACCACTAATGGTACAACTAATAGTTTGAAGTATACATAATTTTTGAATTATAAAACTAATTACGATCGATTTCAGTCCTGTTAGATACAGGTAGGAAGATATATTCAGATGAAGGCAAATTCTTCATTTCATATTCCCAAATTTAAACCTATCATCTGGAAAGTACTTTAATACATATATACGTAAATGAATATAATATATAATGGCCAATGAAAACCGGAACGTAATTAGTTTAATATTACAACAGAGACATTCAATTTCGACGAAGAACAATTCAACCCTAATATGTAGCATGTATAGCCAGAGTTTGTTGTAGTTTATATAACTGTTGCATACAAGGAGTTTTAAAAATAAAGTATTAATTTATCAAGTAAAATACAGATTTCTATCTATCACTTACATGATTTTAATATTGTTTAGCAATGGCAAGATGCACAGTCAGTGCAGTATCTAACTTCTAAAATCATACCAAATATAACCAAATTCATCGACATTATATTTATGTTAACTAATATTTGTCTAGTTATTAATAATAACCTTTATTTCTTTCATAACTTTTCGCGCAATAAAAATAATCGATCTAATTAAATAGCAGATTGAATTTACTTGTACAGTTATTTTTCTTTTCTACCGCACTGACAATAATATTATTTTACTTAATGTATTTATTATTTGATATGATTTCGGATTAGACCGACTAACATGTGATTCATGTTGTCGAAACATTTTGATGATCTCGCGAAGTGCGAGAGTGTCGCATTATACAGTTGGAGATCTTGCATTCGATTCCCGGCTCGACTGGTGGCTTCGGCCCTATCCAGTTACCCCTATCGGCAAAGACTTCTCGCCAAGTTTACCATAACCCTAATAGGCTAGCTTTTTTTTTTTTTATACGCACCCGTCATCACAGGGCGTTGTTGGCAGGGTGTCCTCTTTCATAAAAAGAGACCTTGTTTGTCTTTATTTGAAATAATATCAGTACAATTAAATATTTACATAAAAAGCAATTAAATTAATTTAAAACTTAATAATTATTTCTACAAAGGTCTATAATTAATTAAAACAATTACAATCATTTACACTAACTTAACACTAATCGAGGGTGTGGTCAAATGCTTCATGAAACAATAGGCTAGCTTACTTTATACCAGCTAGGTAGCCTGCTACCATTTTAGACTACATTCATCACCATTGACTACTAGGTGAGATAACCGACAAGGGCTAATTTGTAGTGGATAAAAAAAGAATTGGAGGTCATCCGGTCGATCCTGAAGAGCTGACGTGTGACGGTGTGAGCGTCGGATGCAGTGGGTGCGAGCGAGGAGCCAGTAGGTAGGTCGCCGCCGCCAGCAGCTCGCACGGAGTCAACTTTAATGAAATTCCAGCCCCACCGCTAGACATCTCTCTACACAATGTTTTCAAACTTCGTCCGAGAGCTTTGCTTACTATTTCCTCCATTTTCCTGATTTTCTCGTTTTACATTGTACACTAGAAAGTGAAACTGATTTTCTTTATTGGAGGTGGATGTTTTTACGAAGAAAATCTGGAATGCCCTTGCGGCATCCACTTTCCTGAATACCTATTTTATTCTATTATAATAGGGGTTAAAGTATGAAATTGCCGTTTTATTGTAATTGGTACTTCGAATTGACATAGAACCTTCATGATTTGAGATATTTGAGTGAAACTTTGTACATACGGTACCGATGTAGTTCTTCTTTTAAAAAATGTGCAACATGGTTAACGTTTAACCCCTAATATTAGATTCAATAGTCATATTTAAGACTGACTTGGCCTTAGTTAGCTTTTATTGTAGCCATGTGCCAGAAAAAAATATTTACTAATCTGAATAATTTAATTTTTTAAATAAAAATAGCGGTGATAGCCTAGTAAGCGGTGATAGCCTAGTGGTTAGGGCGTCAGCCTCCTAATCAGAGGTCGGCGGTTCGAATCCGGGCACGCACCTCTTAACTTTTCGGAGTTATGTGCGTTTTTTAAATATCACTTGCTTCAACGGTGAAGGAAAACATCGTGAGGAAACCTGCGCGCCGGAGAGTTCTCCATAATGTTCTCAAAGGTGTGTGAAGTCTGCCAATCCGCACATGGCCAGCATGGTGGACTATGGCCAAACCCTTCTCATATTGAGAGGAGACCCGTGCTCTGTAGTGAGCCGGCAATGGGTTGATCATGATGATGATGATGAAATAAAAAGAACGTATCTGGCCACTAAACGAACGATGATCTAAAAAGAGCTAAATAACTTTTATTTGTTTCTATTCAATTCTGAACTGTTTCAATACAAGCTAGCGAAGTTAGATTATGCAGTCTGAGTTTTAAGTGTTTTATTTTTAAACAAACTAAAAAAAAACGATTGTTACAATTTTTTTTTGTTTTACTTTATTGAACAAAAAATGTTTTGTTATATAATATAAAAACAAAATGCACCGAATCTGCATTCCATCGGTACAAGCGCTGTACTTTTGATTTTATTTAACAGGTGTTTATTTTGGCTCGGATACTTTTAATTCTTATACCACAAAATATGTGTAAGCAGTCAGAAAGGGATTTTTGTTTTTTTATTTCTGTATTTCATGAGTACTATGAAGTACTTGTTAGACCACTCACACACAATTGCGATAGATAGAACTAACAAATTCTAATCTGATATACGAGTATGTATATTTATTTTTAATATTCAGTTTTTAATACTCAGTCGATAGTGAACTAGTGAACAGATCAATCCTCCCGATGATACACTCGAGGTATGATGCTGCCGCTCTATCTATCTTCATCGACAGTGACAATAGGAGGCTCCTATATTTCTAAACCTTCAAAAAGAACGTGTTGTCAAGACCGGTATAGCTATAGCCAATGACCTGCATTTAATGCATTCATAAATGCCGTGCATATTTTGCCCCGTTATAGAAATTTTTAATATATAGTTTGGTTTACGAGATATTTTGAGTAATCAACGTGTACCTCATATATTTTAAAAGCAATGTATGCCCTATAGACTCGTACAAGAAAATGGCACAAGGCACGTGTAATTTATGAAAACACGTACTATTTTTTACACTTACCATCAGGTAAGATACAATAAGATAGGTAAGATGCCGTCAAGTTACAACATGATGGTAAGTGATGATGCTGTCTAAGATGGTATCGGGCTAACTTGTTAGCCTATATAACCCTAGTAGATAGTATGGGTTTACCCTACTCCTAATTGGTTTCTACACGACATCGTGCCGGAACACTAAATCGCTTGGCGACACTTCTTTGTCGGTAGGATGGTAAATAGCCACGACCGAAGCCTCTCACCAGACCAGACTCGAACCGAGAATCGAACCCAGAACCTCCAACTTTATATATATATTTGAACATTTGAAGACCTGAGTATCTTTTGGATGAAAATATTTCACGAAGTGTTTCGTCCATTAAAATCAAACTTGTAAACTAGTCTAGCTAAAGAATAGTATAGAATACATAACAGTACGTAGCAAAATAAATAATTAATGTGCAGGTAATTTATTTGTTTCAAATTCAAGTGTAAACTGTAACAGCTTGTAACAGAATAGCAGAGGGCAGGCCCGGCCCGCCCGGACGCCTGCACTAGTTTAGGAATCCACTGTGAGGGGAACAATGCCCATACACTACTACAACTGGATAAGTACCCCTTTAAAATAAAGACGGCTGTGCACACTCCGACCTTATTATGTCTAAAACCTTTATATTAATTTATGGGTGCCGTACCCGTTGCTTGCCTACGGGACCATATTACCAAGGCTAACTTATAACTTATGAACCGGTAATAGAAAGAAAGTTGAAATTTTCATAGTTTATATTCTACTAACAACAAATAATAATATAAATAAAACTAACCCATACAAGATAAAACACATGTATTTGTGAATTTTTGAAGTTTTCTTATGCAGTTCCAATTTACGTTTAGGCGATTTTACTCACGACGGGATTACGGGATATGTCTATTGATAAATCGAATGATAGTGTCTATCAATGGAGAGGGGTTTTTTAGACCACATGCACACCTTGCTGCTGCAATATAGATTGGTGGGCTTTATCAATTATTATTAAATAAAATAAGCAATGATAACCAATCGACGGTATTATGATACCATATAAAATGTATGTGCAAATTTAAAACTTCCAAGCAAAGATGCCTTGTAATATGAAACATTATTCAACTACAAAAAGCAGATGAATCGGTTTGTGTAAAGTGTAACAGATGTTCTCTCGGAATTCGCAATATGTGCATGATGAATGGTCAGCTTTGTGTAAGAGTGGGGGGTTGCCCCACTCGTGCAGTTGAACTAGTGTTTAAGTGCGATAACGGCGAGTGTAATGCGCTGCGCTAAATACAACACTACTACAAGTTTACTTTTTAATCATCACACCAGCGGGTCATATCACACTGAATGGTTTAGAAGATATAAATTATATATTTTGCCTTGCCACGAATGTTTGTGACAAGTAATGTGGGTGGGTGTCTTGTCATTAATACGGCTTACCAGGTCTTAGAGCTCCCGACCAACTGAGGCAGCCTAAACACATCGTTGACGACCCTGACGATCAGATGGCTACTGACAACGCCTCCTATATACAAACAATGCAATCTCAACGTATTTTTACGAAAACCAAATTATTAACAAAGAAAAAAAAGATTGATGGGCTGAACTGCAAGCCGTAATATTTGGGAGTGAGAGGTAATATCATATTACCTCTCACTACCACTTTTATTACAACAATGGTCTATCATAAAACAACCTCGTTTTGAGTAAAGTGAACATAGATAACAATCAGTGATTAGAACCACTAAATCATATTTCATAAACATCAAGGAATGTTTTTTACCTCGATTTTTAACACAAGCCACATTAAACGTATTTCAGCTAAACGGACTTTAATGAAAATAATAAAACTATTTTATACTCGTTTAAGAACTAATTTAAAAGGATGTTCCATTTAAACAAAATTCCTGACTACATTTCTATTTAGAATTCTGTATTTAAATTAAACGTCTAACCACATTTCTATTAGCATACTGTGTGCTGTACAAAATCATATCCTTTGTTTGTACCTCGGCGACATTCACGATGAATGCCTGTTGCGAACATGTTACAGGCATGCGTCTAGCAGGAGAGCTGGCCGCTGTTAATTGGATAGAGAATTACTCGTGTTCAGCGTAGAAATAACGGGTTCAACTGTTGCTGTTGAGACAAAATGTATCTAAATAATAAATATGCTTTTCTACATTGTTTGATCTTCTTGAGTGAATTTACAAAGCTTATAATATAAAACACTTGTGGAAATTCTTTAGTTTACGAAATCAAAATTATATATGTCTATGCGATATATAATAGATAAGGCGTGAAAAGCTAAGAGACAAATTTAATGATATGCGTTTCCATACATTTGTCATTTTTAGTTAAAATATGTCCATTTTCTTCCAAGTTGTGCTCCGTATTTGCTCAAAGTAACTACCAATTGAGGGTGTAAAAAGCAACTACGAGTAGGTACATTGTATTATATTTTTCTAATCTTTCTTCAGATCACAAACGATGGCTTTATTTACAAATGAATAAGCCATCGTGTGGCAATACACAAACAAATTAATGTTATTATGTAATTTTCCCCTAAGTGTACGGAATACCAAAAAAATACGGAATAGTTCAAATGTTTCCCGGCTAACTTTGTTGGAACCCTCATAGCTTTAGTTTTAAGTTTACGAATCACTACTATGTAAAATATTGACGCGTCAAAAGTGCGTTTTAAAGGACTATTTGAATAAATATTATTTGAATTAGAATTAGAATTTGCTATGCTAGGCTATTCCGAACTGTCACCTTGTTTAGGTGCATACCTTTAATCTCAAGGTTTAGTTGACGTTACTATAAATATGTTTATTCTAAGTGCACCTTTAAAGCAAAGTATTTCAGTTCATTTTCGCTAATGCCAACCGCTTATTATAACATTGTTATAAATAAGTTTATATCTAATGTTTGCCGGCTGTTACACTTCTATTATAATACATCAGAGTTCTTTTTCTTTCAGCTCGACTGTTTTAAGAATTTTTGGCTTCACGAATGGTTATCTTCAGTACAATTTGAGGTTTATGTATTCGGGATTAGGTTTGTAATGCGTTGTATCGTAACTCAGCTTTATTGTTACGGCCTGTTTCTATATTAGGACGGGTGATATTGCTATTATTATTATTGGCTGAGACATTTTGTTCGGGAAGATTTTTCGTAATATTTTTCTTGTTAATAGTTTCCTTGTGTCTATTGCATCCCTTAGCATCACATTAATGAGAAGGGGAAAATCGTTTGGATGATTCTGCAATAACAATATCCATGGATTTAAATATGACCTCCATATCGTAGTAGTATTATTTGTGGAAGATCGCGAGTTCGTTTCCTGGAACAATTTTGGAATCCTTTCAAATGTTTATTACTTATTCATGCTAAAATGAAATATCGGATTTATACACATATTGAATATTAAGGTTTTGGAATCATAATACATTGGAAAAAATATTTACCTTAGTTTTGTACCTTTTGGCTTACTTATCTTTCCTCTATAGAGGTCGCATTGTTGTGATATTGCTCTGTAGTGAACAATAAAAGTATATTGATACATTTTGTTATCCCGGTGGTAACACCTTATTTTTAGTGAAAGTTAGTTTGTTGGTTTGTTCTTCTTTCACATAGCCAATTGTGCATTCCTAATATTATTTAGGAGTTAAGAAAAATAGCACGTTATAGACAACTAGATTTTGCTCGCGACTTCGCTCGCGTGTGTTTATTGAGACTTTCCTGTAAAAAGTTCGTCCCCGAGATGGAAAGTATCCACTAACAGCAGGATGCAAGCTATCTATATGCAAATGCAAATCTGTTTAGTTGTCATCTTTTGTTCTACTATTTTAAAAGAAAAAGATTGGGTGGATGTTTGTTAGTCTATTTCACTAGAGCGGCCGAAACGATCGCTATGAAATAAAAAAAAAATGTAGATTACGTTCTGGAATATCACAAAGATTTATTTTCATACCGTAGGTAGATCAATTATTATAAGGTTCAACGGGATATATTTCAAATTCAAATAATCTTTATTCAAATAGTGAAATTTGACGCGTCAATAATTTACATACTAGTTATTTGATGGTGATAACTACATTCGTAAACTTAAAACTAAAGCTATGAGGGTTCCAAACGCGCCCCGGTCTAAGAAGAAGCCCACAATAAACTTAGCCAGGTTAATTTTGTTATCACCATCTCACATGCCACTTAAAATTATATTTAGAGCTTTTTGATTTTTTGATTACTCCCTCACAAAATTTCAACGCGAAAGAAGTCTCGGCCACACCTAGGTAGGTAAGAAATCCTTTCGAACAAAGAGATAAACTTTCACGTTTAAATTATTAATATTGATTTATAAAAGTGCCAATGGTAGGTGTTGCAATAAAATAAAACATATCATAGAATCACTTGTTCAATGCGCACTAGTTTTCAGTATTATTTGACCTGAATTTTATTTAACTGATAATGAATTAAAACTGCAGTACTCTCTGCTAAAGTGATTGAACGAGGCTGACCCAAATACCCTCATAGGTTTGCGCACATGCATTTGGAATCCTGACGGCAATAAAAGGTACTAGTAAAAGATTACCTTATCACTATCCGTAGTATGCCTTACGCCTAATGTAAACGGTGCCATTATGAATGTACGTAAAACATATAAGTTAAATGAAAACGCGGCATAAATGTTTACTTTATGACCTGGTGTATAAGTACAGGACGTTTTGGCTTTGATTTTCTTTTCGGACTGTCTATTAGCTGTACAAACCCTACCGAAGAAATTTTGAGCCCTAGGGCTCGAAGAAACTATGGGAACGACTGCCTAAGGGCGCCTCCTTTGAGGCCGAACCTCGGCTTAGGCGACGTTTGGGATAACGGGGGGGTGGACGGTGAGTGGTCCGTACGTCTCCGAGGCCGTGGATGGAGCCCACGTCCGGATGACGTAAGATAGTGGGGACCTCATCTTCGCCGGCGAAGACGGTGTGTCGGCTTTGAGTACGAGTCCTTACCTACGAAGCTAATCAATCAATTTTCAAGAGCGTTGATCATGACATTCAACAACCATTTTCTATATCTTCAGAAATACCTCTATACATCATACATCGATTTATATTACACTAGTTGCTGCCCTCGACTCCTTCCGCGTAGATTATGGTTTAAAAAAGAAGTGCGAATGAGGAAGGTTGTTTTGGTGTGTATTTAATAAATGAAGTAACGAAGTCGAAAAAAGCATTCTTAGTTATCCTGTAGACAAAAGACTTACAAAGGAAGGTTAAAAGTGGTCGGAACCACTTTTATTTAGTGCATGCTTTCACGCCCTCACTCTCGTGGTATCTTTTAGTCTTAGGCCAGAGGTTTGCCGCTGTCCATTAAAGAGTTCCGTACTATATAAGGAATAATTATGTTTAGATTGAATGGAACAATAAAATCGACAAAAAATGTATACCATATATCAAGGCCTAAAACCTAAACATGAGTGTACTTAAATGAATTGTATGCCAAGTAGTAAGAGTATATGTGAAATGCGCGATAGGCAAACAAAAGTTAAATAAAAATCTGTTTTAGGTGACATGTGGACAAAAAATATTAAACATATTCACTGTATTATAAAAGTCTAGTTAAAGTTTTGAGAGTAATTCCAACAGGCACTGATACTAAAGGCTGGTATCGAAGAGCAGGGACAGGCAATTATTGACGGCGCCGACAAATGAGCCGATCTGTTTCTTGCCTCCATTTGCCTACGCGATTGTGTTTTGTTCATTTGATTAATCAAACGGTCTCTTCACTTACAGATTAAGGATCCGCTACTAAAAGGAAACATTTATTATTAGGGATCAATTTATAAGATTTCATATAGGGGAAGGACTAAAATGGAGAACAATTGATATTGTGAAACAGAAAAATAAACGGTATCATCGATCATTGAGAAAGTCCTAAAAAATAGATTTTTAATTTTTTTTAACTATCCACAAGCCAGGCCTTTGTCTGTAATTGGTTGACTCGACGCATTTGATTGTAAGTGATGATGCAATCAAAGATAGTACTAGGCTAAGCGGTGTGACACTTAATAAGCTGTTATATTAGACCCTTACACGTGATCGGTTTCTGGCATCATACCGGAACTCTAGATCGTTTGAAGGCACATTTCGTTACTAGAGAGTAACTTATTACGGCCAAACTGCCGCAGCCAGGGATCAAACCTGGTCCTGTCACAGATGAATAAGATAGAATAACTGGGTCTAGATGTCAGCGCTCAATATGGCATCAGGGAGGGCTACAAATAACTCATTTATTTCAAGTAGGTCAACTTTATAAATACTAACGAAATTAAGTCTGTTTCTTTTAGAGACGGTTTTTGTAGTTCAAGTTGTCGGTTCAGTACGGTTTTAAGCACAATATTGTTTTAAGTAATGTTTAAAAACTTCATAAGGTCCACTGTAGTGGATACCTAAAAGTAATAAAGAAATTACTATACTTAAAAAGTCATGTACGTTTTGGTAAAATATAATAAGTTAGCTCAGACATGTGGCATCCCAACGACCTCTCAAACTGAAAGAGTGCCTGAACTCCTAAATAATTGGAGCGAAACACGGGAACGTGACAAGTAAGGCCAAAACTCTGATCAAAATGTTACTGTTGTAGCAAAGAGGTTAAAGTAAATTAGCAGCAATGTTCCCTCACGGAGCGCGAGACAATGGCCGACCAGTCTGCGGGGATGGCACGGCATGAGCACGCGGCCTAATCGCCGCTCTAATTACGCGTATGAATGGCCTCTTTGTGAGGCCACGCGATGTTTGTAAGAATAGGCATAACGGCTTAAGTATGCTCCTTATTATTCTAATAACAGTTGCCCGTATACGCGTATGACTTAATTTACCGTGAAATGTCGACGACCTCCGTTGCGCAGCTCAAGCGCTGTCGCAGTAAAAACTTTGAGGTCTTAGGTTCCATTTTCGGCTAAAGTACTGTTGAGTATGGCCTACGGTGGCTATGCAATTTCATTTTTTCTCGTATACGTTATTATCGTTTGCGACTCAGTCGTTCAAACGACGTACATTTAAATTTGATCTCAACGTACTTAAAGAAGAGCCAGTTGTAGTTGTTATTGTTACATCTCTTATCTAAATAAAGTAAGATACTGTGTTCAGTATCAGGCAGTTACGTTAACTGCCACAAACCACGTTGTTAGTTGACCTGACCGCGACGTTTTTCAAGTTAATCGACTTATGATATTCATGAATACCTTAAATAGTTAGTCAACCCATTCTCAGCTCACTACAAAGCACGGATATCCTCTTAATATGAGAAGGGTTTGGCCATAGTCCACCACGCTGGCCATGTGCGGATTGGCAGACTCACACGCCTTTAAAAACATTATGGACAACTCTCAGGCATGCAGGTTTCCTCACGATGTTTTCTTTCACCGTTAAAACTAGTGATGTTTTAATTGCTTAAAAACGTACATAGCTCCGAAAAGTTAGAGGTGCGTGCCCGGGTTCGAACCCCCGACCTCTGACGTTCTAACCACTAGGCTTTCATAGCTTTCTCTCTACTCTCCCAATATCCTTACAAAATGATAAAAATAATCAAAATCTTATTCTTAAGAGAATAAAGAGGCGATAAGACATGAACCCAGAGGTGATTATCTTGGGCACGGAGACATCGCGTACGGCGCGGCACACGCATTCAATTTAACGCCCGCCCTCACAAAGGAGTTCACCTGTCGGTATCGCCGCCTAAGAGCTATTATTTAGCCGATACCATCTCTCGCAGAGTGGTATTTCTCCTAAACGATGACGTTCGGGACGAACGGAAAAAGACATTCGCAAAGATCCGGGATCGTGAATTGCGTCTGTTCTGGATACGTATTAGCTTATTTAAATGACTCGTGTAATTTATGTCACATCTTCAATTGAATTGACTTCATTTGAAACAACTTGTGATACACTGAAAATCTTAACCCAAATTAATATTATAAAAGCGAAGATATGTTTGTTGGTTTGTCCTTTAATCAGACAGCATCAGAGCAATGTTTGGTCATTATTCGCTTAAAACTACTCTAATTTCATATGCAACACTACACAGATCCTCCAAAATATCTTATCTAAGCACATTTTGCTTTTATACCGAACCCAAAAGAGGTTGACTTTACAACACACAGTTGCAAACGCTAAAGTAACCGTGGCTCTAAGCTGAATTCTGAATGGCGAATTCTTTAATTATTACCAATCGACGAGATTTCGAATAATCTTTATCCATCAGTTAAAACTGATCGGGATATTGTGAATACAATATTTCAAAATACTGTTTGGTCTTTTAGCAAATTTTTGTATTTAATTTCCAAGGCTCAAACACCATTGGCCAAGCGTTCAAACTATTGGATTGTAAGACTACACGAGCAGACAAAACCGCAGGCAAGCAACAAGTTGCGACAAAGTGCGCTGCATGTGATAAGAAACAGCCGCAGACCACTGGCGGCGGTGTGCCGCGGACAGACACACAGGCCGCTTTAAACGAATTAAGTGTACACGCTCGCTGTGAGGCGCGATTCGGATTTTCTATTTTCCTGCCGAACTGAAGTACTAGCACGTAATTACTTGAATTAATTCATGGATATGTTTCTTTTACGAAGATATTCAAAGTGAATGCTTTCGGCGTTCTGGTAGACTTCAATACGAGGTGGACATAGCAATTGAGTCAGATATAATAATAAATTGTCATTCATTTTATCATTTCGGCCTGCAACGTCCACTACTTACGACCGAAGAGTGCTACTCACCCGGTCCTCTGTCTTCCTCATTCCCTGTAACCCTCTTGGTAATAATTTAGAACAATATTATAATAAATTACCTATTGATATCTTGGAGATGTCTATCACTAAGTTCAAAGTTTTTATAAAACGAAAGCTTGTACAAAAATCATATTACGATATTAAGGATTATATAAACGATAAAAAAGCTTGGGTGTGAATTGCTCTATCTCCATGGGTACTATAATTTATTGTTCATTATGTGAGATGGTGAAAACGGAAAAAAAACCCGGCTAAGTTTATTGTAGGCTTCTTCTTAGACCGGGGCGCGTTTGGAACCCTCATAGCTTTAGTTTTAAGTTTACGAATATAGTTATCACCATGAAATAACTACTATGTAAATTATTGACGCGTCAAAAGTTAAGGACTATTTGAATAAAGATTATTTTGAATTTGAATTTATGGTAACCAGATGCAAAACAATATTTTGATATTTAAGTTTAGCAAAGTGAATACTGTCCTATATGTATTTATATTATTGCCCCACCATCCTCTTTCCGTATAACTATATATTTTTAATGTTTGGTTGCCTGGAAGAGATCGCTATGTAGCGATAAGGCCGCCAAATTTTATACCTACTGTTACTGTATTATTTTCTATTTCTTTTCCTATCTTGTGGTGTGCAATAAAAGTGTATTCATTCATTCATTCTTCCGCTTTGGAATTTATTTACATTATTGGTATTAGTATTCTTTTAGTTAACATCATCATTAGGAAGATACATAGATAAATTGTTTATTAAATATAAACAATTAATAAATAAGTACCTACTGCACAAAAAATTAAAATTATTCACTAATAGCATTGGCTTGTTGTCGCAGAGATCTGCGTTCAGTGAAACACGGAAAAACCTGAGGGCTGTGACAAGTTGTATATGAACTTTATGACGTCAAAACTACTGGCAAATGGTGTGGGTGGCAAGTGGTGTGGGTGGCAATGGCAAGAATTCAGCTTCCTGCCACACTAACCCGCTTTATAGTCGCAGGAACTGATAGTTAATTTTAACAGACCTAAAATAAACTAGGAGGTTTCCAGTTCAACTTTATTTAAAGTATTTTCTACGCTACCAAGCGATATAGCGTTCCGGCACGATGTCGCGTAGAAACCAATAATGAGTGTTGGTTTTCCATACCCCTAACATGTTAGCCCGCTACCATCCTAGACTTCACTTACCACCAGGTGAGATAGCCGCCAAGGGCTAACTTGTAGTGTATAAAAAAACGTCCAACGCTTGGTACCAATTAAAGATTCTCTATAAGTTTGCAAAGCTTTCAGGTGAAGATATTCATACTGGGAACACTTCGCATATTATACACACACTTTTTTGGAGTTACTCGTCCATTTTTTGTCTCAGCACAAAGGCAAAGAGAATTGTACAATTGTTATCCTTTCCGTCCCTTTATTCGCGTTTCCCGAACGCAAAAAATATATTTGTGCTCATGAATTCATCTTAATATAACAAATCAAAACATTAGTCTTGCGTTATTCCCAGAAGTTTCCCGCGCCGCGACGGTATCGCCCGTCCATAGCTATCCTTACGATTCCGCCCTCAAGTAATTTATTACTCATGCAAATACTACGTTTTGAGTCATTAATCATGAGATTTTCTTCCTATTTCTCATAATGATATGAATTACGACTCCGTTTGATTTTTTGTTTTGCTTGTAGTCTGAGAGCTAGGGAACGATTTATTTTTGATCATTAATGATAATAACAAAGACCAACAGTTTACCGTGCTCAACGTTACACTCAGTACCAGCCCGTAGTTGACGAGAGTTTGGCGTTTAGCCACTTTTCCAACTCATTTATTTAGAGCATAACTCGATCCAAAAAAATCCTTTCTTTTTGGAGTTTACTCCTTAAGAATCGATTTTCATATAAGGCCCCGAGTATGAAATTAATATGAGAAGTCAAATCTACTGAACAAATGACCTCGTTACGTTTTCGTGCGCAACCTATTCTGCGCACCTTTCACTTTTCAGGGGTGAGTATTAAAGACATACATAGAATGACGGATTGACAACACAGAGATAGAAACTATTTTAGGTATTTTCATTCAAATTCAAATAATCTTTATTCAAATGGTCCTTTAAAGGGCATTATTTAGATAGAGCTATCACCATCAAGATATTCATAAACTTAAAACTAAAGCAATGAGGGTTCCAAACGCGCCCCGAACTAAAAAGAAGCCTACAACAAACTTAGCCAGGTAAGTTATCCTTTTGTAATCACCATCTCACATGCCACTTAAAATTATATTAAGAGCATTGACTTGTTTATTTACCATTTGAAATGTATTAATCTTTTCTAAGACCAGTAAGTACATTTTTGTGGTTATTTAGACACTCGATCTGAAAGAGTAAACACATTCGAGCGTCGGAGCTGACAAATAGACTTTTATTTTAAAGCTTAAAAATACGCTGACGCATCCCACCCGGAGGTGGCGCAGGCAGAACTGGGCGGCTGCGGACGCTGGAACTCGCTGGCGGCCAGGGTTCCGACCAAAATACCCACTAAAACCCAGCGATGCTCCTTCGCGTCGCCTGGTGGCTGGGTTAAGAGAACGCTCGTTCACAACTCAGCCAGTGACCCTCAAGTAAGCCTTAAGAATAAGGAGTATCTAATAGAAAAAAAAACTTGAGAGGTGTCAAGGGACACCCTGATGGAACGAAGTTCCTTTCGATTAATTAGTGAAGGAATTGTAATCAAATTTTATTTTATTTAAGTTATAATAATATTTTTTTTATTATTAACAAATATAATGTTATATAAACTTAATCAGTAGGCTCAATTTTGTACTCCATCAGCATATCCGGAACTTGTGCAGAAACACTGTCAGGATTCATTATTATTATTATTTTTTATTATTTATTATTTACAAAAAACCTGTATACGCTCAACAAAAATAATCGTCGCGACACCACACAGTTCAATGCGAAATAGAAATGAAAATATCTGGCTTGCTTTCTATAAGAGAGAGAGACAGACAGAGAAACACGCGACGCCGCACAGCTTACAATAACAAAAAGTGTCGTGACAACTTCTCGTAAGAATTTTTTCCGTCTAGCCCCGTTTCACAACGCGCGATAAGGAACTTCGTTCAAAAAAAAAAAAATAATCAATGTGTATCAAAACCTTGTATAAAAAATTAGCGAGCTCCTAGAGCAGTAAATATGTAGTAAATTGGCCATTACTGTCGTTGAGAGAGAAAGAACCCGGAATATTGTTTCCGTCAACATTACGATTCCTTTGTATTGAATTATATCTGACAAGAGCAACTGAACGACTGGTTTGATTATAAATAACATATTATATGCCGAAATTGGCTTTCAATGTCGTTATATTTAATATTTGCTGAATTTACTTTGTATTTTGCTTCTTCTTGATGTTTCTATTATGTGAGTGTATAATCTCAGCCCTGAAATGGATTGGGACTGATCTGAATACCATTTATTAGGTACTGTTCACAAGGGACCCTAATAGTCGATATATCCGTCCGTACGTAAGTCTGGCAGTCTGTGTGTCCGCAGTTTTGTATCCATATTAATCACACCGAAGCAGATTGTTGAAAAAATATAACATCTACTCTCCTACATATACCTTTGGGATTTTTGTTTTTTCATCTATCCTTTAGTTTAGGATGTTGTTAGTTAGTTATTTCTGAAAAGTTGGTGGTATTATAGGTATTGTGAGTTTTTAGTTTTTTTATATATGCTACAAGTTAGCCCGTGACGGCTATCTTACCTGATGGTAAGTGATGATGCAGTCTAGTAGTGGGCGAACCTGTTAGGGGTATGGCCAGCCCATACTCCTAATTGTTTTCTATGCGACATCGTTCCGGAACGCTAAATCGCCTGGTGATTGTTGGTAGGGTAGCCTCGGCCGAAGCCTCCCACCAGACAAAGTTTATAATTGCTAAGTTTTCTAGAGTCTCGTGTCTAAATGGTTGTTTGTACTTAAGAAAATAGAAAAAATTACAGCAATAGTAAATATATTATAATGAAGTTGAAACGAAAAACGATCAAAGCGAAGTAGAACTCATAAGTTAAAGAATTATAGTTACACACAACTTACGCTAGTAACAAGTTGGAGCAGCACAACCCATCTAGTAAAGAATAAAGGGTCCAATAATTGCAATCAATTAAATTCAAATTTATTCAAACATATGCGATTCCCTCTAACGATACAAATGTGGAGTCAGCCTTAAAGACGTCCAAATTTTATATCCGCCCTGTGAGGCGACAAATTGCCGGATTAGGTGGTCATTAACAATTATTCATAAGGGTTGAAACGGACCTATCCGGTCCATAAATTATCCAAATTATACGAATTATACCAGTTATACAAATTATCGCGATAGGCCTCGCCGGACATTAATATTAATATCGCGACAAATTTTCATAATGGCTTTGCGAGTCGATAATTAATTTCGTTGACACATTAGTTAGGATCGTGTTGTTATTTGATGAGCCATCCGCGTTCAATGCCTTGTTTACTGTTAACTCCTATATATACCGACCGAAAGGTTGGCTGAGTGATCTATCAACGCACAGCTCAAACCATCGTAAGGGTCAGGCATACATTTGAAATTCAGGATCGTTTGTGAAAACTTAACAAGACAAATCATTCCCTTTGTCTATCTTTTGCTTATACAAATAATCTGTCAGTTTAACTGGTCAAAATAACAGAACGACGGCCCATACATCAGATAACTAGTAACAAACTAGCGTATGATTGTATACCGAACAGTTTTTAAGAAAAAAACGCACGCACGTACATAGGTTAGACAAGACTATGGTTATATATTGTCATTTTTAAGATTAAACAATAAACAGCAAGTATAATTTGCTTCACAAGCGCGAAAAGTTTTCGCGCTTGTGAAGTGAACATCTCCTGAGGATGATCCGGTGTCGGGTCGAAACGTGCGTAGAGGTTCTAGTGGAGGATTTTGTGTGGTGTTATACTATAATAATCTCCTGGTTGTCGGCGGAATATAGCAAATTATACTTGCTATTTATTGTTTATCATGGACTTCCGCAAAGTAACGCCTGCTTCTATTCATTATTTTTAAGATTTTCATTCCTAAACTTCGATCAAAATGCACGCACGAAAAAATGTATTGAGATTTTCTATCGGAGAATCCTTAGTACCAAGCTAGAGTTAGGAAAGTGTCTGTTTCTAAAGTGAATATCATATTTGCAGAGTCATTATTGTGTACTTTGGTTGTAGATTTACTTTTAAATGGATGCGATTACAGCGATGTGGCGGATGCTGAGTTTCACAAAGTGGTTATATTTGCGATGTAAATTGCAACCTTTTGAAATGATAATGTACAATTTTGTTGAATGTATGCAATTTTTATTATTAAGATGAACTTTTTGATAGGTGGAAAACGGGAAATTTGTTTTTAAGAGCATATAACTATGAATTTGCGTGACAGAAGATGGGCAATTATGTGATATAGAAATGGTTTTTCTTGGACATCTCTGTAGGTATTTTATCTATACAGGATCATCTTGATAGCCGAGGGCGCTTTGGTTGGTCTCCTAATTTTATCCATCAATCTCATTTATTAGAGTACTTTAGCTTGGCACGAATCCTTTTCTTATATAGGAGACAGAAATGAAGAGCTAGGCCTACTTACAATGAGGTAACGCACTGAAACTATGAGCCGTTTGTAATAACAACTTGGAAGAATGCCTTGACATATTTTGCGAAACACGGAGTATACACGGATTTTGTAAAGAGCAATTTAAACATCCCACATATACCCCGTTACAGATTAATTTATTTCAATAATTCTCATTTATAAGCAGTTTTCAAACGCCTCGCTGCCTGAGATGTTTGTTTATCTAGTGGGAGGTTTTAGTTCTCTAGTTGCTTCCCTACCGATAAAGAATTTCCACGAAGCAATTAGGAAAATGGTCCTAGTAAAACTGCCATATCTAACAGGTTTGCTAATGGGGCTGCCACCATCTTAGATTAAGATAAAGCGTTAGAGGGCAAACATTTGATAAAATTAAAAAAAAACATTATTTAGATTTTTTTAATTGGTCATTTTTACCAAAACATCTGTTTTAGTGATATTAAAATTGCCTTTGGAATTCTATTATAATGTCCCGGTAATGTCTGCTTGAAGAATGTACTCGTGACATGCGGTTTTCGCAAATGTCATTAATTTACGTCTATTTCTCTAGTAAGCCGATTGTTAATATCCGTATTATCCTAACTAATAATAATGTCAAATTGGATGACATATATCGATTTTGCTGCGGTAAAATTGATGGATGATTAAATTCGTAATGACAGGTTAAGCCGTATTGCATAAGTTCATCTCCCTTTCGTTTTAAGCTAGTCACAATTAATGACACAGAGTACATATTTTGTCATAAGTCATAAGTCACAAATGATAATAGTTATTGTTTCGGATGATGTGACTCTGATTCTTTATCACATGTTAAATTATTCGTAATACCTTCCCCAGTGCAAGGCGTACAGATATACCGGTTCCGAAAACTGTTCTACTTTTCCCATTTCCGTCACATTCCTAATTAATATCCTATGTCCTTAAAATGACTCTAATTTCTATAGGAAGTCTTTTACAGTAAAACTGTTTCCTTACGGAACTACCTAATGATATTACAACTTCGAGATTCTTTCACCAATAGAAAGCAACAGTATCAGCGAGTAACAGCGGTTTTTTTGTGCATGTTTTTTTATCAACGTATTCCCATGAGAACGGGAACTACGTGCGTTATACCTCAGAGCGCATCTAGTATTTTAAAAACACTTGTTATGTTTTATAATGGCTATCCATATTGATGAGCTAGCATTATATGACTCCCATAAACTTTTGAAGCCCAGCTTTCTGAACTGATTTCAATAGACAAGATTATAACCCGTATGCGGGTATAACAAACTTTCTATCACAAAAAACTGTAACGAGTTTTTTTTAAACCTTAATTCACGCGGTACGACTTGTATTGAGGTTGGTTGTTCAATCAAATTTGGCGCAGAGATATATTACAGTCCGTAATGGCACGTAAACTACTTAATAACTCGGAATAATGTTCAGTTCCTGTGGGGTACATTTTGTTTAATCAGGCTGTCAAATTTTTTAATTCTGAATAAATTGTTCTTAAAACATATTTATCATTGTTTAATTCCTGAGGTGATGGTGGATAAGGGATCCAAATGCCGGGTTTTATTTAACGTTTATGTTAATTATTATAATAAGATTCATCCATAAGCTTATGTTTTATGAAAACTTTTAACTTATTGATTCTATAGTATATACATACACTTCGAGATCACCACTCGAAAAATAACAGCATCAAAATAAAAAAAAAAGGGGTGGACCGTATACCTACTTTTGTGAGTTTATCAAATAAAGATCTATGAAGTCAAGGCTAATACAACGTCACTCGCACTTATAAACAAGTGCTAGCCGCTTGTCCCGGAGACAAACGGGGTAAGTTTTATTAAAAAAATCCGGCAATTGCCATCTCGATGTAACGACCTCATTCCGTGGGGACGCGGCTCGTAAGTAATACAAAAACTTAACCTCTACTTCCCTTATTATTGTGAAGTGAAGTATTTTTATGGAACTAGACCGGAGAGAGTTTAGACGGTATTATGGAGGTACTGTA